>CM059272.1:25488415-25650915 GCA_030347295.1 Setipinna tenuifilis
AAAATGAACTACTGCTACTTTTTCCTTGAATGTTATTGAATGCACAAAAGATGTTGAAGACGTTGTTATAAGAGAGACATAAGGAATAACTGTGTGTATGCTTGCATGCTCTCTGAAAGCTGTGATATAGTGGGACTTCCTCAGCTACTGAAGCAACATATATTTTACAAATTGTTGTTAATTGCAATGTGGAGCAATTTCAAAGCAAATAAATATATGGGGATTGTGGATGAAGTGGTATTCATGTCTCGTTTAGGGGGGTGACCAAGAAAAAAAAACTGCTCTGTCCATTAAAAAAATAATAATTCCATAAATTTTGCCCCACACATGACATTCTGGTGGACACACCTCTTGTCACGTTTAAAATTTTAGGAAAAAAAGGAATATGTGTTATTCCAAACCTACTTCTAAACTTAAATTATTTCTTTTTCCATATAAAACTGTCATGTGATGCTATTACGTCTTTTTGTTGCTGGTACTAATACTTTTTAGTGGAAAGTTTTTCGGCTGGGGAGGTTTAGACCCACTTGACTCGTGTTTTACAGCTTCTTTTGGGGCCATAAAACAAAATAAGATACGATGATGTGAGACAAGCCCATGAGAAATGTTTATTGTCTTTTATGGTCAAGGGTTACTGCTATCATTGTGTACAGAGCAGTAAACCTTCCTTAAAGAGGCCTTAAAGAGATCTCCTTAAGGAGATACAGTAGTTAAAAGATATAGTCGTCACCAGCCTGGTTGGAGGGGGTGATACCAACAGGCTTTTGTTTGAAGACATTTTTTCACAAGAACAACATCACTGTGTTTGTGTGTTTGTGTGTGTGTGTGTGTGTATGTGTGTATGTGTGTGTGTGTGTGTGCGCGCGCGCATGTGTGTGCATGTGTCCGTGTGTGTGTGCGCGTGTGTGCATGTGTCCGTGTGTGCATGCATGCATGTCTGTGTGTGTGTGTGTCTGTGTGTGTGTGTGTGTGTGTGTGTGTGTGTGTGTGTGTGTGTGTGTGTGTGTGTGTGTTTGTGCATGTGTTTGTGTGTGTGTGGATGGAATAGGGAAACTCCCTCAATAGCCATCAGTCTTTAATGTGATTACACAGTGCATTGACGATCTAATATAGTCTGATAGTCTAATCTGCTTGAACACCTTTGCTGTGTGTATGAGACTTTGCAATGAGACTGATGTGTCATTGCTGCCCGTGTTGCAGGAGTTCAAGTGTGGCTACACTATCATCCTCATGACTCTGTACTGGTGCACAGAGTGCATCCCTCTGGCCGTCACAGCACTGCTGCCAGTCGTCCTCTTTCCTATGATGGGCATCATGGAGGCTGGGGAGGTGGGTTTTCTGCACACATCATGGTTTACTGATACACTAGGTTCCCCAAACATCGTTCACTGGAACTGAAACTGGGATACCCAAACATGACTTACTAGTACAGAAGGTAGGCCGCCCAAATATGGCTTATTGGTAGACAGGCAGACAGTTTTCAGAGCGGTACCAGTGCACCCTTCTCAATGCACAGGATATGTCATAAGACTTTTTTTTTTTTTTGGCGTTTCCCCTCACAATGTCATCATTGGCATTAACTTCAAAGCCTGAACCATGACGAAAAGAGGGTACTGGGACAAAAGAGGCAAGGCAAATAAAGAAAAACAAAACTTTAGAGCTCAGCCCAGACAGAGTTTGTGTAGTGTTTATGTACTGTGTCTTATGATTCATTGTTTTCATTGTTGGTTTATGGCCTGTAAAAAGATGCCCATGCCCATGATAATGGCCCTTTCTATTTACCTCATGGCCTCTCATATATTGTTTTATTTGGTTGTTTGTCTCTGTCTTTTTGTAGATACAGCTCTGGAAACAAATAAACACTTCAAATTAGGGTGTTTTAGTTATGAAGTCTCTTAATATTTCTCAGAATTGTAGGTAATACCAGACATGTGTTAGGATGATGACCATCAGAAAGAGCGAAATATTTTACCCCCAAAGAATAGCCGTTATGTTTTGTTGAGATATTGTCAAACAGGCAATATTTATGTTGATAATATGTAAAGCCAAACCATTGCAGTTTCAAAAAATCTCAACTGCCTTAAGGGACTGTAACCACAACCATTCTCTCAGGTGACTGATCTCTCTCCTGCAACTCCCATGTCTCTCCTCAGGTGAGTGTGAATTACTTGAAAGACACCAACATGCTGTTTATAGGTGGGTTACTGGTTGCCATAGCAGTGGAGCGCTGGAATCTGCACAAGCGTATTGCTCTTGGGGTCCTCCTGCTGGTGGGAGTGCGTCCTGCTTTGTGAGTTCACCTCCAGACGTATCACTGACTACATGTGGCACCCAGTTACATAACAACAAAGAACAACCACAAAAACAATAATAGCAGTAACAGTAAAATAATAATAATAATGGAGTTACATAATGACGATAGTTATTATAGTTATTATACAAATATTATACAAATACTGCTACTTTAACAATCCTCAGCAGACTCAATATTCTGTCTGTCTGTCTGTCTGTCTGTCTCTCTCTCTCTCTCTCTCTCTCTCTCTCTCTCTCTCTCTCTCTCTCTCTCTCACACACACACACACACACACAAGAACCCCTCCCCACCCCACCCACCAAAAATACACACACACACACACCCTACCCTATATTTACCAATCCTACCTGGTTGTTCCTTCAGGTTGATGATGGGCTTCATGACTGTGACAGCCTTCCTCTCCATGTGGATCAGCAACAGTGCCACCACTGCCATGATGCTGCCCATTGCCAAGGCTGTGCTGGGACAGCTGGCAGACACTGAGGCTGAGCAGGATGAGCAGGAGCTGCGTGGGGGCACCAGTAACCAGGCCTTTGAGATGCAGGAGGTCACAGACACCAAGCTGCCTGTGGAGGACCTTGACAGTATGTAGCTAAAGCTATAAGTTGTAAATGAGTACTGTTACTGAGATAATGCACTATATAATATAATATAATATAATATAATATAATATAATATAATATAATATAATATAATATAATATAATATAATATCATATCATATCATATCATATCATATCTTATCATATCATATCATATCATTACACAACATGACATATTATAATTTGTAAAACTTGCATTGTGGGAAATTTGTTTTCAGCCTGTTGTAGAAAACATCTGAGAGACACAAACGTCATTCTGTGAGAAATAAAGTGTAGATAACAGTCTAGTGGACACCTCCTTAGGCTGATTAGGTTTGGGTGTGTTCACAGTAGCCTGCCGTAAAGTATCCTGGAAAAGTCTTTGAGGGGTTAATGATTAATATCTAACCTGATACTTATGGTTAGATGGTTAGATAGGTGGCTAGATAGTTAGGTAATTCTTGTGAAATGCAATTCTTGTTTTTCAATCCATGCACTTCCTGTTCACTCCTGGACCTACTCACCTCTTTTCCCCCCTATCCCAACCCTTTGAGTGGTCCAAGGGTATGAGAAACAGGACATTGAGGTGACCCTGGACAACAGGAGGGCTAATGATTAACACCTAACCACATATCTATGGTTACATAGGTGGTTAGATGCTTAGATGGTTAGGATGGTTTAGATTTTTACTCCTTGACTCCTTACTCCTTACCTCTATCTTCCCCCATTCCCAACCCTTTCAGGGACGCAAAGGGATGAGGAGCAGGCCATTGAGGTAGCCCTGGAGAATAGGAGGAAGACGCGTGAGCAGAAGTACCAGCTGCTGACCAAAGGGATGAGCCTGAGCGTATGCTACTCGGCCAGCATCGGAGGCACAGCCACCCTTACGGGCACCACCCCCAACCTCATCCTCAAAGGCCAGCTGGATGAGTAAGCCCTCTTGCCTCTTCTCCAAACAAACTTGGCAACACTTTCTATGAAGCTTGTGTTTATACGCCTCTATAAACACACTCATAAAGGGTTATAATCCCTTCATAGAGATTAATAATGGTTGAAATTAGTATTCAGAACTATTTATACATAAATGACTGCACTGTAAAGTGTAATAACCAAGAATGCAGTGTGTCACTCGAAGTTGAAATAGGGCTTATGACATAGCATTAGAATGCCTAAGGAGTACAGTCAGGGGTATGTATAAACAGTCATGAATGCTTAACATACTTTATGAATGCATTATAAGCCTTAGTGAATGTGTTTATAGAGTCTTGTGAATACAAGCTTCATAGGAAGTGTTACTATAAACTTAACATCTACTGTTACCAAACATCAGGTTTCAGTGCAAACATTACCCCCCGAGATCACTGTAGATTCACTAATAGGTTTGGTTCTTTGGAATAAAAATAGCTTTATTTCCTCAACATAACTTTATATAAGAATCCTCAACACACATACACACAACCATTCAACCAGTGCTGATCCATGGATCCATGTGTCTTATATTATAGCATTTATCCTAACAATGGTGGTGTCATCAACTTTGCGAGCTGGTTCGCCTTCGCCTTCCCCAACATGGTGGTGATGCTAGTGTTCTCCTGGCTCTGGCTGCAGGTCATGTACCTGGGCTTCAAGTAAGTCTCTCTCCTCTCAGTCTCAGACAACCAACATGAATGAAGAACCCTTCAATGTTGCCATAGAGTCATTAAATTATTGAAGTTATTTCATGTGCCGCCTATTGTTGTCTCCAACAGCTTGAAGAAGTCTTTTGGTTGTGGCTCTAAGAATGAGGGGGACAACAAGGCCTACAAGGTGATGCAGGACGAGTACAAGAAGCTGGGCCGCATGACATTCGCCGAGGGGGCTGTGCTCACCATTTTTGTTACCCTGGTGGTGCTGTGGTTCACCAGGGAGCCGGGATTTATGCCTGGATGGGCCTCCGCAGTCTTTAAGGGACCAGAGTGAGTGGGCCACAGTTGTATGCATTTCTGAAAGCCTCAGTGTGTGAGGATGTGTAAGGTTGACGTTGCAGTGAAGCAGTGTGAAAGAGACCACTCTTGCGCGCCATTTTGGTTTATTGTTTTGTTTGTTGAAGAGAATCTAATAATGCCCGTGCTGTTATTACTTGCATGGCCCAAAGACCGATAAATAACAACAAAAAAATCTTCTGTGCATTCAAAATGTACATGAAAACATGAAAAAAAAAAAACGTGAAAACATCAACATGAAAAAAAATCTGATCCACCCTTCCTCCCATTTTTCTTCTACAGTTTTGTCACCGACGGAACTATAGCCATCTTCATGTCAACCCTGTTCTTTATGATTCCCTCCAAATTCCCATGGTATTCAGGATCAGGAAGTCATCAGGACAACAATTCTGACACTGAGAGTGACAGTGGCAGTGACAGTGACAGTGACAATGGTAAAGAGAACAACAAAGCAAAGAAATCAGGTATGGTGATCAAGGTTTCATTGGAGTATTGAATATTGCTGTCCACTATACCTGATTTGTTATAATGACAATAGTGTAATATACAAATTTGTTAATTATTTATATTACAGTATTTGTGTAATATTTGTGCAATATACAAATATTACAGAAATACTGCTACTTAAACAATCCTCAGAAGACTCAATATTCACTGATCACTGATCCTTTAAAAATCCTTCAATGTCATCTCATCATATCATGAAACGTGGCCATCTTATAAGTCAGTGCCCAAAGTTTCTGGTAGTTTTCTTTTTTAAGAATCCTTATGCGGTTTTAGTCACGGGCGAACAGGGCAGCCGGCTGGGGCACCATTTTGTGTGTGTGTGTGTGGGGGGGACAAAACACTGTAGAACCACCACTGTCCTTATGTCTCAGTGTTGGCTTTACCATCTCTTTTTGGCCTTTGGTAGGAGATACGCTGAAGGCTCCGCCCCCTTTGCTGACCTGGGCCGTGGTGCACGAGCGCATGCCCTGGAACATCGTCCTGCTGCTGGGTGGAGGCTTCGCACTGGCCAGCGGGAGTGAGGTAAGCCCACTGCTCACTGCTCCCAGGGGTGCTGCTAGAAATTGTGGGCCCCCTGGAAAGAAAATAATTTAGGGCCAAAACCTCAACTATATCATAGTCCTCTGGCGGCCCCCTGTGAAGCGCTGGGCCCCCTGAACCGCTCCCCAACCAACAACCCCAACCAACAACGAGTTAGGTACAGGGAAAGTCCACCTGGAGTAGCATTTTTCTTACTGGTACAGAAACTGAATCAGCGAATCTCCAATCTTAAGATCTACACCTTCACCATTAGGCCACTGCTACCCTAATTAGTAGCTAATATTTTAGTTCATATTTTATCCAAAGCTGGTCCTTCTGATGAGGCTACCACTTTGCTGTGTCAGTCGATGTTCTTCTCAAGAACAAGAAAACATGCAACACTGACAGTTTAAATACAAATAGCCCAAGCAAAGTTTATCTTGCATATCTAAATGTGTGCATGTGTGTGTGTGTGTGTGTGTGTGTGTGTGTGTGTGTGTGTGTCTGTGTGTCTGTGTGTCTGTATGTCTGTCTGACCAGGTCTCTGGACTGTCCAAACTGCTGGGGGAGAGCCTTGCACCACTGGAGAACATTCCTCCTTTCGCCATCTCCTTAATACTGTGCTTGCTCATCGCCACCTTCACAGAGTGCTCCAGCAACACCGCCACCACCACCCTCTTCCTGCCCATCCTTGCCTCCATGGTGAGGCTAATTCTCTGTCTCTCGCATATGTGCCCTTTTGTGCCCACAGAAGAAAGCACACAAAGAGCCCAAATGAGGATGTGGAAAATGGTTTTTTCTCTGTGAACACAAAATATTCTTGCACTATGATCCTTGTTAAAGTAATAACATATTTTTAAAAACAATACATATACTGAGTAACAATGTGTTTAAAAATAGTCTACCTACTGTTTAGCAGTAGATAATCTGTACATTAACAACTATAGAAATAATACACATCTTTGGTCATAATGTCAGTCAAAAAATGGTTTTGTTTATGGGGGACTGTGAGGCAAGCCAGTATGTGTACTCTTGTGTCTTTATTTCCCAGGCCACTGCTATTGAGCTCCACCCACTTTATGTCATGCTGCCCTGCACCATTGCCGCTTCATTGGCCTTCATGCTGCCTGTGGCCACACCCCCTAACGCCATCGCCTTCGCCTATGGCAACCTTAGAATCATTGACATGGTAAGTGCATAGTTAATCACTGTGCAGAACCTAGTTAGCTAAGCTAAACTAGGCACAGGCCTCAGCAGAAAAGAGTTAGTGTCCTTTAAGGAAGTTAGCCGGGCTAGCTCTGCCTTAATACCTCCACTTCATTTCGCTAAAGTACTCAGGTAACTCAGTTAAGGACTGGGCTTTCCTCAATCAAATTGTTTGGTTTCCAACCAGCCTTGATTGGTTGAAAACAGGCGGCAGCATCATGCCTGACCAATCAGTGAACAATTTCTTATTGGAGGTGTTTAAGAAGTTTAAAACGATTGGATCTGCTTTTACCCAATTGCTAACATCTGGTTGTGACTCCCTCTGTTTGCTGATTGGTCAGGCAATATGCTGTCTGAGACAACCATGTCTGGTTTATCAGACTAAGTAATCAGGCCCTCATCATCATCATCATTATCTGCTCACCATGTACAGCACAGTACTATCATATGTATCATGAAGCAAGTGATGGCGATATGTGTTTTTGTGACACTTGTATTTGATCTGTTCTGACAGGTAAAGGCAGGCTGCATTCTGAATGTGATTGGCATCCTCTCCATCAACCTGGGCATCAATACCTGGGGCAGAGCCATGTTCAAACTGGACACCTTCCCTCAGTGGGCCCACAACACATCCAAGCCTCTGTAAACCAGATAGAGAGATGATCAAAACCGAAAGAGATGCAGAGAGAGAGAGAGAGAGAGAGAGAGGGAGAGAGAGAGAGAGAGAGAGAGAGTAAGTAAGTAGGAAAGTGATTAGTAAGTATGAAAAAAGAACACGTAACAGGAACAGGAAGAATTAAAGAAAGTAAGAAAAAAAATAAGACAGAGGCGAGAAAGAAAGAAAATAAGAAAATAAGACAGAGTAGAGAATAAAAAGAAAGAAAGAAAGGAAAAAGAAAGAAAGAGAGAAAGAAAGAAAGCAAGAAAGAAAAAAAGAAAAGAAAACAAAGTGTTAGTTATTGAAAAAGCACAAATGCCAATGCACAATTTTTTTATTTATTAACTTTTTTCATTTCAGTTTGTTAATATGTTTCAAAGTTGAGTATAAACCCTGTTGTAATTGCATGAGAACAATCAAGGATAATAGTCATATAGTTAAAAGGTTAGCATGGTGTTTACTACCTCAGGATTAGTTTTACAAGTCTGGGACTGGTAAATCTATAGCTAACCCAGAATAATTGAAGGATTATGTTGCTGCTAAAATGCAGTGGTGAGATCCGCTGACAGAAAGTGGTTTTAATTAATGTTAAATTATGCCCCATGGGAACAAAGTGCTGACACTGCCTCCAGGAATGTAAAGGCACTACCATTTTAATGTCATAATAGATTAGCTATCATGAGCATCGGGCATTTTATGGTTATGGTAGACCAATGGTGTCAGCAGGAACAAAGTGTTCAAACGAACAACCTTAAAGTGCAGGGTTTCCTTAACAGACCAGTAAAGGACCAGTAATATTGTGTTGTTTGTCTGTTGTCTCAGTATACCTAAGAAAGAGTTACTAATTGCCTCATCGATTTTGGGCAAATACGAACGTTGCTGCGAGGTTAAATTTAGGTTTCATTGTGGTGAAAATTTAAGCACTGTAGACATGTAGGCTAAAAGCACTGAGGTACGGTGCCTATGCATTGTTATACTGAAGAGTATTGGCCATGCTGTGCTAATTCATATTGTCATGATGTAACCTGGAAGCATTTTACTCCCGACCTACTTAAACCAACTGTGAAAAGTGGTGAAAACCTGTTAAAGTGCATAAATTCGCAACGCACAACTGACTTTAGGGGTTTTCAACATCTTTTCTGAGTTTTCTGATGTAGTTCAAGTTACCAGACGAAATAACCATATTTTCTACTTTACTGGTCTTTATGGTATTGGCCAAATTAACATGTTATACACAGCTCTATAATATGGAGCCATCTTTCATAGTGTCAATTTTTGTAAGTCAAGTCAAAAATAAATTATTTGTATGTAAATAAACAACAGTTGTATAAGTAAGTTCTTATAAGACCACACACTCATGCACACACACGCACTCACACACACACACACACACAGACACACACACACACACACACATATACAACAGCAGGGTAATGAGTAACTCCAAACAGATTTGAGTAATAAAATAATAACTGCCACAAGGTCAGATTTCTGTCACAACTTTTGTTTCCACTGTAATAAAATGATGAAAAGTTAAAGGCATAACAAATATTGAACATGACTATATTACTTAATTATGATGTTCTCTCTACAAAATATCCAACACAGTTTTTTAAACTCAAAAATTCACATTTATTTTCTTTTTAAGTCGAGACTGGCATTGGAACTGTCCAAAACTTTACATATTTTCAGTGTTTCAAAGTCATTGTACAGTAAACCACAATAATAAATACAGCTGTTACACATTTGACTAGAAACAGTATTCAAGTTCATCCATTTTAATTCCCATGGTTTGAGTTGAGTCTTTGAGAACACCCATGCTAGTACTCAAACTGTTATCCTAATGTACAATGCACTACGTTAAGTGGTTCATAGCTACAACAAAACAATGAAACCAGCTCCTGCTATGTACATTGACACAAAGGACCTAACTCACTGGAATGTTATTAAGAAAGAGAGCTATAGACAGACAGGCAGATAGATAGGCAGATAGATAGATACAGAGAGAGAGAGAGAGAGAGAGAGAGAGAGAGAGAAAGGGAGAGAGAAATTTAAACAGGAAATGTCACTATTAAATATAGAAGCCTACCCCTTTTTTTTCGGGATATTTATATAATGGTCGGTTGTCACATTGTTCATATGGGAGAAATACAAAAGGTGAGCACTCTAACCAGATTTCAGTCTGATTTAAGACTGACCACAGAAATCAAATTTTACCCACAGTGCATTCTCTGGATGTGAGATGAAGAAGTTTTAAAAGCCTAAGGTATATCTAAGCCATGACTCGGAGTGTTCACAATTCACTATGTATACTTTTTTGCCTCCCTTTTTAAATGTTGTGCTTATGCTCTTGGTTGGACTGGATCAGGCTGTACGTCAAAATAAAAGTCATGTCAAAATGACAAAAAAAGGAAAAAAAACATTATCAAAATAAATCTAGTGCAACACAAGTATATCAAATATTTGTGTTCTTTAATTTCTCCCTATCCCCCTATTTTTGCCAAGAATACTGTATATCTAAGACACTGAAGAAAAGATGGTCATTATGGAGGTGAATATAACTAAAATGTCTGTACTCGTATATATCTGAATATCCTTCCTTCCGATCAGCCATTACCACAACACTAACATACATATTCCTCAATCACAGGCATGGATATATGTGTGTGCACACACAGCCTTACACACAGACACAGACACAAACACACACACAAACACACACACACACACACACACACACACACACACACACACACACACACACACACACACACACACACAGTGGCGCAGTCACTTTCAGGTCAAGTAATAGGGAGAGATTTTTCTTGAAAATCCCATAAACTACTCCAATTTGGAAGTTGGAATAAAACCTCCAATTGAAATATTCACCAAGAAACCGATCACAACACAGTGCCCTTCATACACAGACCTTTTTAAGAAACAACAGTAATCCATCCTTAACCCTCCTCCAATGTCAACGAGTTCGCATGAGGACTTCAACACATGCTGGTGTTTTTGCGACTGATGGCAGTGGATGACTAGCAAGACTTGATATGTGTAAGAGGTGTCACAGTCTGTTACTAGCCCTCCAGGTTACCACACACACAAAACGAAAAAACCCCAACAACATTGTTCTGTTTCTACTGCATGTCAGTAGATGTCAGAGTGGTGGAGGAGAAATGGACAACACATACAGTACCTATGAGTGGACACATGGTGTGGTGTACAGTATGTGACTGGTGTTGAGGTCTTCCCTGACTACCTATCTAGCCCTCTCTGCTCACCCACCCCCACAGCCCACCCACAGCCCCATCCCCTTCTCAGCATGCAGGGCGGTCTAGGGACCCCCGCCGTAGGAGTAGTCTGCCTTGTTGTGCATGACGAGCTTGTTGTCCACAAAGTAGAAGCTGTCTGATTGCGTCTCGTAAGGGTGGTGGATCATTTCACGCACTGAAAGAAAGAAAAAAAAAAGAACTGCAATTAACTGCTGATTATATTCTTATATACCACTAACCCAATATATTGGAGTTAATTTACATAGAGCGGATGTTAGTTGAATACACAGACTGAATGTGTACAATTACTGTCAAGTCTTTGAAATTCATATCGACTGTTGACTGAGCTTCTCGCTTCTCGCCAAGAAGTCAAGGTCAAGGTCTTTCAAGGCTTTCTGAGCTACACATGGTCTTCTCTTATGGGTCTATGACTATGGTCAGAAAATGTCGATGCACTCACTGACGTCCTCTGAGAGAGCGGGGAACTCGTAGATGTGCTCGCAGGTGTTCTTGCTGCTGGGGATGCAGAAGCCAAACTCGAAGTCGAAGCTCTTGAGGAGCTGCTCTCGGAAGTAGTGCCTCTCGATCATGCGGAAGTTATTGATGGGGAGGTCGCCCACCGTGAACTCCACGCTACACAGATTGAAAGGAAGCATTGGACAACAGAGAGGAACAGTAAGTAAATAAATACAAATGTTTCCTTTGGCAGAAAGCCATGAATTCACTTATTTCCATTAGCCTTTACTATTACATTACATGTCATTTAACTGATGATCTTACCAAGGACTGACTCACAGTCAATTAGTGAATTTAAAAATGAAAAATGTACATTACATTTTGCCCAATGCTATTAACTAGCCATGAAATTAAGTCATTTCCATTAGCCTATATAGAAAACGGTACACTGTGTATTGCTCTGTGTTATTTCTCCATCTACTCATAAAGCACACAGCACTGACATACATTTCTTGTCAGTAATTAGGTGCAACCCAAGAGAAAGCACTGACATGACTAATGACACAGTGCTCTCTTGCTCTGCTCTGGTTAGCATTGCTTCCAATTAGAGAGAGGCAATCTATATTTGTGTTGTTATTTCCCCATCATGTTCTGTGGGTACATACATGCCATATTCTGACATGCCTCCACGCTTAACTGGGACAAGGAACTTTGTGCTATACCTGATTCCATTGCTTGCCCTTGCTATTACAACCTGAATCAAAAGAAGGCCATTTATTTTTGAAATCCTGCAAAGAAGCTGCCTTCTTGCCACTGAGAGTTTTGCATTTGGGTTGTGAGCAGCAACTGAATTACAACATTTATACATTATGTATACAGGATTATACATTTTAGGTTAAAAAAATCAATCTCCTTCAGTGCATCATACTTAATTCCCATGGCATGTATAACTTCTTTAGACTTACGTGGCCCCCACTTGGCGTAGTCTCAGGAATGCTGGGGTGAACTGGTACCGTACAAATCGTCCTGCATTTGGGTCAACATCCCGCTTGTCTCCTTTGTCTAAAACAAAACAAAAATGCCTACGATTATTTGAAGAAACACATTTACACACACAGTGAAAAGACTATTCCTCTATTCCTCCTCATTAAGAAACACAGAGAGAAGTCCAATTTGTTTGACTGTACTTGACTTGGGACGGACTCATGGACGGTAAGCCAACTTAGGGCTTACTGTTACCATGGCAAAAGGCACAGGCCAAACTAAGCACAGGTTGATTCAGCAGCTAGTCACAAATAAAGGCTACTAGAAAGAAGCAATTTAAATTGCTTTAAGCCAGTCTGTTGTTCGGTACAGAAGAATTCTTTGTCTAGATTTTACATGGAGGAGTTGCAACCTGCAGACTCACTGGATGAAGGAGGCTTGGTGATCTCAAACAAGACTGTGCCAGTCTCCATGTCACGGATCTTGAATCTTGTGAAGTCTATGTTGTACACGTTGTCCTCTGGACCACACAGGTAGTCTACGGAACAGGACAGCAACAAAAGAATTAACACAGAGACCAAGTTTATTTCACAAACACTTTAGTAAAGACAATGACATCAGATGCTGAAATCAGAGGCAAAAAATGACCTACAGTAGATATACTGCTGTATGAAAGTTCTGCAAAGAAGAAAAAACAATCAGTGTCCAGAGACAAGATCATATTATATTTACACCCATCAACATTTCTGATACTTCCAGCCACCTGCTGTTCAATTTATGACACACACACACACACACACACACACACACACAAACACACACACACACACACACACACACACACACACACACACACACACACACACACACACACACACACCAGTGTATCTCGACCTGTAATGGAGCTTAACTATTTCAGTTAGCACATACTGTCTGCTACATGCAGTTACCATTCACTTTCTGACACACAGGGGAAGTGAAAGCTGCACATGTTGGTTCTCTGTGAGAGGAGAGATTTTATATCAGTGTATGCCCAAAAAGTTGTATGTAGGATATGTGTCAGCGATCTGCTTTCCTCAGTGTGTTCCAAACGCTCTAAGGAAGGCAGGACGCTGAAACGCGTCTGTGTGAATTAACGGTGTATATGTTGTATATGTAAAGTGTGACCTTCTTTTCCTTTCTTTCAAGTGTGCTAACGTTTTTGGCTAGCAGTCTAAAAGTAAGTCAAAATTGACTGAGTGAAGCTTGCCCCTATCCTTATGAACTTTTATGTAGGACATGTGAAATCATAAATGCTTCATGTACACTGGTGCTGTGCTTAAAGCCTGCACTCTGCAGTCTGTACACACACACACACACGTGTGCCTGAGCAACACAGAGACAGAGGCCATATGCATCCTTTTAATGAGATGGTGATGTGATGTAATGTGATGTGATGTGATGTGATGTGATGTGGAGTGCACTGTCCAAGCCAACCTGTAATCCCTCATCTGGATGTTTAACCATAGCAACGACCACTCCATCCATACTGTAATCAATCTAATGGCCTATAACATTACTGTCAAGCTGTGTTTTACTGCTAACATAAAGAGTCAAAGTAGGAATGAGAAATGTTAATCTGTCACACAAAATGTCACTACAGATACTAAGTGAGGAAATGTTTGCAGAACACAGAACAACAGAGAGAGAGACAGCAACAGACACATAGACAATAAAATGCTATGGCATTTGGGTGGGGAGTTCTAAAAGTAAATGCTTCAAGTACACTGGTGCTGTGCTTAAAGTCACTCATTGCAGTCTGTACACACGTGTATCTGGCAGTTAAGGGGTGTCTGTGGCAATACCTCAATCCCAAAGCAGAAGTCCACAAGCAGACACCCAAGAGGAGCCGAGGGCCACGTGCCTCACATGGCTCCTGCCGTGGCCACAGGGGCAGGCTGGCACATGAGAGGCTTACGGTGCCTCCCCAGGGGGCCTCCCCTCCAGCCCCGGGCCTGAGATTAGGGCCTAAGTGGCTTAGGGTGCCTCAGCGAGCGTCACAAGGGCAGATTGTAGCGAGAGGCGATCAGGGGATTTGGGCGGGTGTGCCGCAGGCCGGCACTCTGCCAACAGCAGCAGCAGCAGCAGCAGCTAGAGGCACAGAGGTACCCACACACCCCTTGATATATCCTCTTTGTGTTGCTCTTACAGCCTGGTACGATTACAGGATATCAGCCCAATTTTGCACATGTCAAAGATGTCAAAGATGTTTTAAAGCTTCCCCTACGCAACATTTTCGATGGAATGAAATGGTTTGACAAATTGTTGTGGTGGTTTAATGACCTGTTTTGGCAAAAATGGTGCTCCCTGCTTCCCCTTAGGGTCACTTGGCTCAAAACCAGCCTTGCACACACACTGCACTACACAGTATTGTACTCCACATAAGGTCTGCCTTAAGAGGAAGAGAAAAAACACTTACTGTTAGGTTAAACAAGTTGATATATCGATACGTATCGATACAGATTAAAAAAATGAACATTTCCATATCCATACTTTAATAATGGGTCTCTTTCTGTATATGCTGGTGTCATTATTTATATATAAAAACACTGGCTAGATAAACATTGGCAATTGTACAAACGGTCTTCTAATCATTTTGCTGTGTCATGCTGTGCTGCGCTGCTCTTTCTGTGTAGTCAAGTACTGCACATGCACAGTTTAAGATAACCCGTGAGAGAAAAAGGCTTTTAAAATTTTAATCCAATACAATGGCAATCAGTTCCCAGCTATATCAGTCAGGTTTTTATAGTAATTTCAACTGTGTATTTTTTATGTGCTGCAGTCATCATAAAGTGCAAATACGGGTCTGTTCCCATTCATTTATATACTGTAGGGCTCTGGCCTTGTTAACCTGAAATAGCTCCCTCAAGGCGTCACCACCATGGCCGCCGAGTGACCAGCCTGTTCCAGGGTCACAGAGGCAAAGTAAGGTGATGTAACACTGCCTGGGTCACCCGGGGGATGGACATGGAGGGAAGCAGGCAAAGGGGCTGTCTGTTCCACAAGCCAATAGGTGCATGTAGGGTTGCACGGTATACCGGTACTGATTTGGTACCGCAGTACTGAGGCATTTGAAACGGTACTATACTGCATTTGGATAGGTACCGGTGCCTTGCACGTGACATCGTAACGTTATGAGAAGGAAGCTAGAGCTTGCAGAGAAAAAAGACGTTTGGTACCGGTACCAAAATGTTGGTATCGTGACAACACTAGGTGCATGCATATACACACACACACACACACACATACAAACACACACAAACACACATACACACACACACACACACACACACCCACACACACACACACACACACACACACACACACACGTAAAGACATGGACACCGGGCACACCTGTATGCATGCATTAAGCACACATATAAACACACAGATCGAGCATGCACACACAAGATCAGAGATCATATTATATTTAATTATTATTATTACATGTCTTATCTCTTCCCACATTGTCAGAGGGCTGATTTGAACAATGCAAATCTGGAAGTGGATCATACTGTAGGGAAATGGCCCATATTCAGATGACTATATTCTGCTACTGTAATCCCTGTAAGCTCAGGCCTTAAGGCACTTCAGAAAGTTGCTGACTAAAAAGGCCATTTCCTGAGCTAAGGTCCCTCTTAGTCAGTCAGTCAGTCAGTCAAGAGGTAATTGGCCGTGACACTTGTGGGCTGAAGTCTATTTTAGAGTTACGTGCTTCGCAGTTAGGGCAACAGATGGCCCCATCTCACCTACCCATGCACTCAGACTGAGGGCTGACATCTGTATGACATGAATGAATTGAAAGTTAAAGGAAGAGTAGTCAGGTGTTTTATTGCAGACTCTCAGTTATAACAGTTATACCATACCGTACCATACCATACCATAATAATATCAAAATATTTAAAAGAAAAAAAAACATATACAAATATTATTTTAATAGTTCTATTTTATAATTATTTTAATAGTTATATTTTATATTGTATAGTACTTATACAATATTATTATTATTATTATTATTATTATTATTATTATTATTATATTATAAGACTATAACACAAACAAATACAAAACAAAACATGACACTTTACAAGGCAGATTCTCTATGAGATCGGACTGCAAGAAATGCTGTTTTGTTTGTGACCTTGCCAAATGTAAAGCACTTTGAGCTGCATCTTGTATGTATGAACTGTGCTATACAAGTAAAGGTTATTATTATTATTATTATGAGATGATGTATATAATCTAATCTATAATGCGGAACTGTTCACTTAAATGCAGTGTAATGCACTTATAACAGCATTGTTGCAAGCTACGGTGGTTCAACGAGTTTGCCTTTTCCCCTCCAGTGCTTCTCTCTCTCTCCCTCTCTTTCTACCTCTCCCTCTCTTTCTACCTCTCTCTCCCCCTCTCTTTCTATCTCTCCCTCTCTTTCTCTCTCTCCCTCTCCTTCTACCTCTCCCTCTCTTTCTCTCTCTCCTTCTTCTTCTACCTCTCCATCTTTTTCTACCTCTCCCTCTCCCTCCATCCCTCTCTCTCTCCATGACACTGTGCTCTGAGTGTGCCCTGCCTCCTTCTCACGCTGCTAACTGCTTACTCTGCACACACGGTCTGTCCGCTCACATCACAGCTTCGCGCCTCTCCTCTCCTCCACGCTAGCAAAAATATTAGCTGTAGCACAATGTCAGAACATTACTTCACACTTTGCCGTCTAAGCTGTGGGATGTGATTCACATGTCTGTGAGTCTGTATCCAGCATATCCATTTACCAGCCAGCAAGAGGCGATGGAGATGCAGACAGACAAGAGGGGGTGGGGAGGGGAGTCTGGTGTGTGCTTTGCCAGGTCTGTCAGGTCTGTCTGCTCAGGGGAAGTGCAGGGATGGGATGGGGCAGCCATGTTCATGCGTCCATCTGCCCAGCATATAGGCCACGCTGGGTGGTGCAGTGCTATGCAGGGATGATTATCTAGATGAGGTGATGCACAGCACACAAGGCACATGAGGAAGGGGGAGCAGAGTCCTCTCAGCCTCCTGGCAGAAGCTATATTTTAAAAAGTATAGGTTTTGTTTTACTAATATGTCGTGGTATAAGATGAAAATGATCTGGGTGTATTGTATGGCTGTGTGGATAAAGTACAGACTAGACGTCTTACAGTATAACATTCTAGATTTATGAAAATAGCCACGTTGTTGGTGAATAGATTGTTGCGATATGTTCTATAGCTATCCGCTTGTGTGTTCAGGGTACAAGATCAGTATTTTTTGACAAAGACTGGAAACATTGCAGCCCTCAAACACTGCACATGTGTCAGGATAAAAGGAAAAGCCGAAGAATGAATTTCCATTGATCTAGTCCTTCAATGACTTAATTCTGGGTGTTTCTCTACAAGTGGTTTGCTTTTGACAGCAGGCCAGGAGACTTAGGAGAAGGGGACTGTAATCATGTACCACCAGTAGGGGCTTTTCTTCCTTTGAATAGAAATCAGACTGCCACAGCTCTCAAAAGTGGATTCATGCCAACACAAGATTGTCTTTCATCCACAGGCATGATTCTCTGATCAGATGCAAACCAAAGATAGAGAGGGAGAGAGAGAGAGAGAGAAAGACAGAGAGAGAGAGGGAGAGAGAGGGGGGGAGTTGGGTTGTGTTTATCCCATGGGTATGGTCCTGCAAAACCACAGCTACCACAGCCAGCCAAAACAGTAAATGGGAAATGACACACTTAGCCAACCTACCTGTCTAGACACCTTTGGCTGCAAGGTCGGTTATGTGACCGGAGATCTTAAAGTAACCATGTAGAAATAGATTATAATGGAAAATAAGTAGAAAACTACATTATCTAAAGTGGATTACAAGTGCAAATGGATCACAAAATCACATTCTGGCACACAAAAACACAGACTGGTGGGTCAGGAAGGCCACAATACCACCTGCTGTAGGTGCTATAATGACCTTCTCTGTGCCCTACTAATCTTAAAAAAACACACACACACACTCAACAGATTAAGTCTGAATCAAGATCTACCACGATGCCCTTTACGGGAACATGGTACATCAGTACAGGTGACAAAAGTAAATACACATACAATCAATATCTAATGCCACACAAGGACAGCAGTGCTCTGCAGTACTGATGCCATGAGCAGATGTCCTCTGGCATTTGCAATTGAGTTACTGAACATCCAGTTGGCTCCTTCAGTGCTGGTAATTAAAAGTTCTTTCTGCTGCATCATGGCTTTGTCCAGTGCTACAGAACTACCCAACCAATCCTAACATTTAGTGCCATAAGAATTAAATCTTCCCTTGGGCAAGTCTAAGTGAAGTGCATTAGTGTCATGTTAGTGTGTAGCAGGAGAGATTATACCTTTACTTGTATATGCGTGCACAAATAATGGCCTACCCTACATCCTAGAAATACACCAGTGACTGTTAAAACAGTGTGCAGTGACCAGACTAAGTGGCCATCAAAAGGAAGTAAAAAAAATGGCAGGAATGTTACCAAATGCTGTCCAATCTAAGTAGACCTGGAGTGGGACCTTGTTTACTGCCCAAACTCTGGCTCAGAAAAGGGCCTACTATGCAAACTC
Source organism: Setipinna tenuifilis (assembly GCA_030347295.1). NCBI lineage: Eukaryota > Metazoa > Chordata > Actinopteri > Clupeiformes > Engraulidae > Setipinna > Setipinna tenuifilis. The sequence continues at coordinate 25,507,520 of CM059272.1, forward strand.
TGGCTCCATATTTAACAAGGTGGTGAGGGAGCTTTTTCTTCATTTCTGCTAAATGGAAAAGGGGGAATGGAGCCATGCTATCCATCATGTTTGCAGTCAATGAGATTAACAGAGCTGGAGCACAAGTCCATTAGGCCTGCATCATCATAGGGGCCACAATGGAGGTCTGACCGCCCCTGGGAGCCCAGCGTTCTGTGTGTGTGTGTGTGTGTGAGAGAGAGCACATATACTGTATATCGCTGGTTGTCTGAAATCTGCAACACAAAAGCCAGAGCTCCCCAAACAGGCAGATTACTGCAAATGTGCTAATAAGGTCACAGAGACACAGGCAGTTTCACCACACTGACAGGAAGCAGTGATGAAGGCAGGTGCAACCACAACCCCCAAAACATACAAACTCGCAGCTGTATCATTTTTGTGCACATTCAGTTCAACATTGTAGTGCTTGTTCTGACTCATGCGGGCAAATAGTTTGAATAATTTATGCAAACGAGGAGAAAAAGGTCATGAAATTCCAGTTATAGAATACCAAAGCAACTATTACAGAATGTGGCTTCCTCAACCATCAACACTAATCAACAGCTACAAACCCACTTTTCATTAATAATAACAAGCATTGACATGAATTTTAATGTTTGTCTTTGCCTGTTTTGTTGGAACAGGTTTGGCTAATGTGGGGGACAACATGTCTTCTTGAACTTAATATTTACTGTCTAATCTAAAATCCAAAGCCTTTTGTCATATCAGGCACAACTATGGCCAATACAGGCAGAGTGACAGGGTCCAAAGAGTGGGGGTGAACTATCTAGCTAAGAGCTTTCACATTACCTTACATTGCACTTAACAGAGGCTTTTATCCAAAGTGACTTACAGTGGAGGACGGCAGTCAAGCCCAGGTAACCTAGGAGATTACAGGGTAAGTGCAGGGACAAGACATGTAGGTGGTGGTTAGATGGTTAGTGTATTACATTTGTTAGGATAAAAGGTGTTCTTGGAACAGATGGGTTTTTAAGAGCTTCTTGAAAACAGACAAGAATGACTCCGCTCTTGTACCAACTAGGTAGCCTGCCGCCATTAGGGAACCACAAAGGAGAACAGCTATGCCCTAAGAGTGATAGACGTGTCGATGTACTTGCGGTGAGCGCAACACCCAGGAGATGAGAACCAGACAGGAACTCCTCCTTACTCACGTCAGACTAATGTAACAAACATCCTTGTTTTATTTGTGGATTGGAGCAGTACAATGACAAGAATATAGAAAAATAGAATTGGCTTTTACAGACAAAAGTAATGAATCATTTCCTGCCTACACTGTGATTAATTGATTAGTTGATTGGCTGAATAATTGATTGATATGAGATTTTGATGTTTTTTATCCAGCAAATTTCTGACTAAAGAGCTCTCCTTTCAACGATGCTCAGTATGTAATGACAAACATGGATATCACTGCAAAAAAGTGAAGTCTTTGTGAAAGTAAGGTCTGTGTGAAAAATAACCAATAACACTCTGGCAATGACATGTCTTTGTAGAAAAGCAGGCACTTTTAAAGAACAAACAAGTCCCAGATGTCACGTGTCATCATGAACCTCAAGGTGCGTTTTGACACACGACAAAGGTTTTGTTTAAACCTCAAAGCAGGAGGCTGCACCAGACACTGTCTGAACCTACAGCGTCACAACAAACTCAAAACAACATCTAGGAAAAGAAACAGGGCTGCACAGTATGGTTCAGTGTCCAAGACAGACATGCAGTTTCATAGAGGTCGATATGACTGGATTGTTTGAAGCCATTTATTGTAAAACACACAGTTCGTGTTATCTCAGAATCTCTGTCTGGTTTGAAAGCGTGGTATATACTGAGCCCTTTGTGTTATTTAGCAAAAGCATATTCCCTGTTGTTTGAGGTAATTGTTATGCTTATCGAGTTTGTGATATCACACAACATTAACCTATAAATTATTGACCTGTTTTCCTCAAAGTTAGCCTGTTCACTGTGTGATAATAACACTGCCCGGAAGGTTAAGTGTAGAAATAGCGTATCTCCACAGGAATTTAAATTAATATGAATATTTAAAATGCCTCGCACCTCCTCCTCCTCCTCCTCTCTCTCTTTCTGTCTCTCTCACTAACACACACAGACACACAGACACACACACACACACACACACAAACACATATAAAGGCCTTTTCACACCTCAACAACGTGGCCACTCTCCGGCTCTGACATGGTCACCTAGCAACATGGCTTTTAACACCACTATGGGGTTCTGCCCTGCTGTCTTGGCTGTCGTCGGGGCTGTCATAAGGGCTTATTTCACACAATCTCACCCCAATGCACACACAGCACACTGCAACTTAAGGAGAACCGCTGAATGGAACCAAACAGTCAGTGGCATTCATATGTTACACTGAAAGGAAAGCACATAAAGATTGTTCCAGGAAGAAAATGTCATCAGGGTAAAGGTAGAGTGGTGGGCACAACCTCAGGTACGGCAGTCATCGGTTCATGGGTGTACTGAAGTCATCGTTTCAGCGATGTTAGCACCAGATGGGAGTTTTTGATTGTGTTTTAAACACCTCATGATGTGAAATAATCAGAAGGCACTTTGCAGTTTAAAAGCAATTACGGCCTCGCTTTGAAGGCTATATTATCAGAAAAACTATTTCTCTCAGCGCACTGGTGTGTATGTGTGTGTGTGTGTGTGTGTGTGTATGTGTGTGTGTGGGCATGCGCGCCTGCGTCTGCATTTGTGTGTGTGTTTGTGTGTGTGTGTGTGTGTGTGTGTGTGTGTGTGTGGGCATGCACGCCTGCGTCTGCATTTGTGTGTGTATGTGTTTGTGTGTGGGTTAAACTAACAGTTTGGAGTGACCAATAACACATATGCATCATTTTAAGCCATTCAACATATATATGATATCTTTACATAAATAAGCTCACCGCTTCCTGCTTCAGCATTCATTAGACTAAACTCATCCTGTAAAACAAATCATGGATCATACAAATCTTAAAACATCACATAATGATAATAACAGACATTAGAGAAACAGCAGGGGGGTTGGAAAGCATTTTAAACAGAAAATGTTTCACAATAATTTACCACAATTATTCAAAACAGCTAACAGTCCTATGAGGATACTCAGCCGTGTTTCATAACAAAGCATGAACCATCTGGGAACTGTGTTGATGTTTGGCAAAGACTGTGGGGTCCACACACACAATATTCTCTGCCATGGCAAATGGTGTCTGGACGCACCAGACAAACGCTTCTCTGTGCCCTTGCAAAGGAGCAAAGCCATGCCTCCAGACTGTACATTTCTGTCCTGTGCTGTGTGTGTCTGTTCTGTTGGACAGCTGTGCTTCACTCCTGAATGTTGATCAGATTAGGATCATGTCATCCTCATGGTGTTGTTCTAATGCTGGGAGGATCTGATAGGGATTATGTCTGGTCCCCTGTTGTCTACTAAATATTAGTTGGATACAACACTGCCAACTATCAACCATAAATCTGTGTTGGCACTTGAAATGGGAAACATAAATGGGTTGAGGACTTTAGTTTAGTTATCACTCTGGTTAGTTAACACTTAATATGTTAATGACAGGGTTAATTGACAGCTCTAACATACACATGAGCCTGTCTAAAGACATGCTTGTTTTTTGACAATAGTTTTTTTTACAATCTCATTTAAAGAAAGATGTAAGGTGTAAGGTAATTGTTTTGGTCACAAATATGGTAGTACCTTCACAGAATTACTGTGACCTATTGTGGCTTGTATCCTAATGTGGCAAAGTGTGTACCTCACTAATCTCCCACTGTACTTTTCCCATCCAGGGTGCCCCACATACTCATGCTTCACCCCTCACCCTCGCACCAGGTTAACCTAACTCTTTGAGGGGGTCCCTAAAATTGCTCACACAGTAGGTGTGTGTCTGATGGCCTCACAGCAAGCCAGCCCACTTCGGACACTATTTGTAGCAAAGGGGGAGATAAGTCACCCCACCCAGCTTCAAACCTATGACCTTCGGCCTCCAAACATGCACTCTAAGCACAATGCCAAACAGCCAGGCTCATTGGAACGGCAGTCAGAGCATATCGTTGACCCTAATGTTGGCACTCCATCACACCTAGCATAAGTATGCACCAGGAGTGGACATTAACTTTGCAAAATGTGGACGTTTACCAGCCACTGACCAAATAAATCGCAAAATTCAGCAGCCTCTCAACAGTAAATTGTTATTTTGTGCCCAAAATGTGGAAATGCGAATTTCCATCACCGGTATTCACGTATCTTTGTTGCAACTGTCACATGAACTCCTAATCCAACTCCAATGTGATCCTATATGATCTGATTGAGGACACAGAAATAAGTCTTTGAGACAGGAATCATGTTCTTTATGACAACAAGGTGGACATTTTCTGGATGGTGGAATTCTGGCTTTTGGCAGCTCAGCTCAGCAATAAGAGCCAGCTTTCTTAGTTCCCAGTTCGCTCTTCATTTGGTACACTAGATTACATTATGTCTGCTTAAAAAAAGATAAATAATGCAAAAACCCCATGACATCATGTTTGCTACGGTTTCTGCATGTGTCTCTGCTCACCCTCCAAATACACAGACACACACACGCACACACACACACACACACACACACACACACACACACACACACACACACACCACCCAACATCTGCGTTTGGAGCTGCTGTAAAGAGTTAAGATCCTTGTCATCCCTATCATCACAGGTACCTGGCTGGTTGGTACGCACATCAAGACATCATTCAGCGCATGTCCTTGGGTGAATGGGGAGGTGAAAGCACCATCCTGTATTCTGTCCTTTACTGTTAACATCAGTCTTCTTCTAAACAACAAAGAAAGTAAAAAAGAACACAGATGGCTCTCAGGCAGACAGCTGGCTCTCATAGCACACATGAAGTCACCAGCTCATACAGCAAATTCTACAGTGTTAAATCAACTCTGAGAGAGTGTTAATGTAACACTCCTCCCTTAGTTAAATCAACTTTTTGCAGTGTAATTTCAACTCCTGATATTACACTTACACTCTTAAATTAACACGCTAACCACTGGGAAATTAACTCTGAGAATTTTGTTGTGTGGAGTTGTTAACTCGCACTTCCCATGACACCAATGCGCACACATGCAGGAGAATTACAGAGGGCACTGTTTTGCCACTCGCCTGAGAGAAAAGTAACAGACAGCAAAGTGCCTGCCAACAAACTTAAAGATTACAAACACATACATCTCTCCCTCCCCCCGCCTTGGATCAATGACAAGCAAATCTGATTTAACGCCTGGCAAAGCTGGGTCAGTGTAAATTAGGCATGAAGGCACCACTGGAGATACACTGGCCCTTATGTAATAGACAGTTTGGCGCCGGCGAGGGGGGGCTCTGGGTGCTGTGGGGGGCCCCACTGTAGCGTCGGTGTGACGACAGATCACTCACAAGGCCAGTCTGTCAAGGCAGATCTGTTGGCCACAGGGCAGATGGTGATGCCTGCTACTTGCATTTACCACTCAGCTGTTACGACAAGGCCTATCTCACAGGGTTCATTGTTTTACCTCACTTTGATAGTGTCTGCACTGGCTGGAGTTCAAAATTTGCCTTTAATGGGAGTGTTTCGGTTGGCTATGACCACTAAAATTACCACTAAAAAGTCACTGATGTGTCCAGACTTACTGTAACCAGGTTTCCACCTTCTCCAACTTCTTAAAGCACATGTTTGTTATTTAAATATGAAATCCTCACTTGATTAGTAGGGACACCTGCTACCACTCAGACATGTTTTTGTTTACAGTGTACAAACAGGAAATGTAAACACATTGCAGAATATCCCACTGAAATATAAGGGGGTGGATTTAAACGCAATAAGTGAAAAGTGCAGAGGCGACACATGTAAAGTAATTAATGATGTCTGTAAGGAACGGGTGAAGGAAGGTATTCCAGCCCGATAGAGCTCAACCCCTCTAATCCGGTTTAGCGCTTTGCTTCGGACTAAATCCATCTTATCACAGGACACAGGAAGACCAAAAGGGAGCTGGGGAGATGGACTAGGACAGTGCCGTGGTGAGTCAGGAGCGAGGCAAGCCACCCCAACCGAAACAAAAAGACAGTACAACAAAAGTGAGCCATATAGAAAAAACCTTCAGTCTGAGTGAGTGAGTGAGTGAATTATAGAGAGACAGAGAGAGAGGGGGGGGGGAGAGACAGAGAGAAAGAGGCAGAGAGAGATGAATGCAGAGATATGGCATGGCTCTGTGAGTTCTCTGAGAGAGAGAAAGAGAGAGAGAGAAAAGGAGAGAAAGAAAGACAGAAATAAAATAAATAGGGAGAGAGGGAGGAAGAGAGAGAGAGGGAGGGAGAGATGTGGTTTCAGGAGGAGGGCAAAGGCATCCGTCCATTTCCGAGCAGCGCATGGACAGGAAAATAAAACTGGGACACACCACACACCAGTTTTCACAGACCTGCTATTACCATGAACGATAGAGAGAGAGAGAGAGAGAAAGAGAGAGAGAGAGAGAGAGAGAGAGAGAGAGGGAGGGAGGGAGAGAGAGAGAGAGGGAGAGAGAGAGGCAGATAAGAAGAGAGAGAGAGAGGGAGAGAGAGAGGGAGAGAGGGAGAAAGAGAGAGAGGCAGATAAGAAGAGAGAGAGAGAAAGATGACGGGGAAAAATACTTCTGGTTAGATTTGATGCTGTTTTGTTGTGGATCAGCCTAATAAGTTTCTGCAGAGGGGGATTAACGACGAAGCTAGCCATGAAGTGTGGGTATTATTGCAGCGCTTTGTTATCAATAACGCAGAGGCCTGAATCGAGTGTGACTCCCCCCGGGCTGCATAAGCACAAACAAGCAGGCAAACACACACATGCACATGCACACACACACACACACACACACACACACACACACACACACACACTCTGTTCACACACACTCTCTGTTCGTTACACATTTTTTCTCTCTTTCTGTCTCTCTATCTCTCTTATACACAGAAACACACACACACACACACACACACACACACACACACACACACACACACACACACACACACCCATCCCACACACACACCTCAGGGGGACAGTGATAAAGTCAGAGGTTGCCAAGACAGCACTAACAACAACAACATGAAAGGCATAACCCCCCGACCAGCAGCAGCAGGCTGAGCCGGCTTCATGCAGATGGGAACGTTATTGACCACAGAGGTCAGTACAGTCCCATAATGACAAAGGCAATGGCATGTTAATGCATATGGATTGGACAGCAAATTAACTTACACTGCCATATACTGTAAGCCTGCGGTTACTTTACGTAATTTCGAATACAAGTAAAAGCTGATTAGGTTTTTTTTTTTTCGGAAATGTTGCTTATGCTATGTATGTAATGATCTGTTCATGCATACAAACCCATTCCTTGCATGCATCCCATGTTATGTCCTACTGGACAAACAGAATAAAAGCTGAGTCAGGAGAAAATACAAAGCATCTGTGGAATTGTATAGAATGCATTAAAGTGTCTTCCTTCATGATCTTCTCATATCTTAATGCCATGCTGAGCCATAATGCATTTGTTCCATTCATACCAATTATGCACTATCGATGGAAAGTATCAATCTCAGGATAAAAAGGAGAAAAAAAGAATTCATGTTTGGCAGGCTTTAAACTACATTGCACTTTGAGTTTTTAACTTACAGCAAACCAGCCAAGTGACACATGCTGTGTGCTGTTAAGGCAAGGTAATACTGGTGGATAAAAGGCAAAAGGCAAAATATAAAATCAATAAATCCAGTTTCACCAAGACCACAAAATGGCTGAGGAATATAAAAACCTCTTTACTTTTATGACACATCCATCTTTGGCCACTCAGATGGTCTGCTGCCGACATCTGTAAGCTGTACATTGTAGGCCTTGCTACCTTGTGTTCACCTCAAAGCACTCTGGTAATACTATGCTAAGTCATCAGCTCTGCACAACACCTTTAAGCATTTTAAAGCAAATTTGTCCTAACAGCTAACACTCACTCACACACACATACGCGCGCACACACACACACTCACACACTCACACACACACTCACACACACATACACATACACACACACACACACACACACACACACACACACAGACGTGGTGTCTGGCCAGGCATGGCAGTGAATCTAGACCTGTCTAATGGAGCTTAAAATGGGCCAAATGCAACAAGAAGATGGAGATGGTACGGTTATTTTTTTCTGATGTGGACCTTCCTGCAACAAAGCGGCAATCTTGGCCTACCCTGGCCTGTCCTGGCCTCCTCTGCTTGCCGGGAGTGTGCTGGCTTGCAAAGATAATTCACTACACTATTCAAAAGCTAAAAAATTGTCTACCGCTGTGTGCTGACAACTTTTTCTACTTCAATGGCTCAATGTGACAAAAAAAAAAATCACACCACACAGGAAACAAGAAACTCACACAGAGAATGTGAGTTACAGTACAAAACTATCCGCTCGCAGTCTGGCCATGCCGCATATCTGATTATTGAACACGGAGGCGTGCTATATAGAGCAGGGCTGCTAGAAAGGCTAGGCTGCTGGAGGCAACCCTGTTTCAGCTAAGAGGTAACCAGGACAGCATAGTGGAGAAGTGTGAGTGCGTGCTTTTTATGGGAGCATGTGCCTATGCAATAGGAAAGAGCATATGTACATAGTGAAGTGATATTGTACCCATATGGATTACTGTGAGAAACAGTCTTGGAGAAGGGGGTAAATGTTTAGTTTTTATCATATCTTCTGTTATATAGGCTGAAATATGAGGGTAAGTAAATACATAGCTTTTTACATGTCTTAGCTTTTTAAGATACACTGGACCAACACACACGCACACACACACACACAAACACACACACACACACACACAAAGGCTAGAACAGCACTGTAAGCTAAAAATGCATCTTTCTGTGTTGGTGTATGCTTGTGGTAAAACCCTTTACACAGGCTAGTACATACATTGCATCACCTCAGAGTGAAACAGGAAGAATGTGAAAACAACTATGCAACAGTGATTTGCAACACCCAGAGGAACCATCACCTCTGCACACACACACACTGAGGCTGAGCCCCCTTGCAAGGTACCTGTCTAGCATGACAGCTGTAAGGCATCACTTCAGTCCTGTCTGCAGTTACTGTACTGACTCCTCTGTGCTTACCCAGTGACTGGTGGGTCAGTCTGACAGTGACGTTAAAACATCCTACCTCAGCCATCTACTGGAGATGACGCGTGTTTTTCTTGTTCAAAACTATATTACGTGGTCAAACAGTGCATCGTAACAATAAACTAATTAACAGGTGTTCTAAACATGAGGATCCTGTCATTCTCTTTCCTTCCTTCACTCAAACAATGTGTCTGTTTGTCAGCCTCTTTCTCTGCCCTGAAAAAAATGTGTAGAAGGCAAAGAAAACTGTGTGAGTGATAGTGAGAGAAAACAAGAGACAGGTATATGTGCTACATGGGGATCCTTTCTCAGATTTCCACCAGGCCCCCAGGGGACAAAAGGCTGCCTCTACTGGGTCTGTAAGGGGAGGGGTCCTACACAGACCCCTTGGGTACCAGTAACCATGGGAAGAGTCTCACAAACACTGAGAGTAGGTCACCTATCAGGGTTGGTAACACCCATAGCACCCATAGTCACTGTAAAGATGGCCACAGATTCCCACATTTTTTTTTCTTAAAGACAGTTGGATATAACTCGGCCGAACATAACTCAGTTAGATATAACTCAGTCTGAGGAAAAAGTGCCTGTTCTTGGTTTATTACATTGCAGAACACTATAAAGTCACTTAGGAAAGACATAGTATGTGGTACTTCAGTAAGTAACATGACCACTGTAGGTAGCCATGGCAAGATATCAAGATATATCCACACATGCTGCAAGGTACAGTATATGAAAATGGCGCGAGGGCAACCATAAGGCAATCATTTCACAATCAAAAAACAAAGCAAAGTCTGCAACACCAGTATGCTCCCACACAAAAGTTTTAATCAATGTGACGTTTCAGGCATGTGCCTTTCATCAGACATGATGATTGTGTTTTGTAGTCCAGCACCCAGACCATTTGAAGCAGATGTGCGTACTTTAGGCCTACATAGTCCTTACACAATGTCATGATGAATGAATGAATTAGTGTGCAATTGTCGAGGTCAACACTTGCATCCAAACAAACAGATACATAGAAGGGAAATATACAGCATATAGACAAATGTACCTTTGACTTCCATCTGGCTCGGCTTATTTATTTATTAATTTTTCAAACTATTTTTGTACCAAAAATCTGTAGAGGGATGTGCTGCTATAATATGCTGGGCATTAAGTTTCCACAGTGCTAATTCAGCAGGCTACAAACAGGCAGTTCGGGAGCTCGAAACATACAAGCTCTCTCCAGAAGTCAAGGGGATCAAATCACTATTAAAGCCTTGCTGTCTTGCTGTTATTGCCATTGTGTTTTGACATTGCTGGTGTTGGAAAATGTTAACACAGGTTGTTCTTTCAGAGGAAAATGAAAATGAACAGTGCAAAACTGAAATAGCCATCACTATTGCCACACTCAGGTGTAAGACCACTCTCCAGTTTCCACCAGGCATTTTTGTTTTGGATAAAGAAGGATTCGATTCTATATTCTCCTACTGATCACAGTTCATCCAAATATGCTGAAACTTCTCTAATGAGCATTTTCTTAGAAAGACAAATCAGGAGTAGCTACGCAACATGTATACACATGATTATGTACATCTGTGTACTGTTTAATGTAAATGTTGTTTACTGTTGTTTTACTGTGAAGGTCACCTGCAGTCTAACTGTATCCTGTATATAGTGACAATAAAGGCATCGTATCCTAGCTTGAATCAGGAGCTTTCTTTGGAAAAAACTTTCAATGACCTGTTGCAGGGAAATTAATGCCTAAGTGCTTAAGTGAGAGAAATCTAATTATTTCATTTTACCCAAGGGGATGTTTTGCATCTTTTCATTGTGCAAAACATTGGTGATAAGAAGTGTAGTTTTCTATTTTTTTTTTCTATTTTCCTGCATGGTATTACCTTACTGTGTGTGTGTGTGCGTGCGTGTGTGAATATAGCACAGAAGACCCATAGGTGAGATCCTCATCTCTCTCTCTCTCTCTCTCCTCTCTCTCTCTCTCTCTCTCTCTCTCTCTCCCTTCCTCCCTCCTTCTGCCCCCCTTTCTGTGAGTGCATGTGTGTGTGTGTGTGTGTGTGTGTGTGTGTGTGTGTGTGTGGGGGTGTGTGTGGTATCACTGGTCAAACCTTTTTCTGGAATGCCTATTCCTATGCCTATTGGGGGGGGGGGGGGGGGGGGGGCAATAAACATAAGAACACTGGAACATTATCAGAGCATGCTCTGAACAGACACCTTACATCCTTACATGCCACAGCAATGACTCAGTGACTTGATGTGTCTGCAACAGCTCGCCAATTACGTCTTTACTTCCTAAGGTGTGCAAGACAACCTACAACCTTTCTGAGTGAGGAATGACTCCATGACTCCATGACTCCATGCTGGGTGTTGTGTAAGTCATTATGCATGACTATAAATACAGTAGTATACAGCCCACTTGCCACCTCTTACCTAACTGTTCTTAGGTGTGGACAGGTAACGAATCAGCTTATCTTTATCCTTCAGCAATGTGCATGTTATATGGGGAGCAGAAAAAAAAAAACAAATCTGCTAAATGTAATCTACATGAGCATGTACATGAATGTTTGTATGGACCTGCTTGCACAGCTAGTGGCAATAAATTTACCAAGGCCCTCTTGCCTTAGGCTATGCTATGAAGAGCGCCTCCGTTTCACGCCTGACCTAATCTCATTGCTGTGTACTTAGCTTGGGCATGCTCTCCCCCCAGTCCCCCCATCATCATAAGTAGACTATTGGCATGCTCATTCCACAGCCTAAGGCTCAAAGAAATGATCCGTCAATGGTCAGTAATTTCATTCTGGTCAGTTGGATGACATTGGCTATTCATCTTCAGGACTAAGTTCTATTTAATTCTGTCCTCGCAGAGGTCAAACATGAAGGCCTTCTGTTTTTTCAAATTCTGATTGGCTTCCCTTACTAAGAACTTTTGGCTCAGGTGATGATGTTTGTGTTTGTGACAGGAGTTGTTTTAAGGTCTGACAAAACAGTCACAACATGACATAATAGTGGTAAGATATATTTCTTGCTGTTTAAACCCCACCATCTCTATCAAGAGTCACTGTAAAGGTATTTCACTTGGAGCTATTAGTGACAGGAGCAGACAATGTGTCACAATACTGTATGGGGATATTATTTTATGTAGGCTACGTCAGGATGTGTAAGTTTAGGCTAGCCTACTTGAAAGAGCTGTTGCAGATACCTCAAAATGATGCGTTGCCTACCTCATACATACTCCTCACAGGTGAAATGTTTGAATAAGAGGACCACAATTAGCCTGACATAAACACCGGTGTTTAACAATGTCGCACTTGGCGTCAAAACGGCAACAATTGGTATGACGCGATGGCATGGAGATTGAGGGCCACATTCTACACATTGAATTCTCCACTGACATACGTTTTACTTACTTTGAGTGATCTTCTGTAAACCCAATACATCCTCAGGCGTAATTATCGTATTTGCCAGCAATTCCTCCTCCGTGGTAACCGGTACCCCGACGTCTGTCGTGTTGCAGCCCACCTTGACTTTCATCGCCTCGGCTGGATTGGGGTTCGCGTTCGCCTGGCTACCGCGGTTATTGTGGCTGTTGTTGCTGCTGCTGGCTTCTCCGCTACCGCCGCAATTGCCTGGATTATTACCACCGGACTTCTTAGCGCTTGATGGGTCCTGGCTCTTGCCTGTGTTAGTACAAGAATAGCTCATTATCCGTCTTCCCTCCTCCCCCTCCTCCTGGTCGACCAAGACACTAAACAGTCACCCTCTCTCACCCTTGTTGAACAGTTCGCCCGCTTAGTTCTTAATTCAAATCCCTTATTCTCGACGAGCTATCTCCTCAGACTCGACATCAGTCCAGACGCACGACGGTCCTCCCACCACCAATGTTCGTCGGAGCAGAGTAAGCAAGCTCAGGCGGTTCTCAAGACTCATGCAGTCACCTTTACGCAGCTTTTATCGTATACTATCACGCAGGGAAAAAATACTCGCATTCACTTCTATTTCTGATTATGGCAACGTATAACAACAGCGAATCCAAGAACGGAATTCACCATTCAGATTAAACAACATTGTGTTGAACACTCAGTAGGCTACTCTGATTAAACATTGCGGCAGGTTAAATCGTGCTCAAAACATAATTACTTCCCATTGATGTAAAACATTTAGCTTGATAGGTTGTAGTTTTACTCGGGGTAATAAATGGAAATGTCATCTGATAATTATTTCTGGTGGAAGAAGTGTATTACATCATAGGTTAATTGGAAGGTCAATTAAAAGATCTTGGGCTGGTGACACAGAACATGCTGTTTCTTTACTATTTCCTCATATAATTTTAACAGCGCGATTACCCTTTGGACTTGGCTATAGATTCAGTTGACCTTTTCTATTTTTATGTTTCCACAACATTTGTTTGTGGTAAATTCTGTTCAGATCATACATAGCTCGCCCATATTACCGAAAAATGTAAAATACGAGCGATGTAAAAGCACAGATGATAAAACATTAGACCCAGACTGTCATAATGGTCTGGTTTTTAACCCCGAACTTGTAGCCTAGGTCTTAGGCATGTGTGGAAGGTTGTAGTTCACAACAGCCAGTTCTTCATTGACTCTTACCTCGATGGTTTAACGCTTGACAGTTTGAACTTAGCCTACTGTTTTCAGATACAAGATTAATTCATGAAACATATGAAAAAAAACTCTACAGTTTGTACCTGAGGACGGCCAAATATGACATCATAGCAACTGTATTAATATCCAAGTACACCACAAGGGTTCGCTGTGTGACCAGAAGTATAAAGTCTAGAAACGCGTTTCAAACTATACCTGCCACTATAAAGGAGTACCTGCTGACACAGCACAAAACGTTCACAAACATGATGATAACATGATATTGGCATTTGAGTTTGGCATGTGTTTAACGCATTTAGAAAAGTCTTAGCATGGCATTTTATTTTACAGTCGTTATTTACAAATGCACTAATCTTTTGGCACACCTATAATATATGTGACAAGAAGTGATGTAACGTAAAGCATTAATCAAAATTACACTACAACATAAACACATAGAATAATTCTTGAACTTATTCAAAACAAAAAAAAGCACAAAGAAAGTGAACCATCATCAAAATAACTTCTCATGGAAAGTCTTGTGTAGGCATACAGAACACCTTTGGAACAGAGACAGTCTATATTGTGCACCCCTATGGCCCTACACCCATTTATGAGTATGTGCTGACGTGTCCTTAAAGTAGTCTGTGGACATAATCCAAGGCAGATCTGGTTATGTGCCAACCATTTTAGGCTCCTGGGAAATAATGGGGCCAGTACCGGTTCATCAATGCCATAGAAGAACCTTCACTCTCCATGGAACCATCCAGAGATTTGAAGAACCATTTAAGCAGCACCTTTACTTTTGAGCGTGTATGTGAAAGGTACTTGACATTGGAAATGGTTCTTCTGAGCCTCAGATCATAATGGACTATGTTATGTCATATTGATGTCAAATGGTTATTTAAAGAACTGTTGCCTCAACACTTCTTTGAAGGGCTGATAAAGGGTTCTTCGATGGCATCGCTCTGAAGAACCAGTGATTTTTTGTAATACAGACTGAAATGTTATCATAATTAAATCACCTTATTGTATCATTGTATTGAAATGTAGTATTTTGTGAATTGTTTCTGTAGTTTTGCTGTATTTGTAAGGTGACCTAAGATGAAGGTGATGTTGATGATGACACTGCTGCTGATGATAATAATGAGGATGATTATTACTACTAATACTACTAGTATTACTACAACTACTATTGCTACAAATACTATTACTACGGCTACTACTTAGCTGCAAACTATTCATGAAGTTACCCATAAAAGTATTCCAAATTGAATTACTCTACTGGCTTTAGGTTAGATGCACTTTCTACACAATGTTTAGTGGTTTGAGAGAATGACATGATCTCTGTCGGTCAGCAATGTAGGACATGTGTGTGTGTGTATGTGTGTGTGTGTGTGTGTGTGTGTGTGTGTGTGTGTGTGTGTGTGTGTGTGTGTGTGTGTGTGTGTAGCACTGGCCTGCTGACTAGGCCCAACTCTTTGTCATTGTTGGATAGCTGTCCTCATCAGCAGAAATGCATTGCGTGCACCACACACACACACACACACACACACACACACACACACACACACATGCACAGAAACACACACACAGGCAGGCACAACAGGTATTAACTTCCAACCATTTTTGTACCTAACACATGTGCACATTTCTGATCTGGTACAAGAATTACATTTTTAAAATACATATCACAATACTGAGTTCATTAATGAAACAGACGGTTTCCTGAACTGGATATTTTAGTAAGTCGGGTTCTGTTGTTGTGTGGCCTAACACGAAATAGCCTCAACCAACCTAAAAAAGCTTCAACCAGGCCCCACCTCTATTGCAATATGGCAAACACTTAGCTGCATCTTAGGGATATGATGTCTGGTGCTGAAGGTAAAGGCGGTTATCGTCCCAAACAAACAAAATCTTAAGGATGGCAGTAGACGTACAGTCTTTTGGCAAGTGTACAAATACATCTATCTCTTCCAAGCTGCACTCTTACACTCACGAACAATTTCTAATACCAGTATGTGTTCATTCTCTATAAAAACACTAAAACAGTCGAGACAGCATCATAGTTATTCACATCCATTGGCAATGATTAATGATTACTGTTTTGTTTTTATCTGTTATCCATAGTTGTCACATCTGAAATAACGACAGATGTTGAGACTCTAACTGCATCACTGCCTGCTTAATTTACCCATACTGATCGCTATAATTACAAGATGAAGTGAATGAGACTGACTTTACAAATAAACACATAGAATTACATTAGTTTTCTAGTTACTGATTCAAAAAAGGAGTTACAAACACAAGGCTATATTACAAGCTGCGACTGTTAGAGCAGTTTACTTTTAGTGTCAAATTTATAATAAATAATAACACATACACATATACAGTCATTTTTATCTTCATTACGGTAAATCGCCAAACTGATTATGAGAAACAAGGACATATTCATGGAAGCACAGGTGAGTACTGCAGAGTGCACTTCACTTGGGGCTAAATGGACATAAGTGTAACATTAACAAAAATGATGGATGACTTGATTCCATTTGTGCTGCTGGCGAGGGGGAGATATCAGTTTCACTTTTGTCTGCAGACAATCCATGCAGCAGCAGGTTTGAGAACCGCTAGCAGATACAGTATGTTCTCAGGCAATACCCACTGGAACCATGTGTCTGTTGCTGAAGCTACAGCGCTTACTTAGGGTGGTGGGATGAGATGTGGTTGGGTGGGTGCAGGGGATTGGTTTCAGAGGACACAGATCATTGCCAGCTATGCTGGAAGTATGCTAGTATCTACTGCTGAAAAAAAAACAACAAAACCGGTGGAGCCCAGATACACTCCACAGAGGCAAAGCTGCCTAACGGGGTTTGTGGCCCCTTTCCTGCTCACTGCAGCAAAATGACTGCACTGCACACTGACCAAGCCATAGTAGCACTGGTTGGTTCTGACCCATGATTGCTCAGGGCTTATGACTTCACATTGGTTAGGGCATGTCAGCAGGGGTGTAGTGGCAAAATCAGAGGTGGGTAAACTACGAATTTGGTGGTCACTGTGAGGTTGATGCGCGGTGCGACACCAGACGTTTTAAACAGACATGTAAAACATATTTGAACAGTCTCAAGGCATTGTAATGGTCTCTAGTGCACATATAGATGACACAGTGTGATTTTGGAATGTTAGAAATTGTTTTTGGTACCTAAATTCTATTATAGGGTGAATAAACGGTATTGATAGGTGGATAAACTCTGTTGAAAGGTGGATAAACTCTTTTTCTGAAATTTGAGAAGTGAGTAAACTCAGTTTACTTGCGTTTATCCACCACTACATCACTGCATGTCAGGCCACGCACAGGGATACATGTTCTCTGCCCAAGTTAGCAGGTGTGTCTGTATGCCCTCCATGACAGAGATGCAATAGTGAAGTAAGACACACCTCCAGCCTCATTTCAAACAGCCAAAATATGACTATTACACACAGTGTATATTAAATGAGATATTAAATGAAATATGAGACAGACATTCTGTTTATATTTCCAACAACAGTCAGAGTGCCCGACAGTGACAATATGTGCAGCATTTCTGGTCAGATACATCTATCCACCCACCCCACCACACCACATTGCCTGTGAACACGATTCCTATTGGAGCAGTGCAGTGCATCCTTGTTTTGTGCTGCGGGGCAGTGGCTACCTGCTTTGTGTAGGGGCCGTGTTAGGCCACTAAAGCTGGGGCTCAGTGGACAGACAAAGGCCCCCCTGCCAAAGTGCTGACAGCAGCCCAGTCAAATGAGTCACTGGCCATTGACCCGCGCGCTGTATAAATACCCCCACAGCGTCCGGGACACGAGACCGCTTGGCATCCCGTCAGCGCACGCAGCTCTTTATTTGGGTAGGTCTGGTAAGCCACACACATGAATTACAGTCAACACTATCGAGCATTTTTAAAAAATAATAATAATGATGATGATGATGATGAGGATATTTTTTTCTCCAATCTCACTTATTTTGTGAAATCTAATCCAGAAATGTGAGAATGTATGGTTTCTTGTAAGGTAATACAGTTGCTGAAAACATTACAAACAGTTTACACAATGAAGAGCTATATTTATACTTCAATTTACGGAGCTTAAAGGGATTTTTATTTTTAACTATTTATTTAACTATTTTGTATGTCTGTTTATTTAGAATAATTATTGTATATATATTAAATTGGTATATGTGAGCAGACAGATTTGTATATATCCAATGAAGCCTAGATTAGCCTGCTGTTTTGTTGTTTTCAAGGAAAAGTGTGAAAAATGTCACAGCATGTAACATCAACTGCCTTCTTGTTTTCTGGACCAATTGTTCTGACTAATAATGGAACAAAAAGGTAGCAATGACATATCTGCTCTTCAGAACAACGGTGGTCCTTTTGTTACTGTGGGTGAAAGCTTTAGGGAGTCTTCCAGAACCATCTAGGTAGGCCTCTGTGTGTGTGTTTAGGCAAGCATTGTGTCTGCGGGTACTAGCGTTTCTCTCTGTTTCGCAGGTCTGTCAGGAATCAGGTATCAGGACAAAATGGCTCTGACAAATCCCATGAACAACATGCCCATGGGTCCTTGGAAGGTTGGTATCAGCTGAAGGGCATAGTCCCCACAAACCGCACAAACACACACAAATGGCTAACTGGAAAAGATTTTCCTCATGTCTTAACAGCTGACAACTATGGCGTACAACAAAAGGAACCTAACTCTTACCTTGTGACTTTGCAGATTACTGTGTACGACCAGTACAACTTCCAGGGCAGGCGTATGGAGTTCACTTCCTGCTGCAATAACATCATGGAGTGCGGCATGGAGAACGTCCGTTCCCTCAAGGTGGAGTGTGGCGCGTAAGTGTTTTTAGAGAACAATAAAACCCAAACCAAACATTAAGGGTCCACCACAACTTTTTAGAGAGCAAATTTAGGATAGTGGCTGTGACACTCCATAAGGGTTAACAGAAACTCTGGCCATAACCTAAAAACTAAAAACCATGTGCCCCTTTACCACAAACACACATCCTTCCATTAACCTTCCATTTTTTATATTTGCTGCTGCTCCTTAATGGGTGTCTTCTTTATGTCTTCTCTGTTCCTGTGTGCTCTGCCCATCAGCTGGGTGGGTTATGAGCACTCCAGCTTCAACGGGCAGCAGTTTATCCTGGAGAGGGGAGACTACCCCTGCTGGAGGGCCTGGAGTGGCAACACCGCCTACCATGTGGAGAGGCTGCTGTCCTTCCGCCCCATCTACTCCGCTGTAAGTCACCACAGATATAAGGACGCAGAATTTTAAATGTCTGTCTTCATGGCATTACAAGTGTTTTTTTGTCACACTATCCATATCAACAAACACTTAGCTAGCTATAAAACCTTCTGCTTTAACCTCTGACGTTTCCTCTTGTCTCATCTCGATTTGCTTTTCCCTGGAGCAGAGCCACAAGGAGTGCCGCATGATGGTGTACGACTGCCCCAACTTCTCTGGCAGGCAGTGGGAGATGTGCGACGACTACCCCTCTCTGCAGGCCATGGGCTGGGGATGGAGTGAGGTCGGCTCCATGATGGTGCAGAGCGGAGCGTAAGTGTTACCATCCTCCCAATTCAGTCAGACGAGCTTATCTGGGCCCAGCCACTAACTGGGTTTCTATTCAACTTGTTAGTGCTCATTTGTAGTTGTTTGGTTCAGAAATGCTTACTTGGAAACGAATGAGTGTTCTCAACAACTTTTTCCTCTCCTCCATAGCTGGGTGTGCTACCAGTACCCTGGTTACCGTGGATACCAGTACATCATGGAGTGTGACTGTCACGGAGGGGAGTACAAGCACTACAGGGAGTGGGGCAACCACGCTCAGACCTTCCAGATCCAGTCCATCCGTAGAATCCAGCAGTGAGAGAACCCTCCTGTGCCCTTCCTTTCTTCCTTCCTTCCCTCCTTAATTCCCTCCTAGCCTCCTCCCCTTCCTCCCTGTCCCTTCGCCTCCTTAAAATACCCACTTCCTGATCCCCCTTCTCCTTCTCCTCCTCTTCCTCCTCCTCCTCCACTATACTGCTCATGGCCCTGGGGGTCTGGCCAGACCACACAAGGATCACAGGCCCCGAGACCTGGTGCTCTACCAGTTTTACATTGTTTTCACAGCACTTTTTAACCCCATCAACTTCAGGAAATATATAGGATGTGAGAAAGAGACAGAAAGAAAAATCGGAAAATATCGGAAAGGACTATGACAGAAGGAACGATACAAAAAACCACCTGTACGAATCGCCGGTATCACAGAACGGCTGTGGTGTGGCAGGCTGCCTCAGACGTGGCTCCTCTTGTTTCGTCGACACACACACATCATGCTTGTAACCCCTAGCAGTCGTCATGGTAACCATGGTAACGAGGTCGATGAATAAAAGAGAGTGAGCAAATCAGAACTCGGAAAAGGGTGAAATTATTATGAAAATAAATTTACTGTGTGTTGTGTGCATCTGTCCCTGTGTGTGAATTTGTTCACAGCTTGAACACAGTTTGCTGAAGTCTGTTCACCCTTTGAAAACCCACAGGGCAGTCACATTCCATAAAACATACAATTATAAAAGAAACAATTTCCTTTCAGTTCAGACAATGTCTTAAAAGCAGGATGGACATAAAGGTTTAACAGTGTGTACTGGCTTTTGTTGTGTGTGTGGTGAGATTCAATTCTTATTGTGTGTGTTAGCCCCTCTGTAGGTGCTGCCAGTGGTAGCCCAACAATACCAAGCATAAGCACACATGTGCACCTCCATGGTCTAGAAGTACAGTATGGGTCTCCCCAGAGTGTTCTGGGTGGGGTACCTCAGGAACAATATAATGTGAACAGGGCCATTGACAAACAGTCCTGAGTGAAAAAATACAATATTAGGTCACCCACAATAATAACAGTAGTGTTAGGTATTAGGTTTTAATAGCCCTCCCTGTTATGGTATTATGGTCTTACAAACCATAATATAAGTAACATAATGCAAATATTAAACAACTCTATTGTGTCCCTGGGTTAATTCAATATAAACCTCTGTGTTCTGTCCCTGTGCACTGTTTCCCCATACCTGCACACTGCGTCATGGTGGTATTCAAAAAGTGCAGTTTAGTTTATCCTTTCCATATCTAGAATAGCAAACCCCTTTTAAAGACTCCTCTTTAGCCAACTTACATCACCACATACTTTTTTTTAAAGAGCCTGACAATGAAAGGTTCGCACATTAGTCATTCACCACCAGCCTTAATTATTGCAATGTAATTTCACTGGTTCTGCCCACTCTTTCTCAGCAATGGATGTCCCACCACATTAGAGCAGAACTGGCTCGAGCACTCCAAATTAGATAGATAACTAATAAGGCTTTCTCTTATGGGACTGCAGGGCTACAAGACATGTCCAGCAGGTGGTAGTAATCACTGAAGTTTCTACAAACCTTTCATTCAGACTCCTGACACCTCTCTCTCTCTCTCTCTCTCTCTCTCTCTCTCTCTCTCTCTCTCTCTCTCTCTCTCTCTCTCTCTCTCTCTCTCTCTCTCTCTCTCTCTCTCTCTCTCTATGTCTCTCTCTGTCTTTGTGTCTCTCTATGTCTCTGTGTCTCTCTCTGTCATGGTCACACCACACTATTTGGCTGATCAGTCCAAAGGGATAGTGAAAGCTGACATCATGCTGAAAGCAGGACTAATGTTCATAGTTACAGATGAGAATGAAAGGTTGACTTAAAATCATTCTTGGTTTAAGGTGTTTCAAGCACAAACACTTGGCACCAAGTTGATCACTTAATAAGGATCAATGAATAATTTATTTGGTTAAAGCTCATAATATTATTTCTCTGCAGTCGAGGCTCTTAATAGTGTATAACATGAAATTTAAGAGCTTATTATTTGTTGATTTATTTGGAGGGTGTCCTTTCTGTGATTTTTCTTTCAGATTTCTTGCAGGATGTTAGCTCTCATTTTACAGGTATCGCCTACATTTATTCAAGACACAGTATCCCCACTAACAGAACATTCTTTCCAAACTTTGTCTTTGTATCGACAGGCAATGCCAAAATTATGCTTCATTACCCAGCAATTGACATTACCCTATTGCTCAGTAACGTGACTTTTAGTTTCTGTCTGCTCTGTTGCTAAATTAATTACACAGAGATCTAAATCCTGACATACTTAGAACCCACAGTGCGTGTGTTCCTGAACATTCCATGTGACTGTGTGCACACAAAGCCATCAGATGACCTCAGTCTTCATCAGTTTCCACACCCTTCATATCGTTCCGCTCTTCCCTCTGCCCCCTCCAGGGAGCTTTCTCAGTACTTAAGCGGCTGGCTGGGCAGCTGCCTTGGTAACCAGAGGCCTTTTAACCAGAGAGAGCAAGTGATGATAATACAATGAATCTGTGAAACGCTGCCTAATGCTGTCTCATTTCAGGCCTGGACACCCCCTTTTAGGACTAAAGGGATGAGAGAAATGGGGGGGGGGGGTAGTAGACTGGGGGGTAGACTGTTAAGACCATGTTAGACTGTAGTCCCCACTGTCTGTCATCAAAACAACGTTAGTAGTTTACAGTGATGTACTGGTAGACTATCCTGTTGGCTTTATTTGGTGCATACAAAGATGCATTTTGTAACAGACCTCACATTGGCACCATGATGATGTAATGACAATCTGTGTGAAATACAAGAAGCACACCAAGCCTTGAAACTGTCTTTCTTTGTGTTAGACACAATATTTAGTTTCTAGGCTGACTACTGGCAGAACATTGTATAAACTAACAACCAGGAATGTGTAAGCTGCTCCCCATGAACATGGACAACACCTTAAAACTGGTCTCGTGTGTTGGCAATCTCAGCCAATGCCCTATTGGTGTTATTTTGCCCATTCCAATGTTATGTATGTAATATGAAGCATTTGAGTCAGCAAGAAAATGGTGTAGTCTAACAGTATCATATTTCTCTTCAAGAACGGACGATGCCTTTGGTGGGGACTTTTTTTTTGCTGTCCATTTCTGGTAGACTTTGGTCTTTCTGGTTCTCAGATTGTCAGTCTGCTGTAGAATTATAATGTCTTTGTCAGTGAAGTGATGCACCCACAAAATGTGAAGTTTAATGGACTGTTACATTAGGCGTCCCCGGGAGGCTGAGCACTCTTCCTGTAAGGAAAGGGGCTGCCTGGCCAAGAGTGGTATTGATTTCAAAACTTCACTTGAACAGTGACGGATCTGAGCTGTTTCAACATGCAGATCCACGAAACAAGGCACCTTTTTTTTAAAGCCATAAATGTAGGAAGCATCTGAGAGCATTGGTATTCCTGCAATCAGTCTTCATGCCCTTTACTTCTTTGTACTCCATCATTATCGATGCCATCTTACAGGAAAAAAAGATTAGTACACAGCTACAGATTAAATAAAAGAGCATAAGGTACAGATAAGACTGCCAGGCTCTAGAATTGGATTTGACAGGCCATGAGATCATAGCAAAGGAGTACTGACTGATAAAGGGAGTAGCCCAAGCTAGTAGCACATGTTAACACAGCATATACAATGTGTTTTACTTTTTGCTTAAATTTGTAATAATACATGTTCTCGATATGACTTCTGTAAGTTGTTGTATTTCCTTGTCCCTTGAGTTTAATTTAGATTATTTGTAGTTGCTTTTAATGCATGTTTTTGTAGCCTTTAATTTAGTTTGAACTGAAGGGCAATTAACTGGTCCATTTTATAATTTCTGCACATGACATATGAGTAAGCAGTGATTTTTGCCTTCACAAATGAATGATTAGACTTTACTGTCACTATACAGGAACAAGGAAATTTATATCAACTCCTACCTAGAGTTTCACTCAGGCCTCTATTTGCAATGTCCCTCAAAAGCCTTTCAAGTTCATATACTTCTCAGGTTAGAACTCCAGATTGTGTTTCAGTAACTGAACAAACTGTACAATCTGCAAGTATTTGTATCGTGCTATCTTTTTTTGTATCTACCTATTATGTCTGCAGGGGGGTAACGTCACAATACATTTGCATTCCCTAGCATGTAAGGGCCCTCCAACAGAAAGAGGTCTGAGCAGCCCAGGTTGGAGCGAGGGAAGAGAATCGAGCTGTTTTATGGAGATGAAAGCCCTGCAAAAGCCTGTGGTTTCCGTGGAGAGCGGGCGGTAAAGGAACTCCCTGTGCATGGCGATGCTTCGGTTACATTGCTCAGCACAAGCTGAGAATGTGAGAGGGCTTTAAGTAACAGACTAATGCATCTGAAAAGGGCATAGAAGACTCAGTTTAAGACTTGCCTTACTTAAGGAAAGTCAGAGTAAGCAGTTTAGGACCTGGGGTTTTAGCATAGATTTAAGCAGGCTAGAAGAATTTATAATAGGTATGCAGAGGGTAGTATTATATTGGTCCTGTTCCCATGTGCTGTGATTTTTTGAAATTATACAAGATAGCCTACTTAGTGTCAAATTACAGACAAGGCATTGACTGCACTCTCACAGCATGTAGGCTTTTCGGAGAACAGCATGTCGTTTGGCTAATGCAGACCTGGTCAACAGATGTATGTGAAAACAGTGAGAACGGAGACAGAATATTGATTGCTTTCTCTTCTGATCTTATTTCTCTCCTGCATCCCCTGCCTCTGCCCATCCACAGCTTTAGATGGCTAAGGAATCACTCAAATGAAGTCTTTGATGTGATAAATATGGCAGTGCAAGTGTGCCAAACGATAAACATGTGATCTACTACTGATGCACTGTAGGGAACAACTAGGTGTAGTAATAATCTTGTTTATAGGATTCTCATCTATCACACCACTGGAAGTATTTCACAAAAACACATCCCAACACAACCACATGATTTCAAGACTTTGTGTTTAAGGTCTGAGGTGACTGTGACATGTGTAAAAGCACTTGAACCTCATTTGTTGGAGAGGGACTCGTACATTGTATATTGTTGTCTGTTTTGTCTGTTTTTCTAATACTGAGAAGGTCGAGCTAGATCTGTGACATACTGCATACTATTCATCCATATGTTCTATTGCCATGCATACATGACACTGCAGATTGTATGTAGTCAGTATCACTTTACAGACGCACATGGTTAGGCTGTTTGTCTATGTGGTGCTGTGGAGGTGATGTGTATGGATTATGGCACAACAGAAAACAGTCATGCTCATGCTGACACTCATGAAAATGACACCAGGAAGGATTTTTACAGGTTGTTGTTTTCTTTCATCGGTCTTCTATACTGCTGCAGTAAGGACAGATTAGACTACTCACACTACATTTTTAAAGGACTGAAAGACTGCTGATGAATATGAATAAATGAAAGAATAAAGGAACACATGAATGAATGAATGAATGAATGAATGAATTGGTAAAAAGATAGATGATGGATGGATAGATGGATGGATGGATGGATGGATGGGTGGATGGATGGATGGATGGATGGATGGATGGATGCATGGATGGATGGATGAATGAATGATGGATGGATGGATGGATGGATGCATCGATGGATGGATGGATGGATGGATGGATGGATGGATGGATGGATGGATGGATGGATGGATGGATGGGTGGATGAGGACATTAATTATTAATGACACATGTGCACTGCCTGCCTGTACTTGTCAAAGTTAGTAACCTTTGCTGTGATCCACGGCTCATGGTTTCTGCTGTCTCTGGCTCATTCTGCCTCTTAGCAGCTCTTAATGGGTAATCAATGATGCAAAATGATGCCTGTGAGTCAACACCCATCTGCACCCACACACCAACACTGAACCACTGCTAATCTATCCCGAGTGTGGTTGTTCACAGTCTGGGGGTGTCCAAAACAATAGTGTGCACTGAAAACTGTAAAATGAGAGGAAGTTTTTGGGTACCCAATGCGTGAGGTTTCTAAGAAACAGAGTCCATTCAAGTATATATTTCTAAATAATTATTTATATTTGTGTACATGTAGCCTTGAAGCCTTTGACAAACCCTTAAGTATTGTTTAAGTCCTAAGAATGTCAATTTTTTATGTTTCTAAATGGAAACAGGCACTCCATGTTGTTCTGCACTCGAGGGAATGGAGAGGAAGTCATCCATTTCAAGCTGAAAATCACCTGCTGTGCACATACATCACAGATGCCTCTGATTCAGCCATTAGGTTGAGGGTGTGTTGTTTCTTCATGAAGTGTGTGCAGTTGCCCACTCTAGGGGCACAGTCGGTTAAGGAGTCAGACTTGCGGTCAACAGGTTCAATTCCCACACAGACAGGTGGGTGGGGGGAGTGAATGACCAAGCCTCTCCTCCATCCTCCCCCCATGACTCCCTCTTGCTCCCTGGGCACTATTGTCGTGTCTGCCCCCTTCTCACACATGTGATGGGTGAAATGCAGAGGTTGAATTTTGTTGTGTGCACGGTGTGCTGTGTGATCCCAATGACAAATGGGAATCACTCACTCTAGTGACCAAGCTAAAAGCACACTGGAAGTCCCCCTTTTAAGCTGCTCCTTTGAGCACATAGAACAAAAAGCCATTTGTTGGTATAATTTGCAGGATGGCCATAGGCTCACTCATTTTAGAGTGTCCAAATGCACCTCGGGGATTTATTTATTGAGTTACAAATGAATTCATTAAAAATGAATGCAGCACAATCACAGAAGTTTATAGGCTTTTTCGGGTTTATTGGAGACATGCTGGATGGCATCCACAGAGTAAAATGCAATACATTTGGAATCCAGGTGTCAGTGACCGACAGGAAGACACAAAGAGTTAAAATCACAAATACTGGACACGGATATTTTGATTCTTGTGTGGCATACCTCCAGTCCCAAAACAACAAAGATAATGGAAATAGTGCAAACAGTAGATATGAATAGAGCTAATTCACAGTAGGTATTTGAAAAGAGTTAAGATATCTTTTCTAAACATAAGCATGTAAGTTAACGATTGGTCTGAGGGACATTTCTTTAAATTCCATTGAAATATTAAATAAATAAATAAATAAATAAATTACATAAATAACAGCATGTGGCTACAGTGTCATGCTTGCTACGAGTCAACAGTCCTTCTACTACCTTGATCTTGAGTCACAGCATCTTTGCATGGTCTATATACTGAGGTAGCCATTGTGCAGTACAGTTCTTTGTTTCATAGAGATCAGTACATGCACATGCAAGAGTCCCAACAACATGCAAGTCCAACCAAGACGTATCAGAAACATGGGATACAAAATTGGGAATTAATCAACAACTCAGTCCACAGCCGACACATAGCAAATTTGGAATGCTCCAAAACAAAGTGTGTGTACACACACACACACACACACACACACACACACACACACACACACACACAAACACGCACAGACACACACATACAGTTTGACATATATAAAAAATAGAACACACCAGCATTTCTCCAAACATCCTCTGACTGTTACACATCTTTGGTTGAAACCCTGTAATACGGGTCTTTATCATTTTGCACATAGTACAGCTGCTTGTGCAGCTTTGCTACAGAGCAGTGCACTAAATGCATGGCTTGGCTCTCCTAGGCCAGACTGAGGCAGCCAACATACCTCTTGGTGTAATTAGCTTTATGTTCCCTGTCACCTCTGCCAGGTCGGAAAACGATTCTTGTAATTAAAGAAAGCTGAAAGGTAATATTCTCCATTCCATTCTCAATTATTTTTTTGCTCTTTGTTAAAATGACATAACGCTTTAGGTTCAGATACTATTTTAAATGTTACTTCTTTTTTTAATCTTTTTTGTATGATAGTTCTACAGCAACAAGCTTTTCAGAAACCCCAATAAACCTCTGAAAACAGAGATAACCAATACAAATTTTAGGAGTTTAAAAAGGGCGGAAGGGGGGTAAGAGGAGAAAAAGAGAGAGATCATGTAAAATGAGTTACAATGTCTAACCACAGTAACATCCATTTTAATCCTGTTGTGTAACAATCTTGGGCACAGTTCCATAAATATTCTAAACCAGCCTATAGAATGGGTTTGATATAATTAAATAGCATTTCAGAATGTCTTTTTTTAAAACCCTAATCGTGATTAATAATGTAGCCTAGGCCAAGCATGCTGAAACAATCAGATATCAGTTTAATACTGAGAGGTTTATGCATGGGTGTTACGTGTTAGTGTTTAAATACCTGCGATAATGATATAAAGCAAAAGAGCCACACCAAGAAGGATAGCAATGATGCTTAGAAGTCTTGCAAGTTTCCCAAGCCGTCTTGCCCCATCAAAATCTCCAGTTTGTACCATTGATCGGGACTACAGGAGAAACGAAGTTGCAAGTGCAAAATAGCAAGTGTTAATGGCACCCAGCGTCTCAGGCCAATCTCGACAGATGTTGTCATCCATTTACGTTATATCACATTTCACACATATACATTTTCCTTTCCATTGATGATGATCTTGTGGTGCAATTTATGTTCATGATAATTCTAAACACTGTCTATCCAACTGTGTCAAAAGTAATTATTAATTCTATGCGCGAACCCGACCGCACCCTTTGTGGTGTACCTGTCTCTAATCTTTCATCATTCGTATAAGTGATGCTACAGCGTATAGCACTTACCGTGTGTGCGTAATAAATGGCGAACAGGTTTAAGGGAAAACCTGGACAAAAGCAGGATATCAACGCGAGCCAGAGGTAACTAGGCGGCGGGGGTTGCGGGGGACCTGGAGATGATGCGCGACTGAAGCTGAGCCGAGACGGAGAACGGGACGGGACAGCAATGTTTCCCACAGATCCAGACTTCATAGGCGACCTGTGCCCGTTTTGATCGGCATTTAGTGACTTTGCACTGCCTCTTATACTCAGAGAAAGGGAATCCAAAGGTTTTAAAGTGTGTCCTTCACTCTGGTCCGTGGTGGTTACACCCAGAAGTTTCTGCGTATCTTTGTAGGCGGTGGGATGAGGAATTCCACTCTCACTGTGGGCTAACCCATCTTTTTCATAGGCGACGTCTGTGTTGATGGCCATATCTAAAAAACAGACACACACAATAAATTTAACAAATAAAAATAAAAAAACAGCGGCAATATCCACCGTGTACCTTGGGTAGAATACTTAGTCTGGCCTATTAGAAGAAAACAATTGCTTACTTGACGGACGTTCAAAAGCTTCCCATCAATGTTTTAACAGGATATCCTGCTATAGCCTATTTGCAAAGCCCCACAGTGAACGAAAAAAAATAATGAAAATCAGTTTAAAAACAGTCTTCCGTTCTCATACAAAACTGAAAAAAAGATATTTGCAGGCAGTTGTAAAAACGTACGATCAGGACGGTACTGATCTATTCAACTCACAACCGATAAAAAAGAAAGATTTGTATCCCACCCCTCTCTTTCCGACTCCAAACTTCAGTTTAGACCTCTAATGAGGACCGTGAACTACTGACTCATCGCATCTGTCTCACTATACGCTTGCCTCTTAAAGAAAAAGGACGATGCGAATGAATAGGTGTGCCCTATCTTGCCTCTACATCAATAGTGTAAAAAAAGTATTTACAAGCCTAATTGAAAGAGCTGCCGTACAGAGGTCCTCTAGAGTCAGGTAGGGGAAATATTGTACCCTCGAATTAATAATCTGTGCCCATACTGGGCGCACAGTTTG
Source organism: Setipinna tenuifilis (assembly GCA_030347295.1). Taxonomy (NCBI): domain Eukaryota; kingdom Metazoa; phylum Chordata; class Actinopteri; order Clupeiformes; family Engraulidae; genus Setipinna; species Setipinna tenuifilis. The sequence continues at coordinate 25,536,940 of CM059272.1, forward strand.
GCAAGCTTGTCCATCCCCGTGTCCTAAAACTATGCATAGGGTTTACAACATTTACAAATCAAACTGAAAGCTCCCCAGCTCCTAAAAAGTCAAATTGGGGGAATTCATTGATTCTGATTTCTAAATTTTGAGAGTAACAATATTTGCTCACAGACAGCTTAACTGTGGGGTGGGGGGCAGAAAGCAGGTTTAGTAACTTAACTGGATATGTTAACTCAAAGTAGTAAACCTTTAATAGAAGAGCCATATGGTGATATTTTACCAGTCGAAGAAAGCCATGATGCCTCATCTATTAGGAGGTTTACTTCTAGATAATTTATCGGGTTTAGTCACTAAACTACATGCTTGCAGCACCCTTCTGTTTTGGTGTTTTGTAATCTGTGCCCACATGTTTGAAAACTGCAGGTCAACTGTGCGTCAACCTCTATCACAGTGCGCAAACAAATTGTGAGCACAGTTTACAAACCTCCTGGATCAATTAATTAACCAATCAATCAATTATCAATTAATTACTGAAATGAAGGACTATTGTAAATGAAAGCTGACTCATAGTCAATAACGAGCAGCTTCACATCTTCCTAATGTCACAGAGGTCAGGCCACTCTCACCGCTGGTGTTATCGTTGGCTCAGTAAATGCACTTGCTGAACAACATTAACATGGCTCAGAGTACCAGCATCTCATTAAAACAGGAGGGGTGTGCTCCAGTTCCAGGTGCAGGGCAGCTGGGGCAGATGGCAGATCCACCAGGGTGCTTGTAAAATCAGCTGGCCGTCTCACCTACCTGTACTTTGATGACACACTGGCGCCACATGTTTAGAGCCCCCCCCCAATAGTATCCTGCTGTCCTACAAGATTCTACAGGGATGCTGTGGAGGAATTCATGGCATCTTGGTGTGCGGTGTCTATCTGCTTATCATCAGAGGTGTCAGGTTAGGAAAGGTGCCAGGTTAGGAAAGTAAAAAAAAAACCTGCTATGAATTCCTTCTGCCTGTGCACTAATCTATCTCCCCCTTAGGTTGTCAGACTTGCAGCTGGGGCTTGGAAGAACTGACTGTTTGTTCCCACTGATGGGCAACCTATCTTCAGAAAAGTGAAGATCCGCACTGTGTAGATCTCCCATCGCTTTTCTTTTATTAAAGTAATGTTTCTGAGGGAGAGTCGCAAAGAGCAAGTGATATAACTTTGTTTTGTTGTGTTTAACCTGGCTTCAGAAGCTAAAATCCAGTACCACATTCTTGTTCCAGCCATTCAGTGAATCAGCTGATTCTAAGTAGCACAACTCTTCAGTCAGGTAAAGAAGTTAATTATGAAAATCACCTGCATTAAACACACAGGTGGAACCTGAAGAGATTCAGAACATGTGGTATTGGATTGTAGCTCCTAAATCCAGATCACTGTGTGTTCCTCCTGATAAATCTCGCCCAGAATCAATACCAGACGGCTGGCAGAATAGAGACTGAAATATTCCGTCAGCTGTCTTTGGCTGCAAGCCTCAAATGAAGCAGGTACTCGTGTTTGCTGGTCACTGCTTAATGTGGAACAGCCCCATAGGGCATAGAGCTCCCCATATATTGCAAATAATGTCTGGCTATGTTCCCTGAAGAAGGCCAATATGGATCCGTTTTGATTCTCTAGCAATGGCCGCTTACAGAAGAGCACCTGTTGGAAGCTATGGAGTAGGCCATAGTAGTGCTCACAGCCATTTTGTTTCTCTTTGTTTTTCTCCATTTGCTTCTATTTGGATAACACTCATAATCTGTGTTTGATGAGCGTTTTGAGCATTAAGAGACTGGAGAGAAGAGCATTTGGGCCTCTCCATTATGATGTAGGTAATACATTGTTACTTACAAGAAGAGTCTGATAGATCATGTTGAGCTTTGGATGACCAAGGTCATTTTGCTGTATGTTCAAATGGATATCAAATGCAAAAATTACCCCTTGTCTGTCTGTCCATTACTGGTGTGGGACCCAAAAACAACATGGTCATGATAAGATTTGCACCAATTAAGGAGCATCTTGTTTTTCTATGTTTATATTGTTATGTTTTGTCATCATGTTTTATTGTCCTGTTTATAAGATGTTTAATGTCCACTGTGGGCCAATGGAGCTCTGCAATTTCAAATTCTGTGTGTGCAACCTGTACATATGTTTTTTGACAATAAAGCTGACTTTGACTTGACTTTGACTTTGAACATGTGAAGGGGTTTATCCATAGTAGGAACCTGGGAAGGTAGGCTACTGGAACATGCTGTGATTAATGATGTACACTGGAACACATTGCAATTGATGATATGTACATACATAAAGAAAAGGTAGATGTGAATAGTGGTGTGAAAACATTCTTACATACATCTTTGAAAAACTTGGCCCCTCTGCAAACAACCTTGTCTTGTGAAGAAATAAAAGTCATCTAAGGTCAAACTTCTCTGCCCTCTGAGAACTGTTTGATGAACGGAAGGCTACAAATTTGCCAAGTGTATCTCATCAAGGCATCAGGAGCACTGGGCCCCTTGTACCTGACAATAAAACACCTTTACTGCCTGCAATAGTGCAGGAGAGTTTCCATGATGGCAGATGCCTGCTTTACTGGCATGTAGGTGGATACTCATTGAATGTGCTCTTTTGGCCAGTGCAAGTGCCACTTTGACCCACTTGGTCAAAGGGTGCAGGCTCCATCTGCTCCACCTATCACTTTCATTACTGGGCAGGGGTCTAACTCACACTGGTTTGGTGTTTTTCAGGCTGGGGCAGTGCTCAAGATTCCTCAACCGTCTTTAGTCGTACTGATTCATTAGTGCAGTGATTTTCTCAGTCAGAGAAATCTCTTTAGCATTCATGCCATTCTTTTAGTATTGAGGTGCATTCAGACAGTGATAAAAAAATGGACAGGATAGGGTCAGTTATATATGTGGGCACAGAAGTATAATTACAGTATAATAAACACTCACCTATATAATAAAACAGCTCACTGTCAAAAAAGAAATAAAATAAAATACACACACACACACATTCAGTGTAGATGAGTTCATACTCATATATAGGCTATATCTGCATCTAGTTGACTGAGTATGACTGTGGTTATCTAGCTGGCATAAAATCTCCCCATTATGAAAATCTGTACTACATGCACAACTACTTGTGCCTAACTATGCAGTTAAACGTTATAAAATAATAAAATATGTTTTTTCATTATTCAGCTGTGGAGGTTTGTCATATGATTTAAATTTGTCTTGGTAATATAATTTTGTATTTGAATGGTTAATGAATGGATCTTAGTGTTTCCTGCATTAGCATAAAAATGCTACAGTCTACAGATGACATCTAGTGGCCAGTGTCGTTAGCACTCTTTGGCCAATTGATTAAAGGGACAACATTTGTAGTTGGTGTGTATATAAACTGAGATTACCTAAATAATTTACAAGCATATACAGACAAATTCACACTTTCTATAAAATGTCTCTATAGAAAATTGTCTAATGAAGGGCAAAGTATCACAATGATGTAGTAGTCTTTATTGTAGTTTTTTGCGAGCATATTCGGGTGTGACTTTTTTCTTCTGTTTCATAAGCTTGTTTGGTCTAGCACCCTTAGTTTAAGTTCCCAAAGAAGCATACCTTTATACTTTCTCTCTAGCTAGCTGCTCTATTTGACGCATTATTGTGCATGAACAGAACATGTGCATTGCTTTTTTAGGTCTTCTGGTAGGCCTGAAGATATCTAAAATAAAAGTAGGCTAAGTAGGATACATAGTAAGAGCTGGATTTTAAACCAATCAAATGTGCTACAAATTGACCATATAGCCCATGCATGGAGTATAAGAGATGAGGTAAATCCTATTAAATGTTTATTTGTATACATCAGTAAAATCTGGTTTGTATAACCTGGGAGAAAACTGAGGAGAACTGCTTTGAGTGTGTGAACTGAAGGCTTCACAGGCCTATTGTTTTAAACAATCACCTGAAAAACTATAACCAGGGTGGTTTCACACAATATAGGCCTGTGTAGGAAATGCCATACATAACTAACATTACTGCTGTTATTAGATGTGATATCAATAAAATTCTTGACTATTTGCCTCGTCTCGAGCCATCATTACATCAGGCCAAAGTCACCATGCACAGAAGTAGCCCTTAGTGGCAAAAATGAGATTTAAAATTTTGACATAAAATGAAATCCACAAAGCTTTTGACACAGCAATAAGGCTTAAATCCAACATGGCTTCTTTTACAAGACTTAAAAGAATCTTAAACCTAAAAAGCAGATAACTTAGTGACTGAACACTGGTAGTTGTCACTTGTAGCTGACAATCAAAACGAGATTGAATATTAATTCCATTATCTCACCATCCCATCAGTTTGTTACCAGTGTTTTGCTGACAGTGATCATTTGGAGGCTGTGACACACATATGTACATTTGCATAACTGCTTACAGTGGTAACGAAAGAGGACAGTGAAAGGTTAAACAAAACAGGGTGTTTATTTACTTACTAACGCAAAATAGCACTGTTGAGTATTTTGCTGTGTGTTTGGTGTTTTAGAAGAATTGGCCCTTCACCTGAAAAATATATCTGCACACTTGTGTGGATTACCAGTCACTCTGTATCTGAACCCACTCCAAATTACATACCTGTAGGGAGAGACCAGAACAAGCAGAAGGCCTAGCAGTTCATGGATTGTAAATTATTAGCACTATTGACAACACTTTTGGGGCAGGAGTTCAGTTGATTGCAATCTGATTGTTCAGACAATTCTCATGTGGAATGTAAAGCTTTGATGAATAAGCTTTCTGCCATGGATCACATATCCAACATGCAGATCCACCATGTATGGCAAATGACTTCCGACAACATAATCTGAGTCAGCTGTTCTCCAGCTACATGTGGTGGTGGGTTGGTACAATATATCCCTCTACTGCAAAAAAAAAAAAATGCTGAGGTGGCTTGAAGCAAGAGGTCAGTGATGATATACATGCATGGGCATTATCCAATAAAAATACTAATGCAAAATGGCACTGTTGAGTATTTTACTTTGTGTTTGGTGTTTTAGAAGAATTGGCCCTTTCACTTGAAAAATATATCTGCATGCTTGTGTGGATTACCAGCCACTCTGTATCTAAACCCACCCTAAATGACATACCCATAGGGAGAGACCAGGACAAGCAGAAGGTCTAACAGTTCATGTGAATGCATGAACACATTTCTACGAAAAGGAAATATGTAGCCATTGTACGATGAAAAAAATGCCATTTTATTGTGACATGTTATTTGTGCTGACATGATATTTTGAGACATGGTTACCTTCCCCAACTTGAGCAATAATGACAGCAACAAAGAGAACCTTTTTTCTGACTTTATTGTTCCTGAACTGAAAACAGTAAGTTGCTGTTATGACTTGAAATCTGCAGTGCAGGCCCATAAAACATGGTGATTTAGTTCTTACAAATCTTACAAATAATGTTGAGTGTTAGCACTGTGCACTGCAAAGACTGTATATAATATCATGAGCTATGAAATACTGTATGATTTCTACTGTACTGTCCTATCCTTCATTACCTTTTTGTAAGTCGCTTTGGATAAAAGCGTCTGCTAAGTGTAATGTAATGTAATGTACTGTAAACAGCAGAAAATTGCTTAGGTAAAGTGTGGTTCACAGAAAGAACAACATGGAAATATCCCCATGCTCATTTCCCCTTGACAAAACCTAGAAGTGAATCAGGCACACTGAGGTCTGCCCATTTTCCTTCCAGAAGGCGAGCATGTAAAAATAGGTCCGGGTGCTGTACAGTACCTACAGAAAATAAATAGAAGCCATTACGGCAGGCAGGCAGGCAGGCCTGCCTGGTGTTTAAAGTTTCAGCTGAGCCTCAGCCTGTCCTCTTGGTGCTCCCGTGGAAGGTTCCCCCGCAGGTCAGCGTGGCCCACCACAGTTCTTCAGCTGGCAGCTTTCGCACATATTCGGTAAAGCATGCCAGTGAAGAACTGCAGTGGAGCAGCCACGGCTACAGCCTCCAGCCTCCAGTCTTCATATCAGCAGTAGAGCCATCTCTACACCGTGTGCCAATATGCTCCTTCCAACAAGATATCCTGGTTCCCAACTCCATTTATTACAGGATCAGGAACAATTATGAAGTGATTGATAAAACATGCATTCCATTTGTTGTAAGATGGGGAACATTATGAAACAGGCAAGACATGCATTAGATTTTTAGGGATTGCTTCATACACAATATACAGTACCAGTCAAAGGTTTGGACATGCTCTCATTTAATAGCTTTTCTTTACTTTTTCATTTGTAATGTACATAATGTACAATGTAAAAACTAAAAAAAAATAAAGAAAGAAAAGCCATTGAATGAGAAAGTGTGCCCAAACCTTGGACTGATACTGTAATGCAAGTTGGTAACAGTATGAACTTACAGTACTGCATTATCCATTCCGTACCACATTTCTAAGAAAAACAGGAATGATTATCATGATATCACAGTTTCTAGCACTGATGCAAACACACTTAAAAAACACAGTTTGCAATAATGAACTAAATCCATTTGCAGTACCTTGTATTATGTGCAGGAAGCACTGAATTTACTGCCACAGTCATCTTCCCCTTATGACCAACTTTGTCCAGGCTTCTTTAAGCCCTCACAGAACCCCCCCACCCCCACCCACCCCAGCCCCTTTCATACACGTGTATGTGAACATGCTGTACAGATTTGTTAGTCTGCTTTTAGCTGGCAGGAAATCCAACAGCACAATAGACATGCCACTGAGGTGACTAACGAGAAAGCAGCAGTCATCTGAAGGATTCCTCTAGCTCTAGCCCCCGAGCTCCCATGTTTGCAGGGAAATCATGTCAGGACGCTGGTGGTGGCTGGTGGTGGTGAAGGGAGGTGGGAGATCAAGGAGGACAGAGGTCAACCTGTGTGGCTCTTAGCAGGAGGGGGGGGATATACTGTATACGCACACACCTACAAGGCCTTCAAACCCTGTGCAAGGAAAGCACTTCAATTAAACCTCATTTAGTTTCAGTTAGTAAATATCGATGAGGATGCCTATTTACATCATAATAGGCAAGTAAAAAACAGTCCAGGTGTCATTTCTAAGAAATATAATCACATATATGAATGGTTATTTCCATGTTGGCAAAGCTACTTATTCACTTTATTGATAGCTCAAACTCAATCTGACAATATACAATAGTTCCTTACATGCATCTGCTCAGAAAATGACTGTCATTTTATGGTGTTACCCATCATACCAACACTGCAAATACACAAGTTACAAAATGTGAATAAGAACATTGTGGAGTTGTAAAGAACACTAAGGTTTTGTCTCCTTTAGGAGCTATAGGCTGGTTGGCACAATCCACTTCCAGTTATTATGCTAAGCTATGCTAAGGCAAACTGGGGGCTTCAGACTGAGATATTGTACACACAGATGCATCCTCTAATTTGTCTCTGATTAGACAACTAATAAACTAATTTGCACACAGATATCACATCTTGCAATAACAAATATAACAGACATCAACTGATGATTACAAAGTGAAAAATTAGGATTGCAAAAAAAATAAAATAAAATGACAGCTGATAAGAGCTTACCTGAAAAAGAGACTACGTTTCTCAATAGCATGTGCCAAACGCATGTGAGGTGAAGAGATAGTTTCAAGGGTCATTCCTGCTAAAGTTATGATCAGTGTTAACTATTGGTTGGTGGTGGAATAACTCAGTCATGGAGCAGACCATAAAGCTTCCCTTGGAGACACTCAGTCACTGTAACCTGGTCAGAGGCCATGTCATAGGCACTGAGCAGGAACATAACAGCAGTAACATAACTCTGCAGCTCCTTTTAGTGGGACTAGGCAGAAAAAGCAGATGGCCTTTAAGAAGGACCAGTGTGCACTACAACCCCATCTCAGAAAAAAATTGCTATGTTGTCATAATAATAATTATTTATTCCTAAAGGTTCAAATGGATCTAGCTGACTGCACTTAACAGGTTGATGATCTCAACCCTATGACTTAAACATAAGGTGAGCATCCAGTTAGTCCAAACCAGTCTACTTTTGATATAGATCAGGGAGCATTTAGAACTGATGCCAGCTGCTGGGGCTGTCTGTAGTTTTACCGTTCTTGCTTTCTTTTAAGTCGATCTGTTTTTGTGCTCTCCTCTCTTTTTCCTTCTCTTTTTCTCCCTCTCCCTCTGTCATCCACCCCCCCCCCCCTTCCGCCCAGTCTTTTCTACCGTTCTCTTCCGCCCAACTCCCTTACTCAATCTCCTCTCGGCTCCCAATGCGCGACATTCCAAGAATTCCTAGTGCATATGTCTGAAATTCCACAGGCTCCCTTGGTTACCCCTCGCTCCAGCTTGATTGGGATGCCAGTCCCGGACTTCAGCTGACCCCAAAAAACAGCTTCATCCCTCTGTGCTACCAGGTGCCCAGTATGCCCTCTTTTGTGTGACAGTCCACTGTTGCACACCAGCTCGCTTCATGCACCTCCGATGGTTAAAACAGCTCATCTTTTGTTACCAGCACCATCTTGGAAACGTCTTTCATGGTTCCAGTTTTCTCTGTCTGACTACTTACTCTCATTCATCTTCCAGCTGATCCATTGCTCATTCACTTCAGACGCCCCTGCCCCCTCACACATACACATTCTCACACACACACACACACACACACACACAGACACACACCACCGAGTAGGCATGAATCAGCAGGATGGAAAAGGGCACAATGCGAGTGAAGGCCTACTAACCGCAGCGTTTAAACGGAAGTCTCACATGCCTCAGGCCCACTCAACACTGGCACATATGCAGCACAGCTAGTAACAAAGACGATGATAATGGCCTACTTTCTCACCATAAAGCAGTTGTTTGATTATTCTCTGCGTAAAATCTTTGCAAAGATCTAATCAAAGCAGCATATTACTGCAAGGGCTGAATGGAACATACAGCGGAGACTTTGTCATGCTACATGGGTGGAAGGAATAAATGTCCCCCTGGTCAACTGAACTGACAACTCATAACTGCTGAACCGCTCTATAGAGAGGCATGCCTGACCTTAAACTCAAAGGGATTCTTCCAGCATCCTAAATTGAGACCAGTCTATGTCAGTTCAGCTGCTGAGCTTTGGTTTGGGGTAATGCAGCCCTCCTTGTCAGCTATATAAATAAGATACATTGAAGCAAAGGCGGGACATATTCCTTCACTCTCTCTCACTTCTCTCTCTCTCGCAAAAATAGGCACCATTCCCAATACTTCTTAAAATTTACGTTTGTGCTGGTCTACTGTACAAATAAGGGTGTGGCCTTTTGCTCTCTCTCACACACAGGAATGTGTAGCTTTCCCAGAACTAGGGTGTTTCGTAAGCGAATAGCTATGTAGATCGATGGGTGATGTGTAATTCGAAGAAAAAGAAAGATAAAAATCTACGTGAGATGACTCCTGAGGGCCTAACAATGAGACACCTTTGTCAGCAAGATAACAGAAATATACAGACTACGTTTGTCCTCATGTTTTTCTATTGTGGCTCCGTTTATACCAAAACTATCCAAACTTTAGAATAGTGTAGGCCTACAATCTCCCGGAGTAATACACCTAGGACAAAAAGGGCAGTCTACAGGCTATAAACTCTGGTTTATTTATTTGATAGTATAACAATCAATTTCTCCTGCATTGACAAATATATTTTATGCTTAAGTTAATCTCTTACAAAGTTTAAGTATGACTTAGGCTATATTTTAGGGTAAATTGTGTAACGATGACTCGTTGTGTAACGATGAACCTGACAAAGCACTGTGCTATTTTACCAGCATCACGCAGTTCATGTCATTCGATTGAACCTGTCTTTTATTTTATTAATTTTGTAGCAGTTTAGAGTTATTTACCGTAACCGTTTTAATCGGCATGTTGCATGAGTACTCTATATTGGCTTTTCTCATTTGAAATAGTCTTTCAAATCATTGTTTGGATTGGAATGTTCCAGGGAATTCGCGTCGCGACTAAAACATTTCAGATTCAAAGGTTGCAGTCATGAGATAACAACGTCAGTCATTTATCATGTTAGCGGAGACAGAGAAGGCTAACACAGCACCACAACGAGAAGTTTCTATGGCTTTGAGTTGACTAACAGTTGTGAAACAGGATTTACGTAAGATGTTCAGCCTTTTTGCCAGTCTAGCGTCAGACTGGCAACTGGGTCACTTCCATAATTTTACTTACATACTGTTGCTCAACCTCTCTCAGCAAAGGAAACGTTTCAAACTGATCTTTAAATGCCACACCTCAGTCATCGATACGTTCGGTTAGTCCAGTAGTACAGCACACAAGCCTAACTATTTGCCTCGCCTTGGCTCAAGGGCAGTTACAGAATGCGGTAGCTAGTTTGGAAATGATAAAAGATTTACAAACGACAAGCAATGAATGAAATCCCCATGGACCCGTGACGGCTTACTTTCTGGTAAAACGAAGTTGGTTCCGCACCGGCTCATAGTAATTTTTCTCTCTAACCCACCTCGGTCTGGCCGGTGAAGCATTCGATTTGGTTCCCCAGTTCCCTTTACGCTTACACAAACACAAGTCTGGCGTAGCTGCTAGGTTACCCTGCGTAGTCACCGTAACTTACTCAAGTAGTAGAACATCTGCCTGTACGGCAAGCGAGACTGGAAAAAAATATATCGTTTTCCCACGAGTAGGAAAACGCTTTCTGTGTTTCACACTTGATAGGCTGGAGACTGACGCATTGACCAGCACAGAATGCATCATTCACCATAGGCCCGTCAAATGTCACGTCATCGTGGTTTATAGAAAAAAAAGCTTAGTAGCCTACACATATGTTCATAGCATTTGTTTGAATCCAAAACAGAGATGGCTCAGCCTACTGGGCCATTATTAATTACATTAGATTAACCTAGATTTCACAGACGCTTTTGGCCAAGGCGATTTAGCCTACAATCAAGGACAGAAACAGAAGCATACAGTACGTTCCGGAGTAGGCTACTGAGCATACACGTCAAGCAGGGTTAATCCTTTTATTCAGTCATTTATTTATCCATGTATTCATTTATTTATTTTATTCATTTATTTATTTTATTCATTTATTGTTAAAGCATAACAGCAGGATCCAAGCAGAGAAGTAGGGTTAGTGTCTCACCCCCTTTCTTCTCTCTTTTTTAAATAGGCTACAGGAAAAGTGTCACTGAACAGAAAGGTTTTCATCAACCTCTGGAAGGATGTCAGAGATGGGTCTTGCTGCCTCTAGTCTGTTCCATCATTATTGCGTTTTTCCATGCACAATCAGTTGTTTTGGATACCATTATTAAACCATTGAATTGTCTACTGTTATCAATCATTTCATTATGAAATTTGTCTACAGGGAAACACACACACACACACACAAACACATGCACACTTCATAGGCTTTGTAAGCATTTATTGCAGTCCCAGTCCCAGGTCCTGACCACATGCACCACACACATATTGGTGTGCTTCCTTCGGGTTTCCCACACACGCCGAGTGGAACCACCTGTCACACGCATCACAGGCAATCTGTAGTTCAAAAAGGAACGCGTCATTACTGTCCATCCTTCGCATAACACAAAACCAATCCCTTGCCACATTTCACATGTGGATATGAAGGGTATTTCTTAACCACAAATAAATATTATAAATGCCCATATAATAAAAAATGATAATAAATACCCATATGACTTGTTCTGAGTCATCAAATGTTTCTTCCTCCCCACAGAAATGACATAGGCTGCTCAGGTCATCTACATGAAATGAACATATGTAGTCAGCAATAGTGGTTAAGGGATTTGATTCAGTACATCAGTGGGGCAGAAATAGGTTCAAAGGTGATTACTAGACCCCAAGGTTCTGTAGCGGTGACAATGCCTGAAGTAATTCAAAGATGCCATTATGTGCAAATAAAGGGAAAGGTGTCCCACAGTCATATTGCAGACATGATAGTGTAAACAAGACAAACTTACCAGACTGAGAGAGAAGGTAGGTGGCAATTTCCCTCCTAAATGTTGTTATTGTTTGGCTGTCTGTTGGAAAGGAAATGCCTTCCTCTTTGAGGATGTATTCTGCAAACTGAACATGTGTATGAGCAGAAATGCACAGACTATCATCACTGTACAATCCCAATTATCTCGCTATAATAATGTACTACAATATGTCACACACCTTCAGAGCAAATACTCCGCATGATGTTGCATCTCGCTGGAGAGGGTGATTGAGTGTTTGGCACGTCCACCTGGAGACAGCTACCCCTTTCTTTCTCATTAGAGCCCTACAAAAAAAAAAGGATTGTTCAACAGGTCACATTCAATTCAATGGCCATTACAATGGATGCTTCTGCTGCAGAAAAATACCTGGTTGTGTCCAGACACCTTTTGATTTTTGTGCTCGTCTCCCCAAGTGAGTCCAACAGGATGGTTTTCCTTTCAGAGGGATAGATGGCCTGGGAGACAGCATGGAGTGTCATCTGAATAATCTCTTATTTTTATGGGTAATCTAAAGCAATAGTTATATAGAATTATTACTTACAACAACAAACCAATGATGACAGTGATTTACCACCCCTAAAATAATTTGGTACATGGCCGGGTCCAGCTAAAAAAAGGAAAATAATAATGGAAAACAAAATTGTTACAAAGATGTTGAGGTTATATTCTTTTTGTTTAAATTATTATTATGAAAGTAAACTGGGCTACAACAGAATGTGTTTGTAGCTAATGAAAAGCACCCCTCTGTGCTTACAATCTCACCAAGCCACAACCCCACCACCAACACACAATTAGTTACAGCACACCTTCAGCTTCACATTGTTGTTGTTCCACATGGCCGTTATTGCAAATGTGTCCATGTGGTAGGCTTTTTGGGGTGACCTTACATTATGGTCACTGACCATTTTTGACATGTATGCATTTATGACCTAAATTAACATAAAACAGTATTAATAACTTTAACAGCATAAAAGTGATATGGGTAGAGTAAGATGGAAATATTCACCTCGCTTTCCAACTCCATCCCAGGGCCAAGCATGTGGACGTCACTGTAGAACAGTTTGTACGGCCCTACTCTTGACAACAGCACATGATTCTTGTTCCCCTGCCATGCACTTTTGATACCTGTAACATATAACATTAACATTTCATAAACACAATATTGTTTTGCACGTTTGTGGAAAAAGCACATTGTACTTACACCCATGTATACTGCAGTCTACTTTGAGGCGGGGCTCTGGCTGCAGGATGTGTGTGGGGGTGGTCGGCCCCTCAGGCTCTGGCTGCAGGATGCGTGTGGGGGTGGTCGGCCCCTCAGGCTCTGGCTGCAGGATGCGTGTGGGGGTGGTCGGCCCCTCAGGCTCTGGCTGCAGGGGGCGTGGGGGGGTGGGCGGCCCCTCAGGCTCTGGCTGGATGATGTGGGGGCGTGGGGGGGTGGGCGGCCCCTCAGGCTCTGGCTGGATGATTTGGGGGGAGGTGGAAGTGGGTGGTGAGACATGGCTCGTATAGTGCTGAATGGGTGATGGGGGGAATTTGGGGTATGACAGGTCTAGAGGGGAAAGTGGTTCTGGTGTAAGTGACAGGTCCAGTGGAGCAGGTGGTGAATGTTCCGGAATAATAATTATAGTGAGAGGGATGGGTGTAAATGGAGGGGTGGGGTCAGGTGATTGGACTGTGTCCTTGTGCTTCTTGGGTGGTGGTTCGTGGGTCTGGATCCTGTGAGGTATGCGGGGTTGTTCCTGAAAATAGGGTTTGAGGTGGTCGGTGTTGATTTTGGGATGGATGGTTCCTTTGCTGTCCAAAAGGTCTGCACTTTTTCCTGTCAAGTTCGTGATGGTGTATGGTCCCAACCAGCTGCAATCCAGCTTTCCGCCTTTCCTTTGTTCCGTCCTTATGTTTTTTCTTAGAACCTTTTGCCCCACAGCCAGAGGGGTTGGGTTGGCAATTTTGTGCCGCCGCGCCTGTTTTCTGCTGACATTGTCTTTTACGATGGACTCCATTTTCTCCTTCAGGATGATGCCACTTGATACTGCAGAACGGGCAATTATGTCCTCCACCGAACTGTCCACCTATGCAGGAAATAATGGCATATTTACATTACTTAACATTTATATTAATAGTTGACGGCTGCTTTAATACTTGACAGCTGCATTTTAAAACATTAAAATAAATAATGGCGTCTGCTGATTGTTAAGCATTGCATACCTCAAACGTCTCTGGTAACTCACATGGGTAGCGTGCCTCCATCCCAAACATTAAAAAAAAGGGTGAAAACTGTAGAATGGAATAGTGTACTGTCATTTATTCAAAGGGCAATTAAGGAGTCCAGCAGCTCACACATTACACAAGTAACCTTACAAGTAACACATGACACAAGTACCTGTGTGGTGAGGTGCGGTTTGGTTCTCAGGCCAAACATAACCGCATCCAGATAGTCATCCCAGCGCTCTGGTCTGTTATCAACCAACTTGCATAATGTTCTAGAACACAATGAGGTTGTGCGAGTTAGTCTCTGTCACAACACAAACATTGACAGATCACCAATATCAATTAAGAAGTATTAAATCAAATTAACCTTTGAATTGTGCCATTGAGCCTTTCCACCAGACCGTTGGTCTGTGGATGGTAGGGGGCACAGAGGCTTCTCTCCACGTGGAGGAATTTACAGATGTTTCGATTGACCTGTTTGGAAAACCCACACAAGGGGTACAAAAGTAAGTCTGCTTTGAGCAGTATTCATCAACCGTCATGTCCTCCATTAAGCTTCTTCATTGTAGTGCCAGTAGTAGGCCTATATTGGTGGAGTAACCTCACCTCATTAACAAATTCTGTCCCTTGGTCCGTGAGGATCCGCATTGGTGCTCCAAACCTATAAAAAAACTGAATAATGCACTGGGTGACCACCTCCGCCGTCTTGTTTGGGATGGGGTAAGCCTCTGCCCACTTCGTGTAATAGTCTACCATTACACAGATGTACTGGTTGCCTTTCCCAGTTTTCGTCAGCTTCCCCACCAGGTCCATCCCCACCAGCTCCAAAGGGCGTTCAACCTGTCTCACCATAGAGACTGTGTTAGTGTGAAGTCAACCATGACTATTTCAATGTTTGAAATGAAATGAAAGTAATACATACACATATTGGAATATACTGTGGCTCCTGTTTAATTGACAGACGGGTGTGTTGACATTTGGTGCATTCCAAAATCTGATATTTGAAAAGCAGACATGAGTACAACTCATAAAGCCACATGCAAACGCTGAAATTAAATAATTCAATCCTTTACCCATTTGTCGATATCGACACCCATCCCCGGCCAGTAAAACCTGGAGGATACTGCCGCTTTGGTCTTCTGGCACCCTGCATGCCCCCCCTCCTCACTGTCATGGAACTCAATAAATATTTGGCTAGCCTCCTGCTGACCAACAACCACCTTCCTCTTCGTCTCCACGTTGTTTTTGGTTGAGACATAATACAGTGCATCACCTATTGAAAACAATTTTTACATTTAAACCAATCCGCAACACTGCACTGCCCCGTCAGTTCACAATAAATGATCTTCCAATTGTGATTTGCGGGGAAACTAAATGATTATTTAGGCCTATGACAGAATTTCATACCAACTAGTTGGAACCTGGAGGATCGTCTTCGTATGATGTATTTTTTATCCTTGGTGATACCTCCTGGATATACACCATCCTTCTTGTAATTCTTAATTTGTTTGTAGATCACTGGATCCATGTTGCGCGTATATTCAAGCAGCGGTATGGCGCGCCAACGGGCTTTCATCACCCCATTTTATGACTTACCCCATAATGACGTCCTAATTACCTAATAACCAGAGAACTCCCTAAAAGGATCGTTTCTCCCTCATTCCCGTCCCAGTTTGCATAGACTGCAAGTGTTCCCCATTCACACATAATGACAATTGGGCCTATTAGGCTACTGACTGGGATGCTGTGTGTAGAG
Organism: Setipinna tenuifilis; assembly: GCA_030347295.1. Classification (NCBI taxonomy): domain Eukaryota; kingdom Metazoa; phylum Chordata; class Actinopteri; order Clupeiformes; family Engraulidae; genus Setipinna; species Setipinna tenuifilis. The sequence goes on from CM059272.1 coordinate 25,552,915, forward strand.
AAATTAATAGTGATTTGGTAATATTTATATGTAATTCATTCCATTGTGGAGAGTGGGTGCGCACATCCAAATAGTTTGTCGGCAGGTGCAAGACAAAAGTGTCACACAGTATAAAGATGTGGGTCTGCACACTGCCTCGTTTGCTCCAAAAGTTCAATTTTATTACTTAAAATGCAACGTTTCGATCCTTGTGGATCTTCATCAGGCATATCATGCCTGATGCCTGATGAAGATCCACAAGGATCGAAACGTTGCATTTTAAGTAATAAAATTGAACTTTTGGAGCAAACGAGGCAGTGTGCAGACCCACATCTTTATACTGTAATTCATTCCAGTCATTAAGATGGGCGTATACAACGCTTAACATTAACTATTAGGCCATTGTTGTTTTCGCTATTGCACAGTTTCATTGTGTGTCTGTGGTTTGTATAATAGGCCTTTTTTCATACTGAAATACTGTTTTCACATACTGTTGTCTTGTCTTGAAAAAAGAAAAGCACGTTGAGTGACAAGTGCTGTATGTTTTGATTGATGCTTGGATTGATTGGTAACAGAAGAATGTCCAAAAACACAGGCTGCACAATGCGGCTAATTTGGACTTTTTGATTTTTGCATTGGTGTAGAATGGATCATTTTATGATGCTCATAACCCACCCTTTTTTAAGTAAATGTAGTCTATTCGTAGGCTACAAAGTATCAAAACGTTGACACAATGTGTCCGCCATCTCTGACTATGCGTTATTGCCACAATGACAGATTGCCAATGTAACGGAGGTCAGGCAGTTAGGGAAACACACGGGCACTGCAGTTCACACACCTTTATTTTCTTTAGAGAACATAAAACAAAAACCAGCCGTCAGGCTCCGGGGAAACTTAACATGCAGCATCCGATTGAAATGCACAGATTTCTCTCATAACAAAATAATAACAGTAATATATTCTTTAGAAAAAAAACCTTGATGAATCTAATCTCAATTCTCATGAGGAATGAATGGTGACTTTAAGGCTAAACATATTAATTTACAATGCATACACTATATACATTCACTTGGACTGGAGCAGCATACCTTTAGAGAACACAAAACAGAACTGCCTATTGCACAATCGTCAATGCCATCAGCAATAATAAAGATGATAACTGTTACACTCAAGAAATACCATAACATAAAAGAAGTGATCAAAAAATAATGATAATGATGAGAAATAATAATAAAGAATAAAGAATAATAATAAAACATCACAAACAAAAACTTGATGGGAATGCAACACAAAGAGGAGCATGAAGGCACCCTATTGTCTACAACCCAAGATGGTTGGCACACATGGTAAATCCATAAATCCTGAAAAATAAAGCATGTTTTTATCAAGTGCCTGGGATGAAAACTTATAACACTCGTCCCTATAACTCGTGTGAACAGCAGTGTTATTTTTAACGCGCAAGGGGTTCTTTCGAATGAAAGATTGGCTTAGCTACACTACATAAACAATAACTATAACAATAATTACACGATTATTCCCACAAAAAAAGAAACCAGGCAACATAGTCAGACGGCGCTGAATATAAAGGAATACATGAGGCGTGAATTCCGAATGCTCTTTGCGCGCAAAGCGCGGTGTATTGAAAAAAACAAAAAACAACCCTTTTGTCCCCGTTCACCAGAATTAAACTAAAAGTCCATACTAAAGGCAAACATTAGTCCATGCTGGATTGAGATGCCTGTTCTAGTGTCCAACCAAGAAGACAGGTAGGCCTTCCTCGTCCGAAAAAAACGCAACGAAAACTGTAATACACCAAAACAAGACAAAAAGGACAAGAAGAAGAAAAAAAACGGATAGTTGCGGTTGTCCTTACACCAGCAACAAAAAAAACGAATACGAAAAAAAATACGGCTGGTCTTGCTGGATCCTAAGGATGCCGTAAGCCTTCTCCGCGAGGTAAGTGAAGTCTCTTTAGGAGCACGTCCTCTTTCAGGAGACGCGCTTTTAGTTTACAGTTATTCTCCCCAGACGATTGTGTTACAGAGAACAGTAAGTATACATCTCAAAACGAACAAAGGAGACACTTTTTCTTCTTAAACAAGGCTGCAGTTTAAACACTGACGCTCGACAAAACTTTCCCACACACCCGCACTTGCTGCTTACACCTAGGACCGCCCAGCGCACCTAAAGCACCTGTATATCTAAGATAGGGTGCGCGGCACTGGCAATATCGGTCGGCTGAATTAAAACATACCCCCTCCATACCACATTACGCACAGTGGATTACACACATGCTTCATACATACAGCACTGCAATTATAGTATCCAAACCATTACATGTAAACATATGTAATGTATTACAATACATACTGCTGTACATCATTATATATGATATAATATGATATAATATAAAACAACATATGTGCAACACCGTGGTCACTGGTGTGTGTGTGTGTGTGTGCGTGTGTGTGTGTGTGTGTGTGTGTGTGTGTGTGTGTGTGTGTGTGTGTGTATGCATGCACGCACATGCTCCTGTATGTAAAAGCTGTGCAGTGCGCAAATGTGTCCAAGAGAGCGCGTTTTGCTTTTTTTTTTTTTTTTTTTTAAGATAGAGACCCCCATAGGTTCAAATTTATAATTCGAACCCTGCAGTGAATGCACACATACAAGGCATGTCAGACTGACTTTACATTCAATGCATGTTAAACTAAGTTATATCTTCCGTGTACCTTAACCTAAACTATGCACAGAAAGAATATGAACTTGCTAGCGGAGTTTTGCACTAACCGCGTTAATCTCCGTCTGCAGAAACTCGTGGTAAAATCAAAACTAATAATAAACTTTCTGTCTGCGTCGCAAAGTTCACTCATACCTTGACAATGCATGCAAAATAACATTACACAGGTCATATATCGAAGTTACCAAACTAAAATCGTGTTTTACCATAACAAATTAGAATAACATGTGGAGTGCTTGTACAGTGAACCTACCCGATTGAAATGCACAGATTTCTCTGATCAGGTAGGGAAAGCGCATACACACATACAGCAGACCTGCAATACACCTCAGCTCCAAAGGAGGCTCCAAATCCAAAATACCTTAAGTTGCTCATATACTGGCGAAAATCACTATAAAGGTACAATACATTTCTAACTCTTTTACACCAATTTTGAACACCCCGATAATCGACACACTGAAAGATTTTCACAAAGCATGTTTATTAGGTTAACGTTACTACATACATAAGACATTCACAAAAAGAGAGAGAGAGATGGCAAGGACTGGCTGCGTTTCACATGTCCTCAGCCGCAGGCCCTGCAACAAGGAAGTGATTCTGTCTCCCCGCTGATAAACCAAGAGGATAGCACCTGGTGTTTTTATAGTCTAGATAGGCCTATCCGTTTCCTCATTAACATCACCCACACTTATATTGATGCCTTTATGTAGGAAACATACACGTATCGTGTGAGCCGTAGATCCTAGCTAAATGCGCACATTTCACATTCACCCACCCCAACAAGCAGCTTGCCCAAACTGTATAGGTCTATTGATGTAGGTTCTGTCATCCTGTTGCACACCTCACTGCTACGCCGAGGAACCAAGAAGATACACCCTGGAGATATAATATGTGTCTTCGCAAACCTCGCTCCACCGTGTTTGGGTAAAGGCTCGACGGTGTTTTGCGTTTCCCATTCATCCAGCACAACAATGGCAGCTTGCCAAAACTCGGGAGGTAGGCCGATTAGGCTAGCCTACTTGCTGTTTTGCTTACGATTGATGTTTTGATACTTTGATATGTTTTACTTACGATGATAATGGGGCATTTCTGTTGTGTAGGCCTACCCGACTAGACTTTATTGACCAAATGACTGGAATGAGTAGGCTAGCAGACGGCATCATCACTTTCGCTGATGAAATGTGTGCCCCCTGTCTCACTGAATAGGCTACCTGGCTGGAAGAACTTGACAGTGACCACTAAGCAGAATGATGACACTGATTGATTTTCAAAATGCATGTTTATTAGGGTAGCTTTACATCAAGCAAGCAGCCTAGCTTACTCAATGACCGATGCAATGTCATGGCAATGCTGTTATTGTGTGACATGAATAACCGTTAATCTATAGGCTATTGATCTATGTTAACATGTAGCGATATTAAGTTTGTCCTACTTCGTTTCCCGTAGAACCAGCTGTACTAGGTTGTGTCTAACGGTGGAGTGGACTTGCATTGTATTTCGAGGGGGAACAGGAATTCCAAAGGGGCACCAAATCGAATGCTTCACCGGCTTCTCACTGTGATCAGCTGGCAAGACAGTGACGCGATCCGCAACAGCTGGCCAATGGAGCTACAACGTCAAACAGCACTTGTGACGATCATCTTCCCTAGCTTGTAAACGTTTCCTCCGTCATCCAGTGTCTCCTCTGATTCGTTGAGCTGTAAGGCGGACCAAAGACTTACGAACCAGTAAACAAAGACGTTTCAATTACGTTTTCCTGCCATCCAATGAAACACAACCTTTATTTAATCTTGAGGAAAAAAACTTTCCTGAATAATCATGTAGGGCATGAGTGCATGGAGTACATCTCATAAGACCAGGGAAAGTTAATCTATAGGAAATGTCCAGGCAAGGTGAATTAGGAAAGCGGAGACATAGCCGTAATGAATAGTACTAGGGAGGTATGCAGCCTACCATTCAGCACAGTTCACCTTTATGTTCACCAGCTTTTGTTAAATCTGATTATGTTTGAATTAGCCTCTCGTTTAACCACAAATGACTCAACAACAATGACAAGGTAAATGTGCAAAGAAGGGAAAGACACATGACTAGAAATGCTGAGGTCAGGTATAGTTCCTGGCGTGCCACTGGGGGCAGTGGTGTCTTTGCAAAAGTAAAATATACATGATAAGGCATTTGTTTTTAACCTTATGGGTGTTTTATAGACATATGAATCCTAATGTAGGCCTACCATACAACATGCTATTTTATCCTGCATTCAATGTTCCCTATGTATTCAAAGAGAGCTATTAAAGAGTTATTATGGTTTAAGAATTGAAGAAATAGAAAGAAATGGCAGCTCTTTCTAACCAATACTTAGAAGTCAGCCTGACCTTATGCTCTTCAAAATCTGAATAAAGGCCACAGTGTATTGCTCGCAGGCATGCCTTCTCCCTGTAGAATTCTATATGTGCATTGACTATACTGTACACTACATTCAGGAAATATTCACTTCCTGGAGGGGCTTTTGATGTGAGGGCATGGAGAGTTATAATGAAATGTGGCAGTGATCCGGCTCAAGCAAGCCTACAAGTTAAATCGAAGGTTCATAAGTCCATACCCCATAGGAATGTCCAGAAATGTCAGCAGGGAATCCCCCCAAGTGTAAGTGGGGCAGGGCGTCTTTTTCAGTGAATATGTACATAGCCTCTCTCATTTAAGACTTCGCAGATGGCTTTTGACTCCACAGTCAGATCTATAACAGCGTTTTTCCATACTAAGCCAATAAGATGGTGCAATAAGCCTAACAAAAGGACTGTTTCCCCAGAGATCATATGGCTATTCAAATGTTTATGAAAAAACATTTGCTGATTTGCTGATCAGTGAGTTATTCAGAAGTAGGACTCTAAACCCATATTAACAATACATTTTGTTTAACAAGGACCAACCAAGGTCCCCCACATGAGGCCTGTAATGTTTTTTGTAATGCACGGAAACCACAGCTCGTTTTCCTCAGGTGGATTTCGTTGAGTGCTAAAATAATACGGGGTCTACCCTGGTACTATAAAAAGACACTACCCAGCATGTAGCATGGCATTTATCCCAGTAGTTCTGGTCTATTTGCGTAGTGTGTACACTGTAACCTGCATGACGGCTAAGTTTGGCTCCCATGCATAATGTTCCAGTGCTGGGTGATAACAGATGCATTTTCTGTTCTAAGTTTAGGCCTAGTTTCCGAGCCAAATGCAGCTTAGACTGCATCAAGCCACATTTCCGTGTGTGTGCTCCAGGCATGCAGTTTATTCTGCCTAAGTGTTAATTGGTAAATGGCTGCAAGAAAATGCTGTCAGGTTGTGGAAAATGTGCCAAAACAATCTGTAGTTTTGAAGGAGCATGTTGTCACTCTCTGTGAGGAATGTAGGCCAAGGTAGGCCAAGGTACTTGATAATAAATCACCTAAAGTGAATAATAAAAAGTATTTCACATACTTGACTAGTCAATATTTAAGTAATATCTGAGATTGGCCGTGATAATCTCGGAACTGAGGTTTGCTGTTTGAAACATGGAAACTGATTTTTAAGTAAAAAAAAAAACAGTTATAGAGCATGCACATTTACTAAGAAGGACCATCGAAGAACTGAATCTGTGTACATTTTAAACAAGTGTAAAACATAACTGATTAGCACACTGGACCAGCTAAGCTAATAAATGGCAGGTTACAAATGCATACTGCTGCAGGCAGTGACCTCTCACCAGCACCAGGAATGAGGACATGTTGACTGCACCATCTAGTGACAGTTTAAGACTACAGGCAAGCGACAGTTGAGTTTTGTTAATTGTTAATTTTAAGAAAAAATCTTGGTTTACCTTACCTCAATTGATTATTTTGTGCTATCTATGTTTGTATTTTGTATGTTCAACTTTAATGGTTGTATTGATTTTCTAAAATGTATTAGTTTAATAAGTGAATACATTTAGTGAATTTAGTCAGCACATTATTTCTACATGTAACAACATGTAATACTATGTATTTGCATTGTACACAAACCCTAACCATGGTACAGTGGAAGTACATAAAGTTACATTGTTAAACACTTTGTTACACTGTACCAACTTGATGTAACAGGGACAGTAAAATAAAGTGCAACATTTAGTTCTCAGATGCTCTGTTTAATTTTGTTGCAATTTATGTAATTTATGTTTCATGACTAAGGTTCTAGAATTCATTTGTAAACTTTTTGTATTTTCTGTTTTTGATTGTTTAACTTCGCTATAACGTTGGCAAAATTATAATTTCTTTTTTTTTTTTTCATTATTGCTTTGCTTGTTGATGGTAGGCATGGAATGATACGATATGTTCAGTCATTTAGCCTATATTTTTCATGATCTGAAGGTGTAGGCTATGTTGCTGAGACCACGCAGCATGGTGACTGTGCATTATGGTCTACATTGATTGATTTTCAAGAAGAACAGTATCTTGACTTCTAGGCTGTTACTTAAAGTTCTGAGATGGCTTATCAACTTAAAAATAAAAAGCTTTTTGTCTGCGGAAAGAAAAAAACTTATCCTGTGACATCCATCTCAGAATGTTATCTTTGTAGGCCAGCAAAAAAAAAACGTCCTTCAGGATTGGCTAGGGCTATTTTAAATGCCATGCCCATCCGCTCAGAGTTCAATGAATGGGAGGAGTTGGTCTAGGTTTCCATGGAGATGCGTCTCTTAGTAGCATGCCTTCAATCACGCAATGCAATTTTAAGCTTGGACACAGGGCGTAAGTAGCCTGTTTACAACTTTTCTGAATTTAGGTTCTTGACTGTTCAGCATTCTGACTACTGGGAGGGCTGAGGTACGATATCCTTATCTCTGCTTTTGAAAACGTATTTATCTTTGATGTGATTGTAACCGGTTGGAAAACAAATCTGTTCGAAACACTGTCAAAACTTCCACACCTTACTTAGGCTTTATGTCATTACCTACGTTAGCTAACATTTGCATTATTTGCAGGTTTGACAGCGGCCATTTGGCGCAAATATAGGCTAGCTGTATGGCTACTTTACACAAACACACTGCCCAAGGAAATGCTGATGTTTACCCTCCCAAAAGTAAGTCCACGCGAAATAAGAACTCACCAGTGAAGCAAAGACCTCATTTAGATGACAATGACAGGTTCACATCGGACAAAAAGAAGTGCAAGAAGAAGAAAAAGAAAGAAAAAACGTCGGACAGTGAAAAAAAGCAAACCAACAAGTCGAGCAGCGAAACACACAAAGGAGACGATTCTAGCAGCCTTCCGAATTCTGGTGACACAGGTTTGTGTTTCAGCTTTTCTCTCAACACTTGTAGGCTACATTGTTTGTATACACATTGTATACAGGAACTTTTTTTCTTTAGCCTTAACATCCATACAATAACCACGTCATTGTAACTATATGAATAATTTAACAACATAGGCCTATAGCATAGACTGTATGGCCTATAGTAGTAATATAATATGGAAATAATAGCCTTATATGACCGACATAAAATTAACCTGTATTTTTATTTGACTTTGCTAGGTGTCCAATCATAATTAATATGCTCATTACTTGTTATGTTTGTTGCCTACAACATGCAGACCATGTGGTCTACATGCATCCCCAAGCTTCATTTGATGCCATGGTTAATCAAATTTGATGTTGCACACTGTCTTTTATGCGAATCTGACCTTTTAACAGCGATTCATGTTTGTGCCTATCTGTGTACATCAGCTAAGTCAAACAAACCTGAAATAAAATAAAGTAAATCTTTATTTAGACCTAACTATAGAATAGCCAAGAGGACATAACACAGCAGTTAGACTACATGTTACTGACCTAGTCAACAAGTATACCAACATGAAAAGAATATAGGTACACATGTAGATACATTTAAAAACTAATAAGAAAAAGAGTGTGAAAAATAACTTGATATAGTGTAGTCCCATGTTCTCCTTGTCTGTTAGATTTGAAGGGGTCAGCTTCATTGGTCAGATGTGTCCAAGTTCTGTTCAATAAAGTGTTATTATGCACAGTATGTTAAAAGGAATTTGAGTTACTTACATTTTAATAAAAGACCCCTTTATTTTTTCTTAATCCTTATTGCAGTGAAACCATCTTAAATGGTTAATGTTGAATGACCAGTGACGTCACTGTAATTAGTGGCTCCCAGTCTACTCATTGTGTAGTACCTTTGTGTCAGGGATTAAACTGTAATCTAACTAGCCTGTTTTAAAAAAGGTGCTGATTGCATGTCCACCCACCCCCCACCCCGCCCCCACCCTAGAGAAACAGCAACCTGAACCCGAGAGCAGCAGCTCCAACACCTCTCAGTCTCCACAGAAAAATGGAGGCCAGACCAAAGCCAAGACCAGCAAACGTAGCAAAAAGCTGAAGAACTCAAACCAGGACGCAGCCCTTGGCCCTGTGGTTGAGAAGGCCAAAGAAGAGGTCAGCGTGGAGTCGCTGGAGAGCTTGAGGTGGGAGGGTGTGCTGGACGACCCCGAGGCTGAGGCACAGAGGCTGGAGGTGTATAAGGCCAATCGCCGCAAGCGCTACCTAGCAGCGCGACAGCTGCAGCTTGGAAAGACAGCAGGCCCTGCTCACACAACCCTAAGAAGGTGACCTTTTTAAATCAGGGATCATGACCACCTACTGCCTTTCATTGTATGTTTCTTTTTTTTGTTGTTGTTGTTTTTTGTTTTTGTTTTTTTTTTGGGAAATGAGAAAACTGCCACATTATGACTGTAGTTTGTTAATGTATTTTTGGGTGTCTGAACATTATGATGAATAAAGGCATACTCAGGGATGGTGTATCAGTGTTTTGATCAATGAGATAATTCAGTTAATCCCTTGCAATCAAAATGCAAATTACACTGCTTAAAGTTAGGACACTTTCAGTTAATACAGTTCAGCATAGTGATGTCTAAGGATGATCCAGAAAATTAAGATACATTGGAGTGCCTTAGATTATCAAAGATAACATGGATGCTTCAAAGTTCTCCAACAGAGGGTGCCATTTTGTTTTTATTTATTGAAATGCAGAACTATTGTCAGTACACAATTTGTTTATGAGGTTCAGATTAATGTCAAGTTTTTAAAAACAATACAGTTAGTCAAAATAGAACATGACTATTTTTTTTTACTTCCAGTTTTAATTTTTACCAATTCACACATTTAGGGGAAAAGCCAAACCACCATTAGGCAACATATTATATCTGAGAATATTTCAGTAAATTTGCTTCATGAAAGTAAAGACCCAGTCAGAAATGCATTGTAACAAGCAATACACACCTGATGTACTTTATTTAAGTACAAACAAACGAAACACCAACTTTATCAAGCAACTTTATCACCACCCAACTTCTCACGAACAGTACTGCTGAGGTATTTTTGTGTTGTGTTGTAGGTATACCTTTATTTTATTTTTGTGTAAATTGTTAATATGGAACATAGCCGAGATTTTAGAAACAATTATTAAAATCAGATAATACATTTTATTTTAAAGAGCTGCCCTTCAGTGTTTCTTCAGACAAAATACCAACCATTTCATAATTCAATATATGATCATAAAATTGTATGTACTATGTTTGTAATAAAAAAATAATATCACAGCACTCACAAATCCCATTACCATATTTAAATGAAAACACCAAGGTAACATCACTATGATTTTTACATTCAGTTCATTTCATTACATCTCTCAAAATAGCAAACAGGCACAAGGCATCATTTCTCCCAAAGAAAACACGTTTTGTTAATGTCTGTAAGGATGGATACTGAAGAAAAGCAGACATAGTAGAAGTCTAAACAAAACACTGGACAAAAGAGGGATCATGAGAACAACAGACAGGCAGGCTGCTGTCTTTCCTTGTCTCAGATTTCCTGGTTTACTTGCCACTTCAAGACATTTGCTAACCACACCCATAAGACAAAGCATTGGGATTAAATGGGAATAAACCCATCCCATATGGTGCAATCAAAGGCTATCAGAGTATAAAATAATAACAGGTGTGTGTTTATTAATTCATGGTGAAAGGGAGTGCAATCAATTATAACATAGCTGATTCAATTCACAGATGGACCCAAGTAAGCTTGACTGTGTTGTAATTAGTATTAACAGCTCAGTGGCAAGGGCATAGGTTACAATTAATGCTTGGGTAGTTTCAGAGTTTTTTGAAAGTTAATTGAAGACTTCCATCATTTATGTAAAATGTTAAGTATTTTATGCTACATGTAGCCTTCATCCTCCACCACTTTGGGCAAACACTGTTTACTTCTGTCTAGGGAGAGGATATAGAGGGCCTACAAATGTAGAGCTGAAGTTTCTCAAGTATCCTTCAGCTGAGGAGAAGCTAAATATGACATAATTTTGCCTCACTACCTGACTGATGAGGCCTACATGTAGCACTTTTAAGATATAACTGAAGATAGAACTGTTACTAACACTAAAATGTAAATAGGCCATCAAAGTTGGTCCGTTGGGCTTATAGTGACTGCCTATATAGTGCATGACAGAAATGAACCAGCAGTGCGAAATTTTCATATTGCACTGCTCTAGTAAAACATGCGCTTGCCACAATGCCCGTAAAATTCTACCCTTTGAATTAGTAAACATATAAAAAACAATTGTCTAGTCACACATGCAAGTTTTTATAAACCGTTTTTTATGGATGAAATAAGTCCTTAGAATAAAAAGACACAAAATGTATGTGATGCCCACAGCCCCCTCACCCCACCCCTTCAACACCCTCAGCCCTCACTGGTGAAAAAAGAAGTGTAAATGACATGGACAAAGAATCGACTACCTTTGAAAAAAAAAGGCAACACAACACAGTTTGAGTCTGCTGAGTCATGCTGAGACTGACAGAAGTCTGAGGTATGGAGTTGACCCTGAGTCAGCTACTAAGTGGTCTAAAGACTAACGTTTCCCCGAACGTTTACAACATTTAACTGACAAGCACTGGCACAGACAGACACGCACAGACAGACAGCTGTATAACTAGTGTGCATGTGTCTGAAAGAAGGGAAGACAAGGAGAAAGAAAAAGCAAAAAAGGAACACAGGAATTTTGATGTGAAGGGCTCTGCTCTTTTAGCCTTTTGTTTCCTATTTGTTCCTATTGTGCATTGCCCTTTTCTGTCATTATGGCCAAATCATCCACCCCTTTCTCCATTGATGTAACCCATGGGCCACTGTTCACCTAAATCCCTCTTGTGTTCTCTTTGGCTGTTTTGGTTTACAAGGCCAGCAGCACATGCCCCCAGGGTTGGACACCACTGCTTCATCCCACAGGAAAACAGTTGCCCTGCATACTCATCAGAGGTGAACATCCTGGGTTCAGAAAGTAAAAGTCCTGCCACATATTTGTCCCAGCCAATTCACTGAACCAGCTAATCGTGATTAGCACAACTCTTAACCCAGGACAGTGAGCTAATTAGTAAATTCACCTGTGTTAAATGCACAGGCAGAAGGAATGCATGGAATGGCTTTTACTTTTTCAAGATGGTTTGTCTTCCACTGATACTAGTCCATCGAAACTATGAGCTGTTGGACTAACAGGTAGGGTGTAATGTAAGCATCACAGAGAATTAATGCACATTTGACTATGTTAAGCAACTGAAGCTAAATACAATTTGTGAACAACTCTGGGAAAGAGACAGATTGTGTCTTCAGCTACAGACTTTGAAACAGAAAGCAAAGAGTATATGTTAAGGGAATCTGGATAAAACTGGGAGGTCAGAAGGTAGAATGTTCCGGAGTGATGTCAGGACAGGTGTGGGTCGGGCAGGTGCAACCAGGTGAGATCATCACTTCTTTTAAAGACAGAAAGTAATTTTTACAGATTATTCATAGATTTTGCCATTCAAACGTCTGTGCAGAGATAAATAAAAAAGAAACTCAGTTAAAAGTAAAGATAAATTAAGAATTCTTTTTGTTCTTTAAATCAACTTTCATAAATGCTTATTCACCTGTAATTACTAAGTATATCCAAAGAAAACAAACTGAATAGCAAATGAATAAAGACAACAAATTCAACATTCAATTAAATTTACTTACTTAGCCTCTGCCTTTGAAATAACTTTGCCTGTAGCTAATCTCTCTGCAACCACAGACACCGCAGGGTCAAAGTTCAGACTAGCAGCAGCCACCACTCTCTCCTCCCTGTGGAATTATGGGTAAATAACTCCAGTTAGTAGTGACTCAAAGGCATATCTTTACCATTAGGTCACAATGATACCACACTTAATCCAGTATGCCAGTACTTAATCCAGATTCATATTAATCAAATCACAGCAAAAGTGTCAGTAAGCAAATTAATTGTGTGGGAATTCAAATGCTTCACATACACTGTGAATGAAAAATTACACATATGCATTTCATTTAGGGCAGCAACTTAGATCAAGAATAATTGCATTGACCTACTTGATATATAAAGCAAGGAATTTCATTTCCTTAAGGTTTCCTTTTACCTCCAGTTCAGTGTAGCCCTCCCCAAAACCTAAACAACATATAAAGTACAGATCTTATTTTTAACATATTCTGAAACACAACTTAAACGAGTTAGCAATGACCTTGCATGCTTTCACCAAAGGCCTAACAGTAAGGCATCTATTTGTAAGTACAGCTCTTTTTATCAGTAAGTCTAAGGACAGGAAGCAGATAAAAATAATAATTTAACTGAAAATTTTCAAAAAATCAAAACAAGTATTGATCAGGTCTGCTTCCTGGTCATTATAATGACAAGTTAAACATTATTCAGATGGACAAGTGACCATAAGCACAGTCGTAGTAGAAGCTAGTGTCACAGGTCGTCCCGTGCAGTCCAGCCCCAGGCTCCTCCTGTGACCTTACAGCAACAGCGGAATGGGAGGAAGATGTGCTACCAATTGAGCTAAAAGCTGGGCTATTAGCTACGTCAGTGGCATACTGCTTTAAGTAGTCTACTAATATTCTTACACCAAGCTAGGCTAGCTGGCATCCATTTCACAAGTCAAGTCAAGTTTATTTGTATAGCGTATTTCATACACAAAGGCAGTTCAATGTAGCCTGGGCACGCCCATACTTCCTGTGCCGCTGCATTTGAATTTCGCTTGCAAAGTCAGTCTGGCCAAGCTCCCATTCTACACCGTTTCTACATTAACAGAGAAACTGGGACCAATGAAAATCTAGCATTTCAAAAAGGCAATGCTGCGGTAGTTTAGCGACCGGAAATCCACCTCAGTCACTGTCAACATGGCGAACGTGGAGCAACGGCAAGATTTCAATGCAGCTGTAGCTGCTGTTTTGGAAGATGGATGAACATGTTAGCCAATGAAGTCTACAAAGAAAATCTCCTTGGCATTGTTGTCGACGAGGTTCATCTGACTTATAAATGGTAAGTGTTGCCAAGTCAACCCAGTTTACAGTATGTAAATAGCAGAACAACACAGTAATATCTTGCAAAGTTGTGGAGCTATTTCATTGACTAAATAGCTGCACATTACATTGTCAGCGATAGCATATGGAATTTCAAGCTTTTGTGCAGTTACATTTTTGTTTACTCATATGCACGTTACTATTCTCTGTCTTATACATGGACACTAACGTGATTGGTCGAAGCTTCGTCCAGTAGCAAACACAGGCATTTCACACACGTGGGTTAAGCCCGCCCTCTGAGAAATGGGTTTATAACACAGCTTGGCCAGACCAATGTTCGCAGAGCATTGATAAGTCGCGTTAGCCAGGCTAGTTCAATGTGCTTAACACAAATAAAAGTAAAGAACAATATAAAAGCATAAAAGATAAAATAAGTGTAAAATAAGTATAAGATAAATAAAAGATTAAATAAAAGCAAAAAACATAAAAGATAACATAAGTAAAATAATACAAGCACCCTGAATGGAATGGAAACTTATTCAGACACATGCACCTCCCTGTATGTATAAAGGTTGCCTGCTTACTCAGTGTCCCTTTACACCTCTGTCAGCTTATGTCCTCCTTTTTGTAAGTCTCTTTGGATAAAAGCATCTGCCAAATGCAATGTAATGTAATGTAATGATGTAATGAATGATGCCCGGTCCCGACCCACCCACCTGCGTAACGGATGGTCATGCCCAGGAGGACGGTCCAGTAGACGGGCACGGAGTTTAACGCCACCTCTTTCTGAAGCATGTTCATGGCGGCCACCCTTCCTGTTAAAAGAAAAGTCCATGTCAAAGGCACACAAGTGACTTAGAGAGAATGTAACCCTAAACCATTTCTCTCACTGATATCTACTCGTCCTCTTACAGTCATCCGCTTCGATGGTGTTACCAAAGTCTACTTACTACTCAGATTTAACGAACTATTTTTTTTCTTGATTGAGTGATGTGGGCCGTACTGACAAGTGTTTGGTAGCTGGTGAACATGGTTACCATGTGCCTGTGCCTGCTGCCAGTGGCCTATGTTTACTCTCTGGTCCTTGGCCATTTTCAGGGGGAAGGTTGACACATCCCCTGCACAGAAGACGTTTGTTACGTTCGTCCTCATGTACTGCAGGGGAGAGGAAATTATTACAATATAGTGCCGACATGTCGGCTCAACTGTCAAAGGTGTCGGAGAAAACGTGTTATGAATTCATAAATAATGAATGATACAAGTTTACCTTGTCCACAGGAACAAATCTCTTTGCATCCATTTTAACGTTACTTCCTTGCAGACATTCAGAGTTTGGAAGGACACCTAGGAACAAAATGTGTTTCAGTCAGTTCTTTTCCTGTCAGTGAAAATAGTGTTGAAGAAATGAAAAGGACACAGAACCACACGTTCTTTACATACCAATGCCCACTATAACAACATCTGCAGGAACAACTGTGCCACTTTTCAGGACTATATCTTTCACCTGTAAGACAGACAGGTGGATGTTGTATGCATGTACTGTATTTTTGATCAAATCCTTACCATTGACATATCTGCAAGAATGATGTTAATATGATCATGTTGCCACTGAAGGTGTTCACACATACAGTACATACTGTACATCTTTAGTCTTATTAAATGTTGTGATTTAAGTATGTTTCTGCATGCATTCATGTTTTCACACATGGACAATAGCCACAGGCATTTTCATAAAATGGCCGAATCCATAATCTAATAAATTCTGTTAAGATTAGGATTATATCCCATTTTCCATTTTTGTTTGTTTCTTTGTCTCTACTATATGCCTGAGACTATGAACCAGGACCTTTGTAATTGGTCCCAACTGCATGTTGCCATTTCTTGTTAGCTTCCACAAATTCTCCTTTTGTTATTTAATGCAGCTGGATAATGTCAAAACTTCAGCACAGGATGGTAGAGTGTAAAACAGTCAAGTACATGCTGTCAGTGTTAGGTGTCCAATTGTGTGAGTTTGAACATGTTACAAAAAGCCTTAACAGATTTAGGGCTAAAAGTTGGTGTTAGGAATTTTATGACACCTATCATATCCATGTACAATTAAAAGCCATACTCAACATCTTCATGTTCTTTACCTTCTTGTCTTCACCTCTGATCTCTTTCACAAAGTCATTCATGTAAAATTTCACACCCTTTTCTTCCAGTAGCTAAGGGAGCAATGGATAACCACAAGAAGTTGCTGTTATTGTTTTAAATCAAACAGTTGCTGTGTTAAATTCAAGTTTTAAGTTTAAGTTTTAACAGTGGTATTTCCTAGATCACTAACCGTCATAGTAAACTTTCCAATCTCTGGCCCAAAGGTCTTGTGGTATGGCATCTCGCTGCTGCCAATGACAGTGATGCTTGATGCTCTGTCTATCATGTAGGCTGCTATCTCCATGCCTTTGCGAACACAAAGACATCTTGGTTAAATGAGTAGTATTCACACAGTGCATGGTTTGCCACTACAGCCATAAATTGATTGTTGTGCATCTCTGACATACAGAGGTGTCATTTCCACGGTTCAGAAAGTAAAAACCCTGTCACAAATTTGATCCAACCAGTTCTGAATTAGCTGATCGTAATGAGCACTCAAGACAGGTAGGTCAGCTAAGTAGCCTGTGTTAGAAGGAAAACATGGCAGGATTTTTACTTTCTGAACCTGGGATTTAGACTTAACATAACACCCAAAAGGTGGAAATACCACATACTGCCATGTAATTTCATACACACAGCATTCGATCGGTTGCTGCCTACAAACAAGTCATGTCTCATTAAGATAAAACACCTGAATTTTAGGCTACATGTGGAACTTGACACAACCTTTATCCCAGAAAAGAGATTAGGTAGCACTCAAGCTACATCTTAGGCAATTCTGTAATTCCCCCCAGTGATAATGAGTATATAGGACTATTAATGGCATAGGAAATTAAACACTTGTGAATAAAACCATCACATTTATTTTAAATACCTTAAAGAGCTTTGTACACCTTCTATTATTCTATCCCAGCACCTTTTGTTGAAATTGTACCATAAAATTACTATCTTAGTGTACTTTTAGCCACTCGAAGAAGAAATAGTTTTATCGGTAAAAAGCACATAGAAACATAGAGTGGCGCACCAACGAAGGATGTGCCTACGAGGACTATTCTGCGCTTCATGCAGGCGTAGTGGATTCGCTGTGCATCCGCAGGGATCTCCAACATCATGATGTCCTCCAGGTCAGCACCAGGGATGTCCAGTCCCTTAGCTCTAAAGAAGAGAGTTCTGCATGCATTTATTGCAGTCGCACTTTCACATCATCATCATCTTTATGACACCCATATAGAATTGTAGCCAAAACTGGTACTGCAATCAAATTCAAAATATTGTAGACTGTTGTTCCCCTTCTTGACACAAGGGGCAAAACACAACATAGACTAACAAAATGCTTGAATTTAATTTTAAAAAAATTTCTGGCTGTACTGTTGTTGTCAATTGCCAATGTCAAATAGTTGTGAAATTAGTCTTTCAATTTAACATCTTCCTTCAAACTCTGGTGACATATCAGGACCACTTTTTAATTACTTGCCATACAAATTCTTACATATAGCACCTTTGACACATATGAAATCTGCTGTGGTATTCACAGTGTTTGTTTAACCACCATTTTAGCTATATGCAGAATTATAATTTACCACTTACCTACAGCCTGTTGCAATCAGAAGCTGGTCATAACACTGAGTAATGCCATCATTGAAAGTGACGGTTTTCTTTTCAGTGTTTATTGACAAAGCCTGCCAAGACAAACATAATGTACCCAAATTGTGTTCTCGTGGTTCATCTGGTAGAGTATAATGTTGACACCACCAACAGACCATGGTTCCATACTAGTAGCCCACATACTAATAATTAGCATATGTATATGTAATACTGCAAGTCACTTTGGACAATGGCTTCTGGTAAATGACTACATATAGATGTACATTTTTAGTTTAGTTTATTTTACTTCTAATAGTTTGACAACTGAATGCAAGTCAATTTACTCTTGAAAAAAGGGGGCTTACCTCTTTCCTGAGCCATACTTCAATATCATATTGATGGTAAAAGTCAAATTTTCTCAACATGATACTGCTACTTTCTGCATTCATGACCTAAGGAAGATAACCAACACTCAACTAGGGCAGTGAAGTGATTTACCATAGGCAACATTTTTCATGAACTATCGATTAGATATTGTCCACTACTTTCTTTCACTTCACAGCTGCTGTATTCAGTATCACAAGGGAATACCATCTTTATCATTGCTTTTAGTCAAATTAGCTAAATTGTAAGCAACTGGACTTTTTTAGTAGCTTAAAGACATTTCACCTTTCATCCAAAGGGCTGAAGAACTGAAGAAGCCTTTTAGATGAAAGGTGAAACGTCTTCAAGCCACTAAAAGAAGTCCAGTTGCTTACAACTTACCTCATTTGACTAACATGACCTAGATGAATGAGAATCTTCATAGACATATCATTGCTTTTAGTTTTCAACAGAACATCATACTTATTTACATTGCCACTATCAAACCTCTGCATTTGAAGGCCTCTAGCAAGCCCTTTGACCCTGCCATTTGAGCCATACCTTGCTGAGACGGGTTTTGTCGTATGGCATGAGGTCATCTCTCGTCACCATGATGATCCTTCCGTCATACTTCTCCTGGCGCAGTGTTTCGGCACAGGTCAAGGAGGCTGACCCTACACTTCCATACACAAGCGAGTTCAACTGATAAGGAAACGTGCTAGTAATTATATTAATTAACAATAATCACACTCCTTTGTGTCTAATGATATCTAAATCCAAGTGCTTCAGTGCGTGATTAGGAGAACATTTTTCAAGAAAAATGCACCATTTAAAATTAAATAACCAGCAGAATGTGTTTAGACTGTCTCGTCGATCTTACCAACAGCATGTAATGTATACGAATGCTTCCTGTTTTACCTACACAAGAATGGTCACACATCAAACAGCAGCCACAAAGATTCCATTCTCACCTCCGCCCAATAACATGATCGTGTGGGAGTTCCCTGGAGTCCTTCCGGACATCTTCTTTATACGTTTGTTCTGTTTCAGAAACTAAACAAAACACAGTTTATTTCTTTATATGTTTGTTCTGTTTCAAAAAAATTATAAAAACATTCATTTCCATACAGTTCATACTTCTCCCATTACACAACATTATGCTAAGAACTAAATAGCAAAGAATCCCCCACTCTCTAAATGCTTAATACTCTGTTACACAACATAAATTGTGTAACAGAGTATTACTCAAATGTGATTTTAAATATACTGGGGCACCATCATTAAAGAAATTACCCTAATGCAAAATTACCTTTTTGTTGATTGACACAAATACTTTACTATCCTCAATTTTCACCTGAAGGAATAAAGCAGAAACTGTGTAAAATAACAGACACTGTTTATTAGTCTATTACAACATGTTAAAATGTGGCCAGAACAGCAGTCGATCTTCTATTTTCCCCCTATGACTTTTGACTCAGGAGATTATGTATTTAGTTTAGGTTGTCTATCAGGTGTCCAGATTACACAAAAAACTAACATACTGGTACTCAATGAACTTGGCGCAGGAGGTGAACATGGATCTTTTAAAAGACCTTAACCAGAATTTACCTTAGAAGTGCTTTCTGGTCTTAAACCTGTCTATCAGTGTCAAAACTTTGATGCTCTTTAAGGTTCTCTTTAATCTCCTCAGTGGGTTTTGGCTGTTTATGAATAAACTTTTACTGCTGTGTATGTGACGGATACCAGCTAGCTTAGCTTGACTCCCAATCTGGAGTTGCTGTGAGGCTGTGAGTTTAAGCTTGGAGCTGGACTACGCAAGTCACCTCAGTCACATATACACTACCGTTGACCTTGTCAAATATTAAGACTAATTTAGTAATAGGAAGACTAAGTAACAGTACCTTGTGTTTAGGCAAGCTGTCCATTGCAGGAAACTCCTCCATATCTCCCGTCTGGACGTTGAAGCAGGACCCATGCCATGGGCATCGGAGCCTGTTGCCCATCAGTGCACCTGTGCAGGTACAATAGTAAACCGTAAGTACCGTAAATGTTTAATGTTATTGTTTCCCAGGTAAAAACTCTTAAGTAGAACTAGACAGCAATTCAGTGTGTGCACATGGACGAGTTGAATCCGATTGGAAACAGATTGGGATCGTATCGAATTCATGGGCTACAGATCGTATAGGGATTGGTTTCGAGAATTCGATTGCAACCCCTGTCTTAAGCTAATGTTAATCTGCTTGGTGCCGCCTTCTGCACTGTATGGGATCAGAATTGCAGATTGCGCATGTATCAACGACAATCGTGGTGTGGTGAGGTGTTTGGACCCTTTGCTGTCGACAACAAAAATAAATTGCCTTGATGGACCAACACAGCAATTTAGTTCAAACAGCCTTGTCATCATGATCTGACAATTCTGCTAATTTTTAGTTGAAACAGTCTAAACTTTAATCTTAGGATGAAAGCTGAAATTGTTGAATGATAGTCAGAAGACATGAATGGTGACTGATAATATTTTTGTATGGAATAAGCCCTTTATAAAAATGTACCATACCTTCATATTTCAACTGTTTCATAACATTCTAAAACACAAGGCTTTCCCCAGTAGCTTCACATACCTTTGCTAAGCGGGCCGCCATAGTGAGTGCACTGGTTCCCAAGAGCATGGTAAACCCCATCACAGCGTGCCAGCAGGACATTATGGTGACCGACCTCTACCTCCATCATCCTGCATGAAAAGCAATCTGATTGGCCATCTCTAAACAATATCATCTCCACCTAGCTTTTTGCCAAAATGTTTATAAAAAGGGATTCAGTTCATAGATTGTTTTACAACATTGCATCGGACTCTTAAATCGAAGCCAGTTTTGTGAGACAGCATCACTCATCGTATAACTGAGAAATTATGCCTGTAACATCTGCAAGGACCTAAAATGACACTGAAGTGGACTGTTATACATTTCAAGCCAGCACATATCTGAACAATGAAGATGTGACCCTCGAACATATTACTCCTCTGACAAATTAATAATATCACCAGGATGACAAAATATGATATATTCCGTACCATAAATCCAGGAACCCAGGTTCGAGACCACCTCAAGGTGATTTCCCATTTCTACCTATGTCTCTGTCACTCATTTCCTGTCACTCTCTCTACTGTCCTATCCAATCAAAGGTAAACAAGCAACCCAATTGAATTCAATTGATGTATAAGCAAAGCTGCAATGTGTTGCTCTGATGTCTCCATATGCAAGACAACCTTCTTTGTCTATAAATCCTTACTGTCCATCCTGGAGCGCTGACTCCAGACACACGGCCTCTGTAATGTCCTCAGGCTCGTCCGGATCCACATCTAGCACAGGGTTGGCCTGACCTATCAGGGCACACACACACACACACACATGCAGACACACACATGCACACACACGCACACACACACACACACACACACACACACACACAGTTCAGTCACATATCATTTCAAAAATACCATGTGTGACCACCAGGGTCATTTTTTTTTTTACATAAAAGCAGCTTAACACACATGCTTTACAAGCTAAAATCAAAGCAGTCATTAAAAAAAGTGTAAACAGAAGTAGGCTAGTCCTAACGGAGTGTTTTTTAAATTATTAAAACTAATAAAGCAGAATAATTATACGTCTCTTACATCTCTTTAAATAAACGGGATAGATACTTACTTGATTGTTCCGTGTACATTTTAATTGGCAAAGAATTTGGGGGGATTTTTTCCCCTTTAATCCGTATGATGATCGAACTAAATCAAGACTAGCAGCTTTTGGCATGGGCCTTTTTTAAATGGGTTGAGCCACTACTAAAACAGACTAAATTGTGAAACCTGAAGTCCATAACCTCGGCATCCACATTTCTCTGTCACACACCTCATGGTCAGAGTATTGGCTAGGAATCTGTTGAAACATGAATTTGTTTGAAAGAATCCATGTATGACAAAACCCACAGATGGAGGCGTGTTAGAAATCCATCGACCGTGCTGCCAGAGTTGACGCTCCGTTGAGTGGCAGGCATACACTGAATCAAAAAGTGACCTTGTTAAACAGCACATGGAGCATTTTCCCAGCAGTACAACAATATTCAGAATAGCTGACCATGCAACCAGTTACAACAATGGTAGCAATGGTTTAGAACAAAGTAGCCTGTGACGCTGCACAACTGCACTCTTGTGTAAACTACAACTGAGTTCATTTACATCTCGTCAGGAGCTAAGAATCTGGTCTTAGAACAATAATATTGTCTGCGGTCGTAGTAGTAGAAGAAGTATAGCTGTTATTGTTACTGTTGTTGAATTATTCAAAATAATAATAAAAAAGCATCCTTACAAATTTCATCCTCACAACAATTATTTTAGTTGCCCATAAACATGCCTATGCTTCGTGTGCAGCAACTGGTGCAAGAATTCCCTGGCCAATTTCACCTGAGATTGTGTGTGCCCTCTGGTGACGAAGGTAGCCTATAGCAATAAAAACATATATCCCATTCGTGTCGTAAGGTGGAACTTATCTAAAGGGGAGGAGACAGACAGATAACTTGAGGAAAATAGATTTAAATGTGGCATCCATACATTCCATTGTTACTTGGCCTGCAGTTGCATAGCTCTTGGATGCTATATCTTTACAGGTTTTTCAGCTATGTACAGCTGAGGAGAGCCACTTAAAGAAATGGAGAACAATTACCTCAAAGTATATATCATAATTAATATGTAGTGTGTAAGTACGCTAAACGTGTTATTATTATCTTCGATAGTTTACAAAAGAGGCGGATAATCATTAGCGATAAAGATGTATTTCCATCTCATGGATATCGGCACTGTTTTGGGGTCCGTGGGCGCATTTAAACTTCTCAGTGCCACACTGGCGCGTCTGCCCGTCCCACATGTTGCACAGAGGAACGCGTGGAAATGGAGAAACATTTCAGTTTCATTGATTCACAGCACGTTAACGGGAGCGTGGGCTGTACTTAGGTAAGTATAATTTGGAACAGTACAAGCAATCTAGACATGATATGCAGTAATGTGGATGCACCCATCTGGTTGCAGACCTTAGCTGCTTTGCCTTTGTAAATTATATCCAGCAGTTTCATCCTATGCATAGGTATGTTTTCTTATGCACAACACATTGTCATATAACATTGTTCCCGAAACATATAGTTTGAATTCAGTTTGTATGTTTCGCAACCCCAGTGACTCACTATTTACATGCCTATATATCTCCTGCAGTTTCTGTGTGCATCCTGAAATGGCAGAAGATCTCATATCAACACATTCAGTCTTCTCTCACACCATGGTGTCAGTTTCTACAGGTATGCAGAGGTTTCATTACCAATTAAAAGTTCATGAATACTCAACTGATCTACAACATGACATGACATGGGTTAACTTAGTGACTGATAGTGTGTCTTCCTGTGAAAGGTTACAAGTGTACCTGCTAGAGTCAATTTTAGAGGTTAAGACGCCATAATAGTTTAGACGATACCACAGCAATATGGCTTGTTCCATTTTTAAACATATCTCCTATATCTCCGTGTGTTTTTAAGGCTATTTCATTTATGACTTTATGGACATGGTTCTCAACCAGAAGCTCAGTAAAAACTGGGAACTTCTACTCCACCATTCAGTGGTAAGATTGCAAACACCCTCCTGTATTTTCTCTAACTGAAAATGCATGTAAAAAATTATATATTTCAATTTTGTTTTGTTTAAATATGAAAACAGTAACGCTGTAAGTCAAAGAGAGTGTAGGGAATTTATTCTCCTTATCAGTTCTCAGGGAACATCAAATATGTGTTGATTGGCATCACCTCACAGGAACAGTACAGGTGTTTATATAGTTAATTAAATTGACCACTAACCTGTAAAGTGTTCTGTGCTTTAACACATGTTATGTGTGAATGAGAGCTGTTGCATCATTGATGTTGATGTTGGCTATTGCATCATGCAGATTGTAATGATAAAGGGCTATATGTCTTTATAATAGCCCTGCATCTATCGCATGATCTGAAACATTTTCTTTCAGTGAACAAATCAAAATAAAAAAACTAAAGGAAATAGTAAAAATAACAAAAACAAATCTAATACCAATCGCATGTTCAAGGGTGTGTATTTGCATCGTGTGTGTGTGTGTGTCTGCATGTGCTGGGTGGTGGTGTGTGGATTGGGGGTGGAGTCCAAAGCCCCCAATGTCTCAACATTCGAACAACTCTTCTGGGAATGCCATTTCATACAACAAATTATACAGGCTGTGTGCCCCTACCTCCTAAAGCCGTGCAGAGAAATCAGGCGCCTCCATTGTAAGGCCATTTGTTCTGATGTTAAACCCCAAACAGCAAAAAATTATTTATTTATTTATTTATTTTCCCACACAACTGTGAGACCAATTTAGCTGAAAACAAAGGCCTAGTATGCCTTAGCTGACTTCACATGAGAATCGAGGGACACACAGAAGCGTTTGTAATTGACACCTCTGGGACTGCAGTCATTACACACAAACACTTGGTGTTATTTACTGTTGATGTGGCATACTCCAACCCCATTAGAATACAACTCACAAATCTCCAATGACCAGTGGGAGACAAAGATAGAGAGAGAGGGCAGGTGGCAATTTTGAGTTGAGAGCTGTAAGGTACAATTCAGCCTCATGGATGTTGTCATACAAGAAACACATACACACACACACATACTCATGCACATTCGCACCCATGTACACACACACACATACTCATGCACATAAGTACCCATGCACACATGCACACACACACACATGCAGCCGCACACACACACACACACACACACACACACACACACACACACACACACACACACACACACACAAACACACAAACACATACACGCGCACACATAACCACACAAACAGACTCATAAATGTTTTATCTTTGTATGGTTACACACCCATCCGCACCTTATCATACCCAGTTATGAGGTCAAGGATTGTATGACACAAGTTTCCTTAAAGCTGATATGCATATGCATACCACTACCTATCTATCGTCAAATTATTGGTACTTTTAGGTAATAGGTATCAGCAGCAGAGGTGAATACTTGTATTAGTGGTTCCAGTGCATTATCAGAATGGTCTGCATGAAAAACACAAACATCAAATACACAACATATGAAAGGGAGGCACTGTCATGGTATACATGATTATACAACTAGCATGAGGATTATCAGCAGTATATATCATAAATAACATCATTAATCACACACTCATCTGAACATATCTTGATGATCAGCATCCAGAACCATAGAAATCTCTGGTGGAAACACCAATAAAAGCGGTTTCCATTACACATTGAAATGTGAATTATTTTAACAGCCATTACTAAATCACAACATGCAGGTGCCATATCTAAATGTATAATCCCTGGTTGGCGGAAAGTATGCTTTACAAAATCTATCACAGATAATTCTGACAAAAAGTCTGACTATTGTTGAGTCTTTGGACAAAGTAGCATAAAGATGACAGGAATCCCAGTCTAAAGTCCAGTGGTGTGCCCAAAGACACAAGATTAGAGAATAACGGCTAGTTTAGAGAGATTAGAGAGTAAACTAAATTAAATCGTTTTTGTTTTTCTTTGCATGCTTAAGTTATTTTTCGGAGTGTAAGGTTTTTTGCAAAACCTGTGTTAATACCAAAACAAAGCAGCATTTAGTCCCAAATGCCTAGTCGTTTGACCCCTCTTACCTCTACAGCGGTGCTCTTCTAAAGATTAACCTTGTGTGTGTGTGTGTGTGTGTGTGTGTGTGTGTGTGTGTGTGTGTGAGACCACTGACCTCTTTCATAGATGAGCTGTCAGAAGGTGAGGTTGGGTTGCTTTACTGCGTGTGATCTCATGAGGGATTCTTTTCTGCACTACTAACAGCTCCAGCTGACCTGCACACAAACACATTAACAAAGAAAGTTGTGAACCATAACCAAACATCAGATTCACTTGCAGTGCAAAAACAGGATCTTCAAAGATTAGAACATAAGCTAAACGGGGTGACTAAGAACAGTGTTGTAAAAACCAATGATTGCATTACATGCAATAATTTACAGAGGCGCATTGCTGGCACCCCCTAAAAATATTTTGGCTCAGTATCATGTAATTATGTAAAAGGTTTCACATTATAACATGGTTTCATGTTATAACATTCATGTTATAACATGATATTTATGATATATATAATGTGATATTTGTGATATGTATCACATTATCACCCAAACAAGTAGGCATCTCTTTCATGGGTAAACATTTTGATTAGACTGCTAATGAAACAAGGGGATTCTTCGTATCTTTATTTTATTATCTTGGTATCTAGGCTACTTGTTATTTTGTTTTTTGTCATGTCTTTGTTTGGAATTCCTTCATATGCTAAAGCCTATTTGGGAAAGATCTGTGATGTTGTTTGGTAAGTTCATTTAGGTGTTTATGAGTGCATCTCTTGTCAAACTTGCTTTAATTTCAGGAATATTGGTTGCTATGTATACCATACAAGCACATATTACAAAAGTACCCTCTCTGTGTTATGCATGCTGAACATCATGAAAAACTGCCTAATATCATAATATGCTAACCTAATATCCTTAACATGTGGAATACAGAATGAAGTCCTGAGTTATCTCTATTTATATTTCTTATAGAACTAACTATAGAACTAACTTATAGAACTAACTAACTAACTATATCTGATCTAAAATCAGATTAGATCATCAGTGTGTTTTTTCATGCTCCCCTCTGACTCTAATGGTGTTTGTGTATTGCCAGTAATATTTATTCTCTTTGGCACCCCAACACACACACACAAACACACACACACACACACACACACACACACACAGGTGATCACGTGCTTCAGCATAGCTGTCCTCAGACGCCAGTTTGTGGGCTTCGCCGTGGTGGCCCTGCTGGTGGAGCTCAACTCAGTCTTCCTGCACCTGCGGCAGCTGCTGCGCATGTCGGGCTTGTCCACTAGGGGTGCCCTATACCGCCTCAACAGCACGCTGACCCTGGGCTCCTACGTGGCCTTCCGCATCGGCCCGCTGGCCTGGATGACGCGCTGGCTGGTGCTCCACCACGGCCGGGTCTCGCTGCCCTGCTACGCGGCCGGCAGCATGGGCCTGTCGGTCATCGTGGTGATGAACGTGGTGCTGTTCTACAGGCTGCTGGACAGTGACTTCATCAAGGCTGGTCGAGAAGGAGGAAAGAAGGAAGAGTGATGACTTTGCTTTGGTGTCACTCTCTTTTTTTTCTTTTCATGCTGCCAAAAACCCATCCAAGAATTCAATTTCATTGGGAACTGTGACTGTAACTGAATACACGACCTACCTCTATGTGGTATCCACAGTTGTTTCTAAAAACGTTTTTTTTTTTTTTTTATATGGAAGTTTGCCATATTTTAAACCCACCATTACCCATCCTATGGACTGTGTAAACCTCTCCATAAAACAACACTGATATAGATCCAGTCCAGTTAATAGATTCAGGCCTGTAGTATTACTATTTTTTGTGTTTTATAGCCTTTACATAAATAGCAGTGCTTTTATACTTTATGATCAGAAAACATCCTGTGGGATATTGTGTTTGGGTACGTTCTCATCTGCTGATGTTACTTTTTAACACTTAAAATTAATAAAATGACATCAAATCATTTAACAGGCCTATCATAAGAAGAATGTGCATTGGCTATAAGAGGTCAGCAAAATGTGAAAGCTAAAGAACAAACATAAACCACATGCAAAAGCAACCAGACAGACGGTGAAGCCACAATGGAAATGGTCAGTGGCTCATGTACATATGTCCACATGTATTGCCAAAGGGGCACTATTGTTCTGGTGGACAGTCATGAAGGCACACTACTTTGGCCTATGTGTGACCTTGTTGCTTGATAACTGTGAATTACAGCTTTATGTAACTACCAAAAATAAGTGCCATTGAAAGTGTTTATATTTTCATTGTGCTCAGATGGAGGTCTTTTTAAAAGGAGTGAAAAAGCAGTAGTCAAACCTCGAACTGTTTCCATTTTTACCTACACTGTTGTCGTTACTGGAAGTGGATTGACTTGAGTCTTGGTGTGATTGCCAACTTACTTGACAGTAAGAAAAACACGATTACTCTAATTTAACATATTGAAGTTACATTCAAAACCAGCAGTAAGTGTTGATGTAGCACCCTTAGTGTTGCAGATATTGTATTTCCCTTGTCGGAATACCCTATTACAATAATTGCTGTTTTATGCATTTGGCCGGCGAGCCAGTAGTTAATGTGTCGTCTCTACACTAGGGGTCGACAAACGCCGGAATAACCCCCATCCCCGTCCAAGGTACTGAAAATCTGTCAAGGAAAGTAACACAAGAACAATGTCTTGGATTACGCTGCAGCAAAGAGGACCACATTTTAGAGAACAGCTTCACAGTCTCTCACTGCCCAGTTTGCTTTCTGCACTGAACCTTAGCGCTAATCAAGCCACCGTGTCTTAGAAAGCTAGTGGTTTTACACAGAGGAAGCAGACCGGCGCATTACGGAACACTCGTTCGTAGGCTGTTCGATTTAATGCTTTTTGGACTCAATAATTGTGTCGCTGATTCGGTTGGTTCGGTTTGTGTCGGACATCCCAACCCATCACAAACAAAAACGCGTTACTGAGCCATCCGATCACGATGCACTAACCAAGCCTACCTCTGTTGAATTCTTCATCCAGTCAAAAGGTGAGCTGAACTGACAATTATAATTTTGACATTGCTGTTTCCTTTCCACAAACACGCATATCTTCGGGAATTAGCAAAGGGTTACCAACTGATCATTATCACGAAAAAATAGGCTATGCAATTAACCAGCAATGCATCGGATTAGCTGCTTATTTTTTTACTCGGTGCCACTTAAGTGCAAATTAAACATCGTAGGCAGTTCTGATGGTTGGTCTGCATGGATAGGAGCTGGGATAGCCAATTTAGTCAGATAGCTGTTTTGGGCATGCACATTTGTGGGCCACCTGCCTAGTCTAAAAAAAGAACACCTCGAAGAAATTACAATTTTAATGTCAATCATGCATTTATTGTATATATTCGCCAACTCAGATCTTGTTGATGCAACTACGTCGTCTTGTAAAGGAGACTTGTTTTATGCTTTGCTTTTAACATCACTTGACACCACCGTTGCAAGACAGGCTAGCACTGGGCACTCCGAAGTGTCCCTTTAACCGACAGTGGTGGTTAATAAAGGAGACGGTGCCAAAAGGCTTAGGGGAAGGCCCAGCGAAAGTGCTACAAAGGCTTGAAAAAATACTGCGGTATCAGCATCATGCTACAAAACCAAACACCCCACGTAAGCAACTAGGATACAACAAACAGTCGCATGCTGCGCGCACTGAGCTGAGCCGAAGTATCCTATAATATAATTGAATGCGATCTTCCAATGATGCAATCCCCAAAGTCATGTGACAACAAACCGTACAGTTAAACTGAAGAGCCGATTTTGTAGATTTGCAGATTTGTTAATGGTTTATATTATGTGGTGAATTTTTTATGTGGTGACGGTGTGTGTGGGTGTGTGTGTGCATGTGGGTGGGTGGGGTGTATTATAGCCTATGTGTGTGGGTTTGGGGGGGGGGGGGGGGGGGGGGGGGTGGTGGTGGTTGAGAGATTCTTTTTCCTCAAAAAGTTTAGATCAGCCTGATGATGTGATGTTGTCTTCTGTTAGTAGGCTACTTAGCATAATTTTAACCTTTACATGACTTTATACCCACACAAAGCGAATTGATATTTTCTTAAGATTTTTTATTTTTCTGATGAAGCTCAGTAGCTCATGGTAGCTTATTTTGCACCTGGCCTGATAGAACCATGACATGGATATCTAGTCTAAACCGATGGCGCATTACAAAATGTTGATTTAGTTTTACTACTTTACACATTGATACACATAGTCAGAGAATATAGGCTATTATGAACTCAATTTGTACAAAAACGCACAACATGCAATCAATTTTCGTGGCCTTAGGCTGTTTTTATCCTTATCAGGAGTGAAAGCATTAGGGCTATGTCATAAAATCAATTCATACTCTACAAAAGAGGGCAGAGACCTCCCATTTTATCTCACTCCACGGGAACACCCCTCTTCTGTGTTCAGCAACTCTCACTGACCCGGTGTCCTCCCGCACAGGTGAGCAGTGTAGTTTCCATGGAGACGAGCGCCTTGGCACAGCAGGTGGAGAGCGTGGAACGCAGTGTGGCTTTCTTGCAACAGGAGCACCTGGTACTGCTCACCGGCCTTCGTCTGGAGATCCTGCACCTCAGGAAACGCTGTGCCGGTCGGTCACATGATCTGATGTCACCTCTTGGCGCATAGCATTTTTCATTTTCCTCACAGTGCTGTGACCTTGTAACACTACACGTGCAAGCAATTGTCCCAGATAGATTAGATTAATTCTATTATGGTTTCTGAGGCGTGTTCTCTTCTCAGTTCATATTCTTTGTATATATGTTATTACCATTTGGAACGTATATGCCCTCGCTCTTTATACACTGTTGTACACAGTGTAGCCTCTTGTAGTAATAATATTTAGGTGAGGAAACAGTATTATCCATTTGCATACATAATAGGTTGTAATGTCCTATTGGCTTGTCTTGATCTGTTTCTACAGAACTGAGCTGTGAGCTAAATGAAAGGTTACCCAGGAGAACCCAAGCTGGTAAGTTCTGTTTAATCTACCAATAAGCTGTACCAAATAGAGATGCACTAAAGTAATAGTGAAATATAAAAGTACAGGTGAACATTATTCTATTTTATTCTATTCTATTCTATTCTTGTTTGTGTGTAACCTTTTTTTTTTTAAGCAAAAGCTGCATTTTAGATGTATTTGACAGCAATAATGACATACTGTATGATCAGTAATTGGACACAGCTGAAACAGTAAAACGGTATGTAGTTAAATGAAAAAGGTAGATTAGTTTAAGGTGAATAAAGAAAGAACTTATTAAAAAGGGCATCTGAGAAAAAGCAAAAAACAAGGTGTCAGCCCTGTGGAAAGAAAATGAAAAGAGGATAACTGATTTATGCTAAATAATAAATGAAAGGTTATATTAGAAGATCGATACAGCCTATGCCCAGGCAGCATCCCTTTATTTTAAGCCCCTTATGGTATGGAAGCATAGTCTACAAATAAACCTACTCAACATGCAAAACTGAGGTATGGTACAATTCCTGAATTGACCGTTTGTGGTGCATTTGTGATCACAAACCCACAGAACACTTTCATCCTTTGCTGTACTTTTCCAGTAGAGTGCACTGTTCTCCTTGTTTTGGGGTATTCCCCCTTCCATGCTCTTTGTTCTTTTATCTGCTGCAGGAAAGAGTAATTTATCCTACCAATAATAATGTGACAAGAAATATTTTGTGTGGTAATGTATTATGGCAACATAAAGGGGATCTGCTAGAGGTCAGAGAGACACGGGAACCTGGAACTGGAGGTGAACGTTGAGTCTTTGCAGTGGTCATCCCTGTGGAGTGGGACACACCTCTGGCAATTTGCATGATATGACTTTAAACAGAAAACATTGACTGGACACTGTAATTATCTGTAGTTATCTAAAATATGCTACATAAGCAGCTAGATATGTTCATTTTTTATGCATGCCCCCCCCCCCCCCATTTCCTGTGCAATAAGTAGCAATTGTTTCGGCTTATGTTGAGTATCTTCACCTCCAAGTAACATCCTGTTTCTTGAATTGTGTTATATGTTGTATGATAAGTCACTATGGATGGAGGTATGTGCTAAATAAATGCCATCTAAGGTAATGGAAGTCTTTCCATAGGTGTACATGGAGGCAAATGTATTTTATGCTTTGGGATTTGTGTTCATGCTTAAAGTATGTGTGTTCCCCTGTGTTTGTGTGTGTGTGCACACACGCGGCACATGTTTATGCGTATGTGTTTGTGTGCGTTTTGTGTGTGTATGGGTGTACTACGTACGTGTGTGTGTGTGTGTGTGTGTGTGCACGCGCATGCATTTGCATGTGTGTGTGCGTGTATGCATGCACGCTTGTGTGTGTGCTTGTATGCGTGTGTTCTCTCCAGATGTGGACGAGGAGCAGGAGCAGCTGGAGGCTCGGCTGCAGTCTGCAGAGCAGCGTCTGGAGGAGCGCGAGTGCGGCCAGGCTGACCTGCGGCTGGAGCTGCGGCGCAAGGGGGTGCTAGCGGGCGCCCTGCAGGCCCGCCTCCGCGACGAGGAGCGCCGCTTCCTGGACGAGCTCAAGCGCCGCAGCCACAAGATCACCTCGCTCGGCAGGCAGCTGCGGCAGCAGACCGACGTGGCCGCGCAGCTCTCCTTCCAGCTGCACTCCGCCCGCTTCCGCCTGTACCACCAGGCCGACGGTGGGGGGGGAGGAGGGGGAGGGGAGGAGGACGAGGGGGAGGCGGAGGAGGGGGAAGAAGAGGAGGAGGAAGATGAGGAGGAGAGTGAAGAGGGCTCGCCCGAGTCAGACTGGTCGCTGTCTGCCCAGGCGTCCCCTGAGGTGGTCGAGAGGCAGCCTCCGAGGGTCTACTTGGCGTCTCCGAGGTCACGGCGCTCGGAGAGGGTGCGGGAGTGCGTGCCGCGGGCGAGAGTCCACGGGCCGGAGGAGCCTCGGGCCATGCCAGACCCCGCCCTCTTCTTGTACCCATTCCGGCATAGGCTCCTCCCCTTGCATGCCTCGCTGGGGCGGATCTGCAGAGAAAGCAGCCAATCAGAGACTTCAGAGGGAAGGCAGAGCAGATACAGGAGTGAATCACCAGTCAGAGGGAGAATGGAGCCAGACACCACTGATTTGTAAATTTAGCATTTAGAGTTGTAGGGTTTAGAGGTGTAGGGAAAGGAAAATCTCTATAAGATGTCTGTTTATGTTTATTTGCCATAACAATTAAATGTATGTAAGATCTATACTTGAGCCTTATTGATACTGTGCTGTGAAAAAAAAGACTTCCATGACTCTTAGACCTTGAGTAGCCTATGAAATTCTGGGGCGGTCAAAAACATCATCATTATAATCCTCATTCTCACATACACCATTGTTATTGTTAATTCAACTACACATTGTAATCTTGATACAATCAATGAGTCACTCACTCAGACCTCACTGGTTTCAGTAGGTAATACTGTGCTGATATGCTGGCCTTAGACTGTTAGAAAAACATAAGACTGCATAGATAATGTAACAATCTAATAAGCTTTACTGAGATAAGCAAAGAGGTATGTTTATATATAGTATAATACAGTCATGAAATATGATTGTGTTATATTTTGTATCAGGTGTATCACAGTATTTTGATCAAACCTGAATACGCGTTACTGTCACTTTAAAATAAAGTATTACTTTATCATAACAGTTAACAAATCTGTGGAAGTGTTAGCAGCTTTCTCAAAAGTAACTGAGTTGCTGTTTAGTTACCCACTTGTGCCTGTATAAAAACCCGTTTCATAGGAAGCCATATACTAAATGATGTCCAATGAATGGAGTAGCAACAGGGATGGTGTAACTGAAATAAAACGTATTCAATTCAACCTATGACATTTGTTGCTTTCTTATTTCGATATAACAGTGTGCTGATACGTGATCACGTGGCTAGAATCGTATAGCACTATTTTTTAGACGTTTTAGCAGTATATTGGCAGTATAAGGCAACAGAAAAAAAAAAAAAAAAAAAGGCTACGCGTATTCTACTGCAACATTCCAGCAGAGCTGTCCATGGTAGTCGGCTTTTGTTCACGCTCAAGTTCATGGAGAGTGAGGTAATCCTCACTTCGCAGTAAATTTCTGATTTGTCAGGAGTCTGACACGCCCACCTTCTGCGCTGCCGATTTGAAGCTATGGAGTGGTTCAGCGTTTTCTGAAATGCTCTGAAACTGTGAATAGAATGAATTTAGCAAGGAATTCCCGTAGTTTACTTGGTTATTTGTTCAGTCGTTGCTCGAGAAACTTCACAGACCATGGAAGCCACACTCCCCCCGACTGCTCCTCTGAATGTTAATATAGTAGGCTACTGCAGCAGTGTGCCATAGCAACCACTGTGAAGCAGCTTTCGAGCCATTCTCCACGGAGACGCCAGAAACAAGGTGTGTTTGTCATGGTTCTTTCCCCTGTCAATGTCAGAGCAGTGTGCTAGACGTACCACTTGTCCCGGCTATTTATACACACCGGCTGACGGCTCCAGAACATGGCTTCACGTGACTACAGTCTGATCAGATTCAAAGGAATCCTGTGAGTCAGAGACATGAGCTCAGTCTAGTAGCCGTGGCGACGCAAGCTTTATACGTGAGGCTTAGAATTGATGTGTGCTGGGGCGTCCTTCTGGGAACACGTCGCTACTGGCTGTCATGGAAGGGGGACTGGGGCCTCCCTCTTCCTCGCCTCCCACTGTTCGGGAGACAGAGGGAGAGAACGTGTGAAGGGCGCAGGAGGACACGCATGGGTCTTGTGTAATGCCTGAAACAGGGGGACTCTCTGGGCCTCGGACGGACCTCCCCTCATCCTCTCTCCATTACATCAGACACTAGACTGCTGAGGACTTCTTCCACAGGCATGCTGGCACTTTAAATATGCATATTTTGTAACGTTGAACCTGTAGTTGTAAGAATGTGCACTTTTGCTGAATGTTAGCTGTATGTTTGTGGGACTTTTGTTCTTGGCTGATTGGCTGCTCTTGTTCTGGCTGATTGTCATGTCCTTTTCCACTGCTGCTTGTCTGGGGTGTCGCTCATTCCATTGTAATGGCCTGTACTGTTTGTAATGTGTTTGTAGCAAGTAAATCAGTGGGACAGTGTGCCAAGCCTGACTACGCACATGCTTTGGTAGTTAGCCCTCCATGATCTGGGACTTACCCTGCTGTTGGAGTGATCAGCTTCTAGCCTAGCCAGGCAGGCAGCACACGGCAGCTGTCTCTTGCTGTGAACCTGAGCAGGGGGGAGGAGAGGCAGCTGACGGGCTGCAGGTGCCAGCAAACCAGGGGCCTCTGCCCAAACATTAGCTCAGGGGCTTATCTATTTGTGCGGCTGCCCAGACTCACTTTTGTTGTGGTGTGGTGTTGCAGCTATTGTGCTGCTGTTTTTGCCCGTACCACCATGGGGAACGCGCTTACCTGCTGCCACAATCTTTCGGGGCAGCCCCTCCAGCACAAGGAAGTGACAAGGGACACCACTGAGGAATGGTCCCCGCTGTTGTCCGACGAGAACAGCGACGATGACACCTCGTCCCAGTCCCCGTCCCCGTCCCTGTCCCTGACCTCCCCCCAGGCCCCGGGGGAGGCAGAGAAGTCCCCCGTCCTGGA
Organism: Setipinna tenuifilis; assembly: GCA_030347295.1. Lineage (NCBI taxonomy): Eukaryota > Metazoa > Chordata > Actinopteri > Clupeiformes > Engraulidae > Setipinna > Setipinna tenuifilis. The sequence continues at coordinate 25,588,390 of CM059272.1, forward strand.
CCAGGGTCATGCCTTCTTCCCGGACATTGTTCTCAGCAGCAGCCCCGGGGCAGCCCTGGCCGTGGCGGGGCATTCTGCACACACCATCCACCACCAAGGGGTGTGGAACCCCAGCTTTGTCCCCGAGAACAGTGACAGTATCCAGGCTGTCATCATGCAGCCGTGCAGAGAGGAAGGTGAGCTGCAGGGGGACCAGCACACTCATGCACAACATGGCCACGCAAAGCTTGAATGTCCGAGAGAACTTTTACAACAGAATGTTGATCCGGTGGGAGAGGACATTGATCGTGATAAGCACAACATAGTGCTGATGGAATGTAGCACTGACCATATGGCCGACAGTGTTGACCGTGCAGAGTCAGATGTATCGCAGATTATGACTGTGGATGGCGGCCGAACAGAGGGAAGCATATTGCTGTTGGATCAGCAGGCCACTGCAAGGACAGCACTTAGGGCACAGCATATGGAAATTAGCTCTAATCAAAAGCAACAAGGAGTGGAACAGACAGGACAGGACAGCATGACGAGACAGATGGAACCGGAACCCTGGCAGAAAGAACAGCCTCTGGAACGTGGCGACGCTTTTTCGAACACTGTTGATCTTGTTAAAGAGAGAGATCTGCTGTCTGAGGAGGGGTCTCGGGTTAAACAAGACACAGAGGCAGATCATCATGTGTCCCTGAATGAACTTTGCCTGGTGGTGCATGAAGACCAAAACACAACTCAATTAGATACCACAGGAGAACATGTGGACCAGGCGGGACAGAATGTAGCACAGACTAAAGGAGATTCAGAGGACAGGATTGGACAGATTGTGCAACCGATTGAAGAAGATGCTCCTGTTCAGGTCAGACAGGGAGGAGAAGAGCAGACAGCAGCGCCCGGCCCCAGCCCCGGCCTAGCCATCCAAACCCAAGGAGCAGCTGTGTGGCTATTTCAGAATCAGGGTCAAGAGCAAGCGACAGGACAGGCCCTGCCAACAGAACAAGGGCTGATACCCGTGAATGTGAACGTGGAGGAGGAGGTGCTGCAGGAAGGGGAACAGCAAAAGGAACAGCTGACTCTGTTTATGGTGGACAGACTATTTCTGGCCACCCCACCCATCACAGGTATGATGTACTGTAAGCATGCTTACAAAGCTTTTTTGAATGGTCACCATTTAAAACCCACTCCGTATCAATACAAGCAGTTATAAATATTTATAACTATATACAGTTAATATTGTAACACACAAGACATTCAGGAAGCTCCTGAAAACCACTTTGTTCCAGGATCACCTCCTATCCTAACAACTCTTAACTCACTAACTGACACCTACAACCACTTTCAACTTGTCTCCTTGCAGTTACTTTGGAATCTCTTATGTTGCCTGAGCTTGATTTGTTTCCTCTATTGAAAGTCACTTTGGATAAACCCATCTACCAAAGTGTAATGTAATGCAATAACATACAGTACATACTCATACAGAACAAACACAAAGGCATTTACCACCCTCCCTAGCACAAATACAGTCACGGCATTATCTCTCTCTCTCTCTATCCACTCCCATGATTGCCCATTCCAGGGCACTGTGCCAACACAATGCGCAGCGGCCCCATGATTCATGACGGTGAAGAGGGGGCTTTGGCAACATGGAAAGAGGACAATGGCACAGGGCAGCCTGGTGACGCCAGCGTGGAGGAAGTAGGCCTCAACGAGGACACGGCACTCACGGTCAAAATCCAGGCCCCAGGCATCGAGCCAATCAACTTTCAGGTACTCAATCCTATCAGTGAAGAGCCCAGTGGCCTCTAAAAAGGAGTGTCTGAAAGTGTCTGAAGAGGAATGTTGTTTTTGTTCAGTTATCAGAACCCATCATTGTAGTTGTTTGATAAGCTTAAGTCCTATTGTGTGATTTGCTCCAATTATTAAGGAATTTGCATGAATTAACACAAAGACAGTTGTTGTAATTACTGTGAAATATTCACTCTGAGAAATAATTTATTAACTTAGTTGCAGCAGTTGGAAATGTTCTTACAAAATAAAATCACACAATCACATGTATAAAGTTCAGAATTTGTAAAAGAGTAGTATTACTGTTTATTTAAAAAAGTAGCAAAATGTATATGTACAAGTTCAATGCAAGTGCATGTGTTTATGTCTTGTTTATGTGCTTACTTGTTTGACCCTGGTGTTGTCCAGGTGTCGCCCTTGGCGATGGTACAGGAGCTGAAGCAGCTGCTGATGGACTACGAGGAGACGTGCCATCGCACCTGCTTCTCCCTGCAGCTGGATGGGAGCACCCTGGACAACTTCACCCAGATGAAGTCCATCAGTGGCCTGCAGGATGGGTGTGTGCTCAAAACCGTAGATGGTAAGAGCCTACACTGGCTCAGCAGACATGTGATAGTGGGGTAGGTCAGCATAGTGGTGTTGAGACTGCCTTACACTTTACACTTGTTACTGATGTCCTCTGACACATGTGATATCATCACAAATGTCAAACTACAACATACAACAGATAAAAAAAAATTATGATACACAATATATAAAAGAGCACAGCACCATAAATGAATACAGTATTTAAAATTGGAAGAATATTTCTTAGAATAAACACAGACTTATTGGTATCGTGTGATAGTCTTAGGATTCTGACTGCCTAATTTAATATTGTATTATGCTTCATTTTGACTGCTGCACTCTCTAAAAGAACTTAATCTGGCAATGCAGTACAATATATTGACTCTAATGCTGTAATGCTGAACTTCCCAAGTATGCTAAACTCAGGAAATGCTGTAATCTGGTATGCCTGCAGAACCCTACACAGTCCGTGAGGTACGCATTCACCTGCGCCACATCCGGAACCTTCTGAGAAGCCTGGACCCCATCGATGCCTACAACGGAGTGGATTGCAGATCGCTGTCCTTCCTCAGACTCTTCACCGACACTGACATGAGAGGTAGGACACGATTATGCCCCCTATGTCAATGAGGGGACCACATGGAAAACATGAGAAGAAGTATATTTTCCCAGAAAATATTGTGTTAAATATATTTTCAACATTCTTCTTTTTTACATAATCTGAGAATCTGAGGATCATTGCCATAGTAAAGGCCTATCCCATTAACATTTAAATGAGCTTTTTGGATTGAGTTTTCATTGCTGCAACACTGTCTACAAACCGCGGGGTCACACCACATGGTAGGTAGCACATGCTGGTTGGATGATTTCACAAATAAGCTGTAAAATGTGTTCAAGATGAACTGGTAATCTGAACTCTAAAGTGTACTGTTGTGTTACTGTTGTGTGTATAGTCAGTCAAGACATGCTGTTTTTATTCTATAAGATACTAGCATCAGCTTTGTGTGGGGGAGGGAAAAAATGATGAGTAACACCTAAGGAATCAATCTCCAATGGACTGCCTTTAGGCCTGCTACTCTGTGTCTGTTTTCTAATCTAGAAAGCAAAGGTGTTTTTTTATTGATTTGCTTTGAATCTTGCCTATGGTGGTGGTACTGACTCTTTGCTGGTGCTACCTCTCCCTACAGACAAGCTGAGGAGGAGAGGTGAGGAGGTGAAGCCGATAACCTGTGGGCCTCCAGACTACATCTTGCCAGGGACCAAAGAATGCCCTCTCCTGCCCCTACAGCCTGGGGAGGAGGATGACAAGGTAGGGTGTCTAGGGGTCAAGCCAGGGGGGTAAGGGAGTAAGGACAATATTAAGGGGCCTAGCTTTGACAGGTGGCCATTTGAGGAGATTTTTAATATTGCTACTAATAATAAGGGGCCCCAAAGTTCTATTCTTTCACAGGGTACACATTGTTTAGTAGTGGGCCCACACAAGCAGTCTCTGTGCAATGCCCCCCCCCTCCACACACACACACACACACACACACACACACACACACACACACACACACACACACATCCTTTTTTAGGGCACCTATTGTATTGGGGCCCTTTATCATACGACTGGTTTCACGGAGGATCCCCTGGAAGCTAGTCTACAGTTCTCTCAGTTTGCTGATTAGTATTGACGTCGAACAAGTACCCAAGCATGAGTGGTCATGTATAAGCATGTACAAGCAGTTCAATTTTTTCCTCTGTCAAACAAGCACCTTGAACTTTGCTGTTGCTTTGCTGTAATGGCCTGTTTGGATGTGCACTAATGAACCCTACCTTTAAAAAACTTGTAAAAACCCTTCTTTTCCAAGAGTGCTTCCCTTCCTAACAAAACTAACAAAGCTAACAACTACTAAACCAACTCTCTCTTTCTCTGTCCCTATATGGGAGTACATATGTCTGTAGTGTCCCTGCTCCGGGAAACTTAATCAGACACATGCACCTCCCTGTATGTATAAAGGTTGCCTGCTTACTCAGTGTCCCTTTACACCTCTGTTTGCTTATGTCCTCCTTTTTGTAAGTCACTTTGGATAAAAGCGTCTGCCAAATGCAATGTAATGTAATGTAATGTAACTCGTGCCACCCTGTTAAGCCTCTGGAGTTCCTGAGGGCTCTTACTATGAGCAACTGGAATCCCCCTCCCGGCAACCGTAAGATGCACGGAGACCTCATGTACCTGAGCGTGGTCACCCTGGAGGAGCGCCACTTCAGCATCACTGCCTCGGTTCGTGGTTTCTACCTTAACCAGTGAGTCACTTCAAAAGCCTGTCATGGGCTGGTTTTAATATGTGTATCGACCTTTACATGTGGTGAATGTTTGACACATGTGAGGCATATGGCATTGAATGTAGGACATAACAGCACTGACATGTAGATTAATTCTACATACAATTGAATGTAGAATTAATCTACATGTCAGTGCAAAACAATCATTTGGAATAAGCAAAATAACGCAGTAACTTTGTTGTACATATTTAGAATTAATTTATTACTTATTAGTTTAGCCATATGTAGAAACGTTGCCTCTCATCTCTATGTGAAATTATTGCTGTTCAAGGTCAACAAGTTTCAGCTTCAACCCAAAGCCATCTAACCCCAGTGTCCTTAACCATGATTTGGTGGATCTTCTAAATCACATCAGCCCCTCATTTAAGAAGAACTTCAATGCCTTTCTGAAAAAGAGGTATGTCCAGTCATTATCATAATCCCTTTCCATTACCTTAAAATTGCAGATATTGAATATATTTCTGTACAAAATGCATTCTTTCTAGAAAGAAATGTCAAAACTAATCTATGTCTTATACCTTTGTCCTATATTGTGTGGCCGTAATTTTCATTGTAACTGTAAACATTAGGGTCCACAGGCATCCTTTTGAAAGGATGGAAACCCCTTTCCAGCTGTACAGCTGGACAGCCCCAAAGGTGGACCACGCCTTAGACTCTGTCAGAGCAGAGGACGCCCAGACGTCTCGCATGGGTTACGAGGAGCACCTTCCTGGGCAGGTGAGGAGTAGACTCCCCCCCCCCCCCCCTTCCGCACAAGTACACACACCAGCTGGTGTTGTCTAATGTAAAATGTAAAATTCATAAGATAATACGATGTGTTATTAAATAATTATAATAATTTATTTATTTTGTGGGGGATTTGGCTTCGGGATGTGTAGACTCGAGACTGGAACGAGGAGCTTCAGTCTGGCAGGGAACTCCCACGGAAGAACCTTGCAGAGCGTCTGCTGAGGGAGAGGGCCGTTTTCAAGGTAAACAGATCACAGCTTGTCCTTATGCTCCGAGGATAAAGACTCAACAGCTTCATATGTCACATTTTACTCGTATCAACCCTGCTACTGTTCTAGTGTTCCTGCCCTCAGCATGTTAGACCTTGATAAAGTGTTGAGTGTTAATGACACTGCATACCATAAAAAAATAAAAGTGATTTGGATAAAATATGAATCTATCTATCTATCTATCTATCTGTCTATCTGTCTATCTGTCTATCTATCTATCTATCTATCTATCTATCTATCTATCTATCTATCTATCTATCTATCTATCTGTCCATCCGTCTGTCTGTCTGTCTGTCTGTCTGTCTGTCTGTCTGTCTGTCTATCTCTCTATCTCTGTGTCTCTGTGTCTCTGTCTTTTTTGTTCTTTCCTCTTCTTGATGCCTTATCAAATAAAACATCTCTTGTCCTCAGACAAACTGTGACTTCGTATCCACGGCAACGCAAGGTGCAATGGCCGTGGTGGATGGGAACGTGATGCCCCTGAACCCCGGCGATGAGCCACACATGCACATGTTCATCTGGAACAGCATCTTCTTCAGCCTGGGCTTCGACGTGCGTGACCACTACCTGAAGCAGGGTGGAGATGCCGCTGCCCACTCGGCCCCCACGAATGACCTGAAAGGTGTCCAGGCATACGCTTCCATAGATGCTGAGGGCCTCCACACTCTTGGCACTGTGGTGGTGGACTATCGGGGCTACCGGGTCACAGGTCAGACCATCGTGCCTGGCCTGCTGGAGAAAGATCAGGAGCAAAGCGTTGTCTATGGCTCCATCGACTTTGGCAAGACCATTGCTGGTGATGACAGGTATTCAGTGCAAATAAGAATTATTTGTACATCTCATAAAAAAACAATATATAAGATAACAACCTATACACAGTTTAATTTCTTATTGTCTATTGGGATAAAATGCACAGTACACACAATGTGGTATTATTTAATCTTGCATCTAATGCCCAAATATGATCACAGTGTCATTATTTGGACTAAAAATTAAATTATACTTTGCTCCTGTCCCCCACCTGCAACAAAGGTTTGTGGAGCTACTGGACAAGACGAGCAGGCACCTGAGGATTCTGCGCCACCTCGTCTTAAACGAGAAGGATGAATGCTTGGAGCTATGTTCTGCGGTGGAGTGCAAAGGCATTATGGGAAACGACAGACGCTGCTACATCCTGGACCTGATACGCACTTTCCCACCAGACCTTAACTTCCTTCCGGTCCGTGCAGAGGTGGAGCTTCCTGCTGAGTGTCAGAATCATGGGTTCCCGCGGCAGCACCAGCATCGTCTGGTGTGCCTGAGGCAGGAGTTGGTGGAGCTGTTCATTGAACACAGGTGAGGAGCATACTTAAAATCACCTTACTGCTATACTGAGGTCACTTCTATACCAAGTATAATACAACATAGTAACTATACTGCTACACTCCCTCTATTCCACTCTATAACTTCAAAGTATCACTTCAGTAAAAGTATGTATTATATGTCAGTGATCTGACTTTGCCATGTTGCACAAATCAAATAAAGCAGTAATGGGCAACCTGGCTTTAGAAGATACAACCCAGTACCATGCATTTGTTCCAGCCATTTAACCAAATCAGCTAATTTTATTTAGCACAGCTCCACAGCCAGGTAGAATTAACCAGTGAAATCACCTGTATTACTGTAAGTCCAAAGGTAGAGCCAGGCGATTCAGAAGATGTGGTAGTGTATTGTAGCTTCTGAATTGAGGTTGCCCATCACTGATCGATGAAGGTCAAGGACAGGAGTGAATGCAGCCAGCCCATTTATGTGGGCAGAGGACAAAATACTTTATGTGTCTCTAAATGTGCTGAGTAGCGGCATTATGATAAACAGACACGACTTCAGCAGACTCATGATTAACTGGCTGGCCTGTATTCATAAAATGAGTTACATGAGCCAGACAGTGCCAGTGCAAAAGATAAATCACAAAATATCATTGTACTGACACAGTGTAATTAGTAGCTCAAGGAACGAGTTGACCTGCAAGTGTGTAAACTCAGCGATCCTAATATGCTCTAGGTATTACCAGTTCTTGGAGATGGTCAACAGACGAGTTGAACCCTCTACAACAGCAAGCATTGAGGAGCTGGAGGTGGACCTGGAAGCTGCTGAGAGCCCCTCTCTTGAAGCTGAGAAGAAGGCCATCACTCTCGGTCAGTCTGACCAAGACAGGAAATCAGACAGTGAACTGACAAATGTTGTTGTGAAGTTGCAAACGACTCAAGACCGGTCGAGTGCAGGTAAGTGTTTGTTAGTGCTTTACAGTAAAAGCATGCTGAAGCAGCTTGGGTGGTACTGTTTTGTCAGCTCCAAACTCCAGACCTTGATATTAGTAGACAAGCAATGTCTGTACTAGCTGCTGAACATCATTATACAGTTTATCACTTCATTGTAAAAGATTGATGTTGACAGATTTGGTACAGTACTGTAGTCGAATCAAACTGTTTTTTTTTCTTCACCCTTTAAAGATTGTAGAGACGATGTGATTTCTGAAGCCTGTAAAAGGGTGGGATCTACTAGCAGTACATCCTTTGACATTCGTTTCAACCCTAATGCCTTCTGTTCAGGTAGGTATATAAGTCTGTTTTATTGTAACTGTCATCCTTTTCAGTGTGGGTGGGGATATACAGGGAGCACTGATGCATGTGGACTCACATGTGTGTAATATGTGTATAGGAAGTGTCTATTTATATATGTTTATATGTTTAAATGTTATATTTCATGTTTTATTTTATTACTATTGTATGTGTGTAAAACGTCTGCTAAATGTAATGTAATGTGTGTGTTTGGCACATGCAGCTGTGCGCTTCCCTGAGGAACATGCTGTGGATCTACAGACACAGAGGCTCCTAATCCAGGAGGCTGCAGCCTTTCTCATCAACACACAGATCCCAGCGCTAGTATGGGACACATTTCACCACATAACCAGAGCCTCATTTAGACAAACAGTCACTAATCTCACTGCATGTCTACCCAGTATGTCTATACAAATGACAATAAAACATGCTTGTATCCTTGTATCCTTGTATTATGTTGACCGGAGTCAATGAATTCTCATGGAAATATGGTTGTGCACAGGTCAAAAGCTGCATGGATCACACCACCTTGCCAATGGATGGCGCCACCTTGACCGAGGCCTTACATCGCCATGGAGTGAATGTTCGCTACCTGGGTACGGTGCTGGCTGCTATGGAAAGCATGCCTGACAGGGAAAAGCTTGACTACGTCCATGTGAGTTGCCCTACGCTGCATTAATGGGTAATGTGCACTAGGATGCCCCTTTATTTCACAAATGAGGACAAGTGCACTGTTATGTTCTACACTACCTAAATGAGTAATGTGTAACAGTATGTCGAATACTACATAAAGTAGCAATGTATACCAGCATGCCTTATACTTCATGAATGGGCAATTTCTGCTTGTCATACTAAGACAAGACTATCAATGTGGGGGAAAAAATGTCACTGTGTCAAATGGTGAAACTGTGAGGTAAGAGCAGAAAAAAATGTAACCAGTCTTTGTTTGTCTGCAGAGGATAGCAGTTACTGAGCTGATCACAAGATGCACAAAACATTTGTTCAGGACATACCTTCAGGTAAAAGCTTTTATTCATATGGTCACACAAACTGGCAAATCACTAAGATGTTGTTCACTCTGTCAATCAGTGTGTGTGTGTGTGTGTTCGTCGGTGTGTGTGTGTGTGTGTAAATCACTATGATGCTATTCACACTACTAATTGCTGTGTGTGTGTTTGTTCTGGGGTGTGTCTGGGGGGGTATGTTTGTGTCTGTATGTGTGTAACATATCCTTCCTCAGGCTGTGGAACCTTCCTCTCTCTCCGCCTCTGCCGCCCATTTCCTCAACTGCTTCCTGAGCTCCTTCTCCGACTCCACCGGGCACCAGACCTCCGAGAGGCGCAGGAGCCGACGGCGTAAGGGCCGGCCCACAGGAGGGGGCTCTGCAGGGGGAAGCAGTGGGACCTGGTCGGGCCTCACCTCCAGGGAGCTGTGGAAGACCATCTCAGCGGAGGCACAGGAGTACTACCACTATGGTCTTACATGGTAAAAACTCATTTCAGTATTGTGACCAAACAAAAATAATTCTATTGAATGTTATTTAATCTCTTTCCACTGTAGAAATAACCCATGGATGGAGATTATTGAAGGTTCCATGGCAAATAGACAGACACTGTTTGGCCTTGTACATAGACTGCATGTCTTAAATATTTTATCCATAGAGAAGTCACACCTAGTTACTGAGGCATAAGTGTGAGAGCTCAATAAGGCAATACAGGCATAAACAAAATATTAGCACTGAGGTAAAATACAACATACATTACAGTTTTTCTCAGTCGCTTTGGTACTTTTCTCACAACACTATTAACATTTGCGCAGCATTTAGTGCATTTCTCAAAACAGTTAGTGCAAACTGCAAAACTAGTGGATAACCTGCAAAAGCGAGTCACTTGCTCAAAATGGATAGTCAATTCCTCAAAAGCAAGTATTCATGTCAATGAAACTGCCAGTGCCATCAAAATGAGAAGTCTTGACATCATGTTTATGAACAAGATAGTCAAATGGCTTTGTCATGTTTTCATTATGACAATTACTTCTCTTAGTGTTTTCCAATCCAAAAAAAAGGTCAGAACTTGGTGACACTACCTGAAAATTCTCAAGACAGCACTACACTACTTGTAGTGCCATTTACTGTATAAACTACAATAGTTTGGAAGTAAGTGAGTACAAGACACTGAATATGTACATTTCACATTTTTATTGTATATGCTCTTTGCAATTCTACGGCATTGTGCAAAAAAAAAAAAAAAATCACTTAGTCACTTATTTCCAACAAACATAAGAAACAGTCTTTTGTACAGCTGTGTGAAAAATTGTGAAAAATATAATACATAACACATATCACATATTGTAATGCACTGAATGCACAGCAAGTATAAATCATTCTGGAACATCCAGACGTTCCTGTCTGTCTGGCCACATATTTTCGTCAACATCGCAACGGATATCATCCCTTGCGATGCAGCGAGGAAAGTATCTTCTTGAGTGGCGTATCCATCCCCTGCATGACTCTGCTGTGATGTCATCACATGCTGCATCCATGGCTGCTAGCAAGGCCATTTGTGCATGTGGACGCCGGTCATAAACCTTCCACCTCCAGGCAGAAAAAAACTCCTCTATTGGATTGAGGAATGGAGAGTAGGGAGGGAGATACTCAACCATAATTCTTTCATGTGCTGCAAACCACTCTCGAACCTGATGTGAATGGTGGAAACGGACATTATCCCAGACCACAACATACCTATTGAGTTGGCCTCCACCTCTCTCATTCTCAGGGACTATGTCCCTGTAAAGAGTATCTAAAAAAGTCAAAAGATGTTGCGTATTGTAAGGACCAACACGGGGGATATGGGTGAGGACACCATTGTCCGAGATGGCTGCACACATTGTGATATTCCCTCCACGTTGGCCTGGGACATCGGTAGTTGCTCTCTGTCCAATAAGGTTTCTTCCACGCCTTCTTCCTTTGGCCAGATTGAAACCTGCCTCATCAATGTATACGAATGTGTGCAGTGGTTCCCTGGCTTCCAGCTCCAGTATACGCTTTAGAGAGAGAGAGAGAGAGAGAGAGAGAGAGAGAGAGAGAGAGAAATGTAAAAACTTTTCCTTTGTAATGCATTTTGGAAAACATATTGTACAGTATGTTCTGTGAATACATATACAGAATTGCTAGTGTACTGCATGAAACTACACAAGGTAAAAACAGTTTACAGTGTTGAACATTAGAGTATACATAGAAGACATGTTTTACCTGAACATACTGGTGACGGATCTCCTTCAGCCGTCCATTGTTCCGTTGAAATGGCACTTGGTATAGTTGTTTCATACGCATTTCATTTTTTTTCAGCACTCTGTCAATCGTTGCAATTGACACTGCTTCAATATTGCCAAAAACGTTGTCATCATCTATTACAGCCCTCTGAATATCCTTCAGCCGTATTGCATTGTTTGCAATGACCATTGCACAAATGGCTTCCTCTTGCTGCGGGGTAAAAAGGGGCCCTCTTCCACCTCTGCGAGGTTGTCTTTCAATTCTATGTGGTGCAGAGTACAATTATAGTAATGTACAGTAAACATAAGCTATTACAGTATGAGATGTTGGATTACTGTCCAATACTATACATACCTGTTCTCCCTACGAAATGTTTGAATGATGGAATTCACTGTGGTTCTTCCAACATTAGGTTGCACCCTTCGACCAGCCTCAGCCATTGTGAGGCCGTGATTGATGACATGGTCCACAAGTGTAGCCCTAATTTCATTGGGAATCTGCCTATGTGCTCGGCCTCTTCTCCCTCTTCCCATGTTTTGGCCTCTTCCCCTGTTTTGGCCCCTTCCCCTTCCCCTTCCCATTCCCCTTCCCCTTCCTCCCCGCATCCTTACCCCTCTTCCATGATGCTGACCTTCCATTTCTGCGTTATACAATTGTAGAAAAGGTACATACTATGCCCTGCTCGGTTCATATATGCTTGCCAAATGAGGGTTAATGGGATACATCCCTGAGTGACTGTGAACAAGTGGCTTGTCATTGGTTACAACTAATACTTCACAAATCTCCTCGTGAGTGAAACCTGAAGTTCACCTGAGAGCAATCAGGCACCTGAGAGCAATTCAAATATAGGTTTCATCAAAAAATGATAAAGAAATGTATAGTAATTTTCTTGACAGAATCTGAAAACTAGTTCAACAATTTTGTATGTAATGACTCAAGCAATAAAACTAAGACTATTAGTTATATTGGGAATGACTATTCAGCATCCATAAGTATAGTTCATTTTGACTGACATGACAAAGGCAAATGATAATGTTAAAAAACAACATTGTATTGTATAAAAGCAACTGACACATGTCCAAAAGGATTGGCAATTTGTTCAGAGGAAGGAGAAAATGCTATTATGAGGTGCACAAATGACTAAATGTTGTGGAGGTTGAACTAATAGTTATGAGAATTTACTTTCTGATCTGAGAAAAGCACCAAAGCGACTGAGAAAAACTGTAATATACAGACGACTCATGGTGTAGCGTCAACTCTTACCCAGTCCTACAGCGTGCTGCCACCTGCTGGCCATGTGTATTAACTGATCTTATCTCTGTGGTAGTGAGAGTGTGGAGCAAGCAATGGAGAAGTATGGTATCCACAGGATGACCTTGCTCAGAGAGATCACCATTAAAACAGGCATTCAGGTGATCTAGCCTTCTTTGCTCTGCTTTGCTCTGCTTTTGTCTTGTCTTCTCTTCTCTTCTGATCTGTTCTTTTCTCTTCTGCATGACAATCTGAGGTGCAACTGCAGACAGCAACAAATCACATCCTGCCACATCAAACAAAGTTTTCTTGATGGTCTTCTTTGTCATGCACCTTTCAAGCATATTAGATGTTTTTACATACTTACCCTTCATTGTGACCTTAACAAACTTTATTTTAAAACAAATGTAAAAAAGCTAATTTTATACAGTGGTTTATTGTTGTGCTTACATTAGTATGGTAATGTATCATCGGTCTGTTTGTTTTTTTTTCTTGTTTTGTTTTGCATATCCCCCAGGTCCAACTGAGGGAGTATCACTTTGAGAACAAACGCGGCTCAACATTCACCGAGGAGGACATCCTGAACATGTTCCCCGTTGTAAAACACATTCACCCCTGTGCCTCTGATGCCGTTCTGTTCTTCCAGAGCGGCCAGACCAAAGTACAGGAAGGTATGCAGGATTCAGTTTCAGCGGCCCAGTGGTCAGTTTTACCACAATTACAATACAGTTTCAGGAATGATGCTGTTGACTGAAAGAGTCCTTTAAAGGGGACATTTGATGCTTTGCTTCTCTTGTACATGTTTGTGTTCCTTTTACTTTACCAGAAAAGATATCACATTGTGGAAAAAGTCACTTTTTAAAGTGAGCAAAGGCCAAGCTTCTGGGTTTTTTCCACTAATCTATAGTGTGATAAGTAATAAACACTCTGTAGAAAAATTTGCGAAATACATCAAGAAAGTGCAGGTTGAGGCGTAGAAATAGTTCAGCTATGTAGCTGCTGTACAAGTAACACTGATGTTATTTTTGCGCGTGTGTGTGTGTGTGTGTGTGTGTGTGTGTGTGTGTGTGTGTGTGCACGCGTGCGCATGCTTTGGGTGTGTGTACACAAATGTGTGTTTAGGGCTCCTGAAAGAGGGATCTGAGTTGATTGCTCAGGCACTCGGCCTCTTCACTAATGTTTACGGGGTGATGCACGAACAGATCTGTGCCTGCCTGCGACTTCTGGGACGAATCCACTACATCCTGGGAGACTACACTGAGGTCTGTGGAGTTGCTCTGGCTATGGCTATGCCTATTGGTCTTGGGGCAGTGGTGGCCTGGTGGTGGAGGTATTGGACTTGTGATTGCAGGTTCTAATCCACCAACTGCCAGTAGTGCCACTGAGGTTCCCTGAGCATGGTACCGTCCCCACATCCTGCTCCCTTGGCGCTGTTGTCATGGCTGCCCTCTGCTCACATGTGGGATGGGTTAAATGCAGAGTTGATCTTGTTGTGTACACTGTGTGCTGTGCTATGGAATCACAATGAGACTGGGTGCTGTTTCTGTTGTTGTTTTTAAAACTGAAACTCTCTTCAAAATCACTTTATTTTCAAATGCCAGACTAATTTTGTCTGCTATGTGATGGCTGTAAATTAAGAATGAAAACATCTTTGTGTGTGTGTGTGTGTGTTTGTGTGTGTGTGTGTGTGTGTGTGTGTGTGTGTGTGTGTGTGTGTGTGTGTGTGTGTGTGTGTGTAATGTATCATACTAGGCACTGAACCACCAACAGAAAGCTGTTTTGATGAGTGAAAGAGTACTGGGGATTGAACATCCACACACAGTTCAAGAATACGTAAGTCTTCCCTTTTCATCACTGACATTTGACAACACCTTTTTGTGTAATATTGCATTGTCGTCCTCCTCATATAGACAGAACACAGAATCTATTCTTCAAAGGGAAAAACTGTAGCATTTTGTTTTACAGATCAGTAATAACTGGGTAATGTTATGATAATACATACAGAATGCTAAACAGCAGCAGAAGATTCACTGTTTACTCTCGGCTTCCTGTGAGCAGATGCACCTTGGCCTGTACTGCTTTGCTGGAGGGCAGCCGGTGACATCACTGCGGCTGCTGTACCGGGCACGGTACCTGATCCTGATGGTGTGCGGGGAAGACCACCCAGAGATGGCCCTGCTGGACGTGAGTGGGCGCAGAGGGGAAGCAGAACCTCCTCTACTCTACACAGCTCCAGCTGAGATCTTCAAAGCAAACACAACAATGCAATATCTTACTTCATGTATTATGCATGAAATCATATTGAGAGATCTTCTCCTGCTCATGGTGTTACATTATTGAGCTTGAAGCATATCTGCCAAAAGCCTTTTAAATCAAATGCTTATTGAAGATATACACAGTATCATATAAACAGTAGCAAGGAAATATGTTTAAAACAAAACTGACATTTTGAGGGTCAGGTAAATCTATAATTCAAATGCTTTAATATCTTAAAATACATTACCATGTGCTGAAACTGCCACTGTTATCTTTATTTTTGAAGCAGTTGTTTACTTAAAAGATGAAAGCTAACCTCCCTTTGATTTTTATGAAAATTCAATTTCTAAATACATTCTGCACAACTTATCAGTTTTTCCAGTTGTTAGAGCATAAGAAGTGTTTACAGTGAACTCCAATCTACTTTTCGGTCTGCTCCATTAATATTAACCATAGCTGCTGTTGTGCGCTGCTTCCATCCCCTGTTGTTTCCGTGCAGAGTAAAATCGGTCTGGTGTTGCACGCATTGTCAGAGTACGTCCTCTCCCTGAGGTATCTGGAAAACGCTCTCTCCATCAACATCAAGTACCATGGACAATCCTCACTGAAAGTAGCACACAGGTAAAGAGAGCTCTTTTTTCCCCCACTAAAGCTTAGTATGCCACTCAGGATGTAAACACTTTTAAAACCCTAAAAGAAATATCAGTACCATGTCCTTGTTTTATGTTATGTAATATTTTATAATAATATTTTTTTTTTTTTTTTCATCAATTAAGATAATAGCAAGCACATTTGATGAATGCTACCTCTGTTAGCATGTGACTCTCTCCTCCCTGTAGCCATCACCTAGTGGCCAAAGCATACGAGAGCAGAGGGGAGTTCCGCTCAGCACTCCAACATGAGAAAGAATGCTATGCAGTATACAAAAACCACGTGAGTGTCCTACATTATAGGGAAGTCATCAATATATGCTGTCAGGAGTTTATGAGTTTAAGTGGAGGAGTCTGGCTGTACTAAGCCAGAGCCGACAGCTGTGGCCTAGAGGTTAGAGAGTTGGTCTTGGAATTGGAGGGTCGCAGATTCGAATACCATTCCAGGAGGAAGAATGGAGGTGGGGGAGTAAATAACCATTGCTCTCCATGGCTGAAGTGCCCTTGAGCAAGGCATCTTACCTCACATTGCTCCAGGGACTGTAACTGAAAGCCTATACCTGAATAACTGTACGTTGCTCTAGATAAGAGCGTCATCTAAATGAAATATAATATGTTGATCTATGTACCTCTGGCAGGATATGTATGTACAGTATTTTGGGCCCTTTTTTAACATTCAGTTACGTGTCATGTGTCATGACATTTGACTTGTTCTTTTGCAGCTTGGAGAGCACCATGATAAGACTAAGGAGAGCTCAGAGTACCTGAAGCATCTGACTCAGCAAGCGGTGACCCTGCAGCGCACCATGAACATGATCTACCAGACTGGACATGATGCTGCCATTGCACCACTCAATGTTCGTAGTCTTCCCACAGATATTTTTTTTAAGTTATCAATGTGTGAAACATTCTGTGTGTGTGTGTGTGTGTGTGTGTGTGTGTGTGTGTGTGTGTGTTTGTGTGTGTGTGTGTGTGTGTGTGTGTGTGCGTGTGTGCAGAATGTGAGACTTTGACTTAAACTCCCCCAATTAGAACGCGAACTCTTTAAAAACACTAAAATGCCCATTTCATCGGATAAAAACAAGCCCTTTCAAGTCTTTCATGCTATGCCTCCATTTCTTATACACACCATTTCTCTCTGAACCAAACCAAGCTGTCCGTTTGCTGGCTGAATGTGTACTCACTGGTATTCTCGTTCCCACCAGACATTTATGATTCATAGGATTATCATACTTATTCCAAGTTTTATGATTTATTTTGTATGTATGCGTGTTTGTGTGTGTGTGTGTGTGTGTGTGTGTGTGTGTGTGTGCGTGTGCGTGTCTGTGTCTGTGTCTGTTTCTGCTTCCGTGTGTGAGGGAGTGAGAGAGAGAGAGAGAGATCTCATCTAACAGAAGACGATAATAATGTGTTTTCATTTTGTGTGTTGACAGTTGGACCCTCCAAGCCACATATGGATCCTTGAGCAGCTTAATCTAATAAGTGGAGTCGTCCTCATCCCCCTCAGGTGAGTGGGATTTAAAGACTATACATTTTCTATACATTGGACAAGTATCAGAATGTCACTCACCTGAATGTTCATTGATGCGGTATGTGCCATTACTGTGGCTACTCTTTTAGTTTCCTTTATGTGCTTACTCCAAACAGCAACAAAGACCTGGAGAATCTGAGGAACCAGGCACTGAAAACTCAGTCACTGGCAACCAGAGCTCAAGATTAAACAAGAATCACCAGTGCCCCCTTAAGGATTGGAGGACTTTGATCAAATGCTCATAAACAAGCTGCGATATTTTTTTTTACCATGTTTACAGTTCATGTTTGACATTTCACAAGTCTTCAGTAAACATTGAGAATGCAGAACATAAACAAAACATGTCATTAGGAATGCAAAGGGCATTAATATACTATGTTGAAACTAGGATAACGGCTTACTTGTTGATTAAAGTTCAGCCCACAGTTCCCTAACCATTTCTTTTTTTCCACAAAAAACTAATCACTAAAGGAAAACTTGAAATGTTCCACTTAAGTCTTTAATTTCTTGAAATAGTCGAATAACGGCTCTTTGTACTGGAAGACTTTTTGAGCATCCTCTTGGTTAAAAACAACAACAAAAGACAACCCATTTGGTTTACAATATGCTCCTTAATTACCTGTGAAAGTGGACGTAAGATGTTAATGGCATTTAAGAAGCTAATTTATGGAGATTTGGAAGATTTGGTTTCTTTAGATGTTTTCTAAAAATGTGGTCATATCAAATCTTTCTGAACGTTCTCATGATGGTGGATTGTTCATTTTATTTGTAAAGGCCTCTTAGACAGAGCCCTGAATATTAGAATTCAAACTAATTTAAGGATATGTCTTTGAATTTATGAAAGGCGCACTTTGAATGTTTTATCATCTAAATACTATACTGCTGCAAATATCATGTCAGTCAGGTGTCTGAATGGATGAATATTAAAATATGAAACTGGTTGTTTAACTTGTTACTACTGAACAGATTTATGTAAAATCGATAATGCTGCTCTTGCTTTTTGTATGTTCATGTTCTTATTTTGTTTCCCTGTTAAAAGTAAGTAGTCATTGGTTAACAGATTATGCAAGAATTAATTTACTGGCTCTATTAAAAGTAAAAGGATGACCAAATAAATTTGTAATTATTCTCTGATGTGTGGCGCTCTTAAGTATTTCAAGTAGGAGACGTAAAATAAAGAGTCTTTATTGTCCCTTAAGGATAATCCTTTTTCACACGTCACTTCATTTCCAAAAGCAGCATGGTGTTCAGAGAAATGTAAGCGTCTCACAACAATGTCATAAACATACAAAACAATGTGAATAACATACCACTTACATACACAGCCTCACACAGTGGGAGAGGAACTCCACAGGAGAGAGATGTTTCTTTGATGTGTCTTGGAAGCAGAGAGATGTACCTTAGGTAAGTTTCACCAGATTGGGACACTTACACCAAGAACAACAGGAGAGATGAGTGGTGTGTCAGATGGGGGAGGGAGGGCAGGGAAGAGAAGGGAAAGAGTTCAGCATTCTGACAGCTTGGTGGATGAAGCTGTCTCTCAGTCTGCTGGTCCTGGCCCAGAGGCTCCTCAGTCTCCTTCCTGATGGCAGCAGACTGAAGAGGCCGTTGAATGGGTGGGTGAGATCACCCGCAATGCAGAGGGCTTTGCGGGTGAGGTAGGTGTGGGGGAGAGAGACACCCACAATTCTCTCTAATGATTGACACTCAGATGATTGACACCCACGATTCTTTCAGATCAAAATTGATTATTCCCACACACACTTGGACAAAAGCATTTCTACACCTGACTATTATACCAATGGAGTGATGACATTGTATTCAAATACATAAGGTACTTTGAATACATAAGGTACTTTTTAATTCTAGAATCGAGCTTCCACTCTTCTTGGAAGGCTTTCTTCAATATTTTGGAATGTGTCTGTGAAAAAATGCACTCATGCATTTTGTAGAGCATTTATGATATCAAGCACTGTTATTGGAGTAGAATGTCTGGCGCACAATCTCTGTTCCAGTTCATCTCAAAGGTACTCTGCAGGGTTGGCATAGGGGCTCTTTGTGGTCTAGTAAAGGTCTTCTACATCAGCCTGATCAAACTATGACTGTATAGCCCTTGCTTTGTGTACTGGGGCACCGCCATGTTGGAATAGAAGAGGGTCTTCCCCAAACTGCTTTTCAGAATTTTTGCTAGGCCACTTATCCCCAGTGAAGGGCAACCTTAATACTTCAGCATACCAAGACATTTTGGACAGTGATATGCTCCCAACTTTGTTGCAGCAGTTTGAGAAAGACCCTTTCATATTCCAACATGACTGTGGCCCAGTGTACAAATTAAGCTTTGTGAAAGCAAAGTCTTACTTTGATGAGTTGAGATGTGGAAAAACGTTACAGCCCTAATCTAACAGGCTTCGAGACTTCTTTCAGCCTTTGCCTCCATCTATGAGAAAATGAGACATGTGCAATACTACAATCAACCACAGGATGGAGCTTTTGTTTACTTTGCGGATGTATTTGATAGCATTACCCTCTCTGAGACTGCATGCTGACTAATGTTAGCCAATGAAAGGTGTGCTGAAACTGACACATTGGCACCTTTTTTATGTTTTTAGTATTAGGACTTTGGCTGATAAATACAATAACTGTAACTGTTGTCTTGCTTCCTATCATCAGGAAATCATAAGACCAACTTGCCATTTTTAAGGTTATAGAAATTCTTCACAAAATTGTTTCATTCAAAAGAAAGAAGCCAAGAAATAAAGAAATGTAATCAAACTGTAGTACAGTACAAATTGTGCAACTCGATTTGTTTTTTTTCTATAAAACCAAATAATAATATAAAACTATGACGCATAATACAATATGCTACTTGTTACTTGTTACAGACAAAACAAGCAGATTCCTTGTCATGCATTTTAAAGTACGCCTGCACCATTAATATAACCTAATTGAGGGAGGTTGGTGCAACCAAAGTCTGAAAGCTTAGGTTTGGATGTGGGCCTGGCCTTAGCAACATGCTCTAGAACAGTTTCAAGTTTTTCATTCCATTAAAGCCAGTAGAATGGAGCAGTGATTATGATCAGTTCTATGGTGACGTTTCGGCATTCGTTTGCAAATGTAACAGAAATAAAGTGCCATTTGCTCGGGAAATGAGGTACGAATGGCCTGTCGACTGGACTTTCTGGGAAATTCACTTCACTTTCAACTATTACACGTAACGTAGGCGTCCCAGTTCTCAATCGACGTCCGTGCGCGTGCCCGGTGTTCGGGTACGATTGCGGTACAGAAACATAGGAGAAACAACATTGACCTCGCCGGGGAGTATTGGATTGTCGGAAGTGACTCGTCCTGTTCAGAAGCATTTATATTTTTCGTTCCCTTACCGATGGTCAACCGTATATGACAGCTGAATCTGCATATAAGGTACAACTGTTTGATTTTTCCTCTGAGTTGTGAAGTTTTGGTTTAGAATAGGAAGTGCTTAAAATGCCGATGTGGCTGCGAAATTTGCGCCTCCTGCCTGTCTCAAAATGGCGAATAGGCCGTTAGCTATCTAGCTAGCTACATGGCAAAGGACGAAATTGTATCAAATAAGGTGTCACGATTCATGTTCATTTTCACCTTTTACTTGTAAATGAGGATGTCATGTAGCGGGTTTCGCTTGCATAAAAACATGGCCTGTATACAGTTGTCATAATATCTGTAAAACAAAACGACACTCCTCGCCAATTGGGTCCACTCGACTTTGTTAGCTAGCTTGGTAGCGATGGATGGCTAAGGTTAGTATCGAGGTAACTTAGCTGACAGGCTAGGAGCTACTTCTAGCCTACGCAACATTAGCTAATGGGAATGGGAGTCAGGACGTAAACTTTATGATGGGGAAAGAAATGGAGCGGTAAACATTGTAAATTATAACATTAATAGAGAGCCATTTGTTGGCATCTACATTGTGGTATATTAGAACATAAAGACCACTATGGCGCATTGATGAAAATTGTAGGATAACGGGCTACTAGCTATAGCCAATATTCAGATATAGACGATAGCATCACCGTTAAAATTGGGCGTGTTTCAAGGACCCAGTGCCACATCGTTATTAGCCAGTTTGCTAGCTAACGTTACCAGAACAATATTTTGTCCTTTAAGATACTGATGCATGCCCTTAGCTCACCAGGTAAGCATATATAACTTTTCTTGTCATATTTTGTTGGTAAGTCTGAAATGACTGTTGGCCGCAAATGCTCAGCAGCAAGAGGGGGAAGAGTATTTGGCCAGCTATCCAGTCATTGTAGCTTAGACGAGCATCGCCCAGTCATCTGTGTTTTGAGTTTGTGCTGAGAAATGATGTATTGCCACGACCTAATATAGAAACATCATTGTACCGTCAGGCAGCCTGGCGACCACCTTGCTATCAGTGTGGTTGAGCTAGTTTACCCAAACCTTGTTATATTGACCCTGTACGGACTTTTCGGGATTTTTGGCATATTTGACAGTTTATCTCTCCACCCCTGCTGCTGTTACTTTTTATGTCAGTGTAGATGATGTAGAGTCATGTCGCCATTGCAGTAATTGTATTAATCACGGGCACTGAGTTAGGGGATGTGTGACCTAACGGTTCATTCATTCAGCTAGTCACCCTATGAATGTTTTAGGCCTAAAATGAGGCAGACAGATACATCTCTAAAATTCGTGTAATCACCAGGCTAACGGCGGGGATGAGGTCTCTTCTTGTGCATAAAAGTAAAATAAATGTGCTACTTTTGTCATCCGCTCCAGTCTGATAGGGCCGCTGGCTAACGGATCTATTTCGTACACAGATAAATCATTGAACTGCTTTTTTTGGGTGGAGTTTTCATCATGTGGTAGATCACACCACTGTCGTTGTGATCCAAATTTGGATCAATTCGGCTTGCATTATGCTATGTGTCTTAATCACTCATACACAGCTTTGAAGGATATGATCTCTCTGGGCTAGGCTACTATCTGGAAAGAGTGCTTTTGCCTGGAAAATCTTGTGTAGTATTTGAGTAACACTGCTTCAACTCTGGTCTTTGCTGTTTACAACATCAAACACTTATGCTATTACATAGTGGTACAGGTAGAATCTATAGCCAAGTGTTTATTTAAGCAGATTCTGGCACGCAGTTAAACCAATTAAGCAAAATGAAGGCACCAAGAAGTGACGTGGGATTTTGGCATTGTGAACTTGGTTACTCAGATTTCTTGTCTGATAAACCTATTTTGCTGTTCTGTTGTCTGGAAATCTGACTTTATGATGGAGCTGATTAGAGTTGTAAATTCGGGTTATGAAGTAGGCCTAATTTTTTTAGTAATGGATATGAAGCTGCGACAGGCATTTGAGGTATGGCTTCTTTAAACAGCAGTCATTGAGTTTGAAACAAGGTAAAATAATCCAGACTGGTTTCAGTAGTCTGTCACTTTTCTATTAGCTGAATATCTGTAAAATTAAAACTCAGACAGAGCATTTTCTTATGGTCTTATCTAAACTCAGAACCTGCTCTTTAGATGCAGTACACCATCTTTGAATGTGTGAGACACTGCAATCTCTTACCTAAACCTACCTAGTTTTGCCCATGAGTTGACTTCTGTGTATGTTCACTGAAGGGGAAAAGGTGCTGTCTTGGTTAAATTGAGACACAATTAAGAAAACTAATTAAGAAATATCTTGTGAATGTTCAGGTCTGTAGAATTATAAGCACCTGTTCTAGACTACATAACATGACAAAAGAAGGTGCAGGGTTGCTAAGTTAAAACATTCTCGAAATTGACTCTGCAGTTAGTTATGTTATGACCTCTATTGAAATGTCTTGTTCAGAGCAAAATACCAACCCATAGTTGACAGAACAACATACCTGAGTTTGTTGGTCATCTCTTACAATATAGTTGATATAAAATGGAGCAGAGCCAAGCTGGTGTACTCATTTCACAACATTCAAATGTCCCTTGTTGTCAGCACACAGTAGGCTAGTTCATCATTTACGAGTGTTCAAAAGTTGCATTACAGTCCATAGGCTAGACATCGCTTTTGAATGCCTTAGGATGTAAAATAATGACCATGCTGAAATCATAGTCAACAGGAAATTTAGGCTAATGGTGTTGACAGGTGTTTTGAAACACGAACCTGACTGTCTGTCTGTACTACTGTTAGTTTTGTATACCAGATCCCTCGAGGCATGGGCTTAACCAGCTAGACGACAACATTTAAAGTAATCTTGTTTGCGTAACCTTGTGAGAAAATGTAAAGTTATAAATGTAGGCTACCAGCTAAAAAAACTCTACATGTTAACCTACTTGCTGTGGGTCTCTGTTTTGAGCTTTTCACTGTAGGTACTGCATTACTAGGCAAACTTGGGCTACTTTAAGCTGTTTTCAGTGTTTCTTGCCGAGTTGTAGCCTAGTTTAAATGTCAGTGTCAGGGTCTGGTGTGTGGGAATTATGTTCTTGAAGCTCACCTGGCCTATTGAGGGGTGCATGATACTTCAGTCACTCAGGTAGACTGACAAAAATGCAACTTAACTGTTTTCTGTTGTAAGGACGGTTCTTTGGTAGGCTAAATGAATCTGAAATGGAATTGTTTCTTTAATGGTAAAAGACCTAATTTAGCATGCATCATGTTGGCTGTTGATTTGAACTGAGTAGATATCTGGTGAATTGACCTGTTCTGGCACTGGAAGGCAGTCCGTATCTTCCATTTATTCTTCCTCACTTTGGTTCTCTGTTAATGCTAAGCAATGTAGGCCTATGCCTTTATGTGGGGATTACAACGCCTGTCACAGTACTCCCTACAGCCGACTGTTGACTCATTATTCCTACCCCATCATACCCCAGCCCCCATCTTATACCCCAACATAGCAGACAGACTACTAAAAATTGATTAGCTAGGACTATGATGCGCTAAGTGCACCTCAGTCTAATTAGTCTAAGTGGGCAGTGAAGGCTTGTTTAAACACCGCTGGAGAACAAAGAGAGAGTGAGGAGTAAGGTGACTGGACAGCGAGAACATCTCTCTGCTTACAGAAACACTAAATAGTTTTTTTTTTTTTTTTTTTTTTCCAACCTTAGAATAATGATTCCAAAATCGTTTCAGTGGTTCATCCACTCATAACAGGGTGAACGGAACTTCTGGATTCGCTTTGCAGTCCCCCATGGGTTATAACCGCACTATGCAAGCTTGCAAAAGCGGGTCGCCAATCTGTAGTTCGAACAAGACATAAGAAGGACATTTCTACTTCCAACCTAAAGGGTGACTGAAGAGGAAAAGCACTTCAGTTGTTTTAACCTGGTGCAGATCACAAACAGGAGTGTGTTTTCATTTCTCAGAGCCATGACCGTGATGTTTTGCATGTGGGACTTGTGGTCTGTGCTTAGAAAACACACACATTCAGGGAACAAGTCCTCACTGGTTGTCTGCTCCTCCACTACTTTTATGTCTGTCCTTTAAAGCTGTTAGTAGCAAAGCGACATTCAGTGAAGTCTGAAGGCCATTTTTTGTTGAACTGCTTGGTGAGTATCAAACACACATTTTTGACCATTTCTTTGAATCTGTTTTCAGAGGATAGAGTGGTTGTCCTTGTGCGCAGGTCTAAAGTTTGGCGACATGCAGTATGGTGGAGAGGAAGGTCTTTGTTAGTGTGTTACACTAGTTCTTTGAAACCATTTCTGACCGGTCGTGTTAATTCATCACCTCTGACTATGCTAAGTTCTCTGTTTAACCACTTGTATGCAGGGCTAGATATCTATATTGAATGGGATGGGTTGGATGGGTTGATTCCACCTTGGTTTGCCTGTGAGCAACCACACTTCGCCATGTTCAACTCTCTACATGGATGGCGTGGTAGTACCATGTGCGTTTCTGTGCTGTCTGCTGAGTTGTTGTGCTTGACTTTTAAGAGCTCTGAGAATCCTCAGGATTTCAGTGAACTGTGTGGGTGACCAGACTGCGAAAAGTTCCACACACACAGACACACACACACACACAGACACACACACACCTTGAGGATCTGTGTGGGTGGTCGTTATTGTTGCGTTGTTGTGTTCTCGTCCCTGCTGTGTGACAGCAGATGGCCACCAAAATTCGGTGTGTGCCATGTTTTGTCTTTTTTGCCACCTGCATGCTTTTTGTGCGTCACTGCCGCATGGTCTGCTTTCATATTGGGTCCCCATGACATCCATTTTATCAGGAATGAATGGAAGTCAAGGTAGTTTTACGATGCCTACACCTCTATTAGATTTTCGAATCGTAATTTTTAATGCCAATTTAAAAGTTGACTCCTAGCCTGAACCCATAATCGCCGTTTTATGTGGTGCATTGGCCTCCTTGTGCATCCTGATTTCGTTTTTATTATTTTGAGACTTAGGGCTGTGCCTATGAATCACAAGCTCAAGTGATGCCCTCAACTGCCACTCCCCCTACATACATCATCCCAGGACTGAGGAGACTGTGTGTGTGTGCGTGCGCGTCGGTGTGTGTATGCGTGCGCACGCGCGCGTCGGTGTGTGTATGCGCGCATGCGTGCATGCTTGTGTATGTCCGTGCATGCATGCACATGCGCACTGTTGCCATGTCTTTGCCTGTGTAAGGATTTATGGCAATTCTGCTGCTAATGAAGTGCACAGATAGTGTTGTCCTTAAAGGTCATGTAGCCATGCAGCAAGGATGCAGCCAGTTTACTCTAGGGGGGTTGGTCATCTTTCCTCCAGAATGCCATAAACATATGGAGCATTGAAATACATGCTTTCCTTTCCGTTCTGCTGTTCTTGTGTGTCTGTGTGGGGACCATTCAAGGGTTGGGTCAAACTCCCCACTATTTCACAGCCCTCTGGCTGTCCTGTCCTGGACTCCACTTCTAGATGTGAAGCCCTAAAATAATAATGTGATAAGGCTGATGTAAGAGACAGGTGCAGTGATGTGCAGCTCCCCAACTGCTGCAAAAGGCAGCTGCGCAACGTTAGGATTCCCTGCATGGCCTGCAGTACAGCAGCAGCCCTGGCAAGCACAGAGAAGTCAATGCAGAGGTGAAAGTCCTACATTCAACTGCAGTGAAAGTCAGTCAACTTTTTCATCTCTCTCCCTGATACAGTCTTTGCCAAACAGCCAATTCCCCTCTCACCATGCTGTCTCTCATATCTGTCTTTTGATGATGATGATTGTGGTGCTTATGAGGAAATGGACATGGCACAGATGCATGTTGATGAGAGCTAGTAATATGGTGTCAAATTTAACATCACATTTGCCAGTGCTTGTGCTGGCTTTATTTTTGCATCTGAACACCTCAAACATGCAAAACTTGCATATCTAGATTGAGGTATATACTGGACGAAAAAGTGACATTACGGTGTACTTAAAACTTAACAATCAAAACGTTTTTTTTTTTTATCCACAGGGTAAGTGCTGGTTGGCCAACTCTTTAAGTAAACCCTCAGGTGTAGTGTGGACATAGCAAATTATGACGTAACAGTTAAACCCTGCGTTGTATGGTTGAAAAACTCACTGCCCTGGCAATGGTTGGCCCTCCAACAAAGTGCATTCTGGTCAGATTAACCTTGTCTGGGCTGCCAGCCAGGTCAAGGTTCAGTTCATGGTGAACTCTGTACTCCATCATGTAGGCTAGTATTCATTGTTCTGTAGTTTACTGAAATGTACTGTCTAGATTACCAACACGGGAATTGACTTGTTTCTTTCATTAAAAACATAACATGAATAAAAATAACTTCTTTTGACTGTGTAACAAGAAAAGAACATCACTGTGGACACATTGGAGGTCAGGTGTTGAATGTAGCCTGGTGTGTACCCTACACACTCTCCAGACTAGTCTTGTCACCAGTCTGCATGGTTTATCTTGGATAAGGATTAGCAGTGGCCACAGCTCAAACGTTTAAATCTCCTACCCTTAGCTTGAGTCGACATGGCCTGGCCTGTCGGTAGCAGGTTATACAGTCTTGTGTAGGGGCTATGTGTGTGTGTCCTATATAAACTCCACACTCACCCCAGGTCAGCATACAGGGCTGGCCTTAATTGTCCCCATTAGTTCCCTACTTTTCTTTCTTTTCTTCTTTCCTTCTTTCTTTCTTTCTCTTTCTCTTTCTCTCTCTCTCTTTCTCTCTTTCTCTCTCTTTCTCTTTCTCTCTAATTGAGTTGGAGTCTCTCTTGAAAACAGGTTTGAGAGGCCCCTGTCAGGTATGAGGGCTGATGTGGTAGAGAGGGGGGAAACTGGGGCAGAGTGCAGAGCTCCAGGAGTGTCATGCTTATATGCTTGTGTTTTTCCCAGTGCTGGAGAGGCCCAGCTGGTATTGCAAGTAAGTGGTTTAGTGAGTAACCCAGGTCAGTTAACTCGGAGTAAGTGGTAAAGGTAATGGAAGAGTTAATGGAATGGAGGAGCTACCTATACCTGTCTTACTGGTGGAATGAAGCCATACAACCCCTTAATTGGGGGAGAGGGGGGTACGGGGGGGGTACCACTTGCCCCGAGTTAGCATGGCTAGGTAGCTGACTAGGCCCACTTTGTGGAATACCAGGTCAGACTAGGGGGCAAGGTGAAGTGCTTCGCTACAATGTGCTCAAATGGCTGACGCTCTTTCTGCTCTACAAGATGACCGTGCCCTAACACCAGGGTGTCGGAGCTGGCATTGCCACGGCGATTATGTCATGGTTCCACTGAAAATAGACGCTTCGTCTTCGCTTTTGTCTGTTGACAGAAGCTGCCTGAACCTTGTGTCCTCCAGTCTTTCAGTGTTTCAGCGTCTTGGCCTCTACCAGCATTTGAAAATGAATTGATGAAGGAATGATGTCTATGCCATCGAGAAACTGGCATAGATATTGGGCTGATTCTCACAAAATCGGACTAAAGATGTGGCATGAAGCGTTTTGTGGAACGAAGTAGGATTAAATGTTAGATCAGATTGTAAAGGATACTTTCTTAAACACTTCATTGTATGATGTCTTACGTATGCTTTAAGGTGACCATTATAAAAAAGGGAAAAAAGATATATCTTATATAAAATATTAATAGAAAATATTAGATATATAAAGCAATAGATATATAAACTATTTTCAATTGTGGTGGTCCCTGTGTCTTAGCCTGGCACAGCCCAGTGTCAGTAGCATTGACTGACGGATCATTCTCTCGGCATTTCACCTACATGCTTTTCTTTGTGTCGGAAGACTGAACAGATTATGGATTTAAGCACGTGAGCTCTGTGGTTGGTTGGTTGGTTGCTTGCTTGGTCTCTTGTAGGGATGGGCTATTTGGTCTTCTGCTTGAGGTTCCTCCTTTGCCTTTGGGATTAGCAATCCCTTCACCAGATCGCACCCACCCCCACCCCCAGCAGACCCACCTATCAGCTGTTGGGGGCTAAGAACCTTAAGCCTGTTGTTGCCGCAGGTATGGTCAGTCTAGAGGCTCTGCTGGATCTTGTTAGACTACACTGGGGCTAGTTGGACTTAAGGAGTTGTTTACTTTGATGGTGGCAGCATGGACGAGGGTAGGTGTGTTTTTTACACACAGCGCATGGCAGTGAATTATGTAACCTTTGTGTTCCAGTTGTTTGTTTTTTCAACTGTGTCAAAGTATTGGAAGTAAATCAGCATGTCTGTATGGTGAATG
The DNA here is from genome assembly GCA_030347295.1 of Setipinna tenuifilis. NCBI lineage: Eukaryota > Metazoa > Chordata > Actinopteri > Clupeiformes > Engraulidae > Setipinna > Setipinna tenuifilis. The sequence goes on from CM059272.1 coordinate 25,617,233, forward strand.
AAATGCCAGCAGATGAAAAATAAAAACTGCTTCATATTCCTAGGTCTTGCAGTGTTCTGAATGTTTGGCACATGACGTACTGTTAAAAAGTTAATTTCCCTTTCTCTTTCTCTCTCTCTCTCTGCAGATGAAAGGAAGATCCCGCTGTTGAACTTTGACCCCAGTCACCTGATAGCATCACCTGGTCTGGAAGTTTGGGGACTCTTCGAGAACCATTCGTCGTCTTGGAGTGTGTAGCCAGTGCATCTCTGACTCGACGCAAGACAACAAGCGACACACAACCCCCCCTCCCCCCCCACACACACACACTCCTGACAGGAGCGGAGCAGAGTGCCCTGTAGGGGCATCCATACACACTCACACACACACACCAAACGGCTGCAGCGGAGGCAGCACCCTTACCCTGCAGCCAACATGGTGCTGTCGCAGAGGCAACGTGACGAGCTGTAAGTGCTTCAAATGAACTTGTTCACACTCACACGCATGCACACACACACACACACACACACACACACACACACACTTTTTGCTAACTTGAACCCTCATACACTCAAAACTTGGGTACTCGGGATGCCCCAATTTTAATTGTGTACAGTTCTGAAGGTAACATTTCGATTCATTTTAGTTGAGGTTGGTTTGACTTAGCAGTTTCCCAGTTTCAGGGGGATGTTTTAAACGCTCTCAAGGGAACTCAGCTTCACAGCTTACCACACCGTAAACAAACAACTTACAATAATGAAGTCACCACTGCAACTGGGCTAAAAGCAGACAATAACTGCTCTCCACCAGCTGGACAGGGGTTTGAATTACCTAAAATGATTGTTGATCATCCTCAGAGTTTGACGTTGTGAAAATTATAGAAGGCCTTCAGATTTTTTCATGACTTTGATAACATTTTTGAATGATGGAAAATATTTCGTCGGTGCAAACTCTGGTGTGGTGCTAAGGCAGCTTATTTATGGTTCAGCTGGATTTTTCTCCATGGCCAGCATGTTTCTTTTCCTGAAAGCATATTTATTATTTATTATGTTGTGTCTCTTCCCGAAATAAACCAGTGTTGGCAGTGTTGTGCTCTGTAATCATACAAGGCCAGACGAGGACAAAATGACGCTTATAACGTTTAACAACAGCATGGGCTAATTTACACAATCTCTAGATCTACCCACGCACACGCTTAACTACTTTCCATAGCCCTGTAGTGTGGAGTGTTTCAAGAAATCAAAGCCGAGAGAGCCATAGGCTGAAGGGAACGGCCCTTTTCTTCATGCTGATGGCCAAGGCCTAAATTTAGTTCTGCAACGAGCTCATGAAATATTCACCAATGCCAAAGCCATGCAGGGTGAGTTTGCGTAAAGCTGAATCACTGCGCAAGACAATGGGAGAGTGTGGGGTGTGTAGGTTGCTTTAATCAGGTAGGCTATATCACATCAGCAATGGGCAGTCTCTCGTGCTTCAGTTCACAGCTCCAGGCCTGTGGCCTCTACAGTGTTTCGTTTAATTAGTGATGCACAATTGTAGGTTAGGTAGGTTATGGTCTTGTTAACCCGTGTAGATGTTTTTATGTGTGCTGGAAAGGGAGCATGTTTATGTAATATTGTGGATTGGCCCTTCATGCGTATTGACGTGTATACGCTCAGTGGCGAGGCTGGTTTCCAAGGTAACAATATTATGTCCATCAGCGTCAGACCAAATCTATTTTCCCTCTCTAAATGGCTCTGCTTGGTGTGGCCTGTTTTCCTGATATGCACCCGACTGTCTCTTTCTTTCTCTCTCCTTCTCCCTTTTTTTTTCTTTCTTTCCCTTTTTTTCCGTCTCTGTGTCCCTCTCTTTTTTTTTCTCTCTCTCTCTCTCTCTCTCTCTCTCTCTCTCTCTCTCTCTCTCTCTCTCTCTCTCTCTCTCTCTCTCTCTCTCTCTCTCTCTCTCTCTCTCTCTCTCTCTCTCTCTCTCTCTCTCTCGTCAGGGTTGTGAGTAATTGTCCTTATTATGGTCTTAAAGGTTGTGTGCTCTAAAGAAATTGTCCAGACCATGAACATGTGCAGTAGTGGTGTGTTCATCCAGGTGTTTTCTCATTACCCATCGTCCCTACCTCCCATCACCCAAGACCGTGAGGTATTTAACCTTATTGGTATTTATTGGTATTTAACCTTATTGGTTAAATACATCACAGTCTTCATCGCCTCCCGTCCACCAGGAGAGCGAGCTCATGGCTGAATCTGCTTACTCTGGGTCTCGCTTTGATTGGCAGTGAATCAGCATTTCATTTCTCGCTTGGCTGCCCTCATTCTCCCCACCCCCCCTCGCGGCTCCTGATCTTTGCAGTGTCAGAGTGGTGCTAGACTGGCATTGGATGTGCCCAGCGGCCACTGCTCCAGATCAGCCTTATCTCTCACATTACACTGCACCTGGACAAGTTTGTGTTTATGTTTGCTTGGGGTTAACTGAAAGCCTATCTGATTTCAAAGGATCCTTGGCTGCTGCATCTAGAGAGAAAAAAAGTTATTTCCTGGTTCAGGTGGACAGAGGACAGAGTCCTATGTTTTGTTCTCAATCAAAATAGTATCTGTTGAGTGGCCAAATGTTTTAACATGCGTGCACAGCTTTGTGTAATATATAGTTGCATGAGTTGTGGATAGAGGTTAACTCATCAGACTTATGAAACACAATGTATGGCCTTTCCCTTTAGAAACCACAACATCAGTAAACTTATTGACATGTGTCGCTCTAAGATTCACACATCGCTCTGGTTGATTAGGGTTGCCTTGTGCCCAAAGTTACATTAAGGCGGGTGTGCTAAATGGTGAGGGAAATGACTGTATTGACCGTGCCAAGGGTATGCACTTTGCCGTTTGTGCTGTGTACTGATTTTTAAAGAATGAGTAATCATCCAGGCTCACCTGCGTTTTTCTTTTTTTTAATCATTTTTACTATCAAACCAAATATCACATCTTGATGAAATGTGCATGTTTGTGTACACGTGTGGATGAAATGTGGAGGTTTGTGTAAGTCATGACAGTTAACATTGCTAGAACTTTCCAGCACTATCTGAGGTATTTCTCGTTGGTCCCTGCATTTGCTGAACTCGTCCTCTTTTGACTTCTGTTTTCCAGGAATCGTGCGATAGCTGATTACCTCCGGTCCAATGGCCATGAAGAGGCATATTCCGTTTTTAAGAAAGAGGCAGAATTAGATATGGTAAGGACTGACTCCCATGTGGCATGAAAACTTTATACATTTTGTTTAATAATAAGCCTAGGGTGCAATGACTCTTTTCTGAGTAGTTATTTGGTACTGCAGGAAATGTAAATATGGGCAGAAAAACCCTTCCTCATTATGGTTAGTGGTTAAGGTTATACAAGTAACCATTGTGCTTCTCTCTCATCTTTCTCACCAGAATGAAGAATTAGACAAGAAATATGCAGGCCTTTTGGAAAAGAAGTGGACCTCAGTCATCAGATTACAAAAGAAAGTATGTTGTTTTTTGTAAATCTGTTTTTCATTGTGGTCCAAACACTAAACACATTTCCATCTCATGTGAAACTATTCATGACTCAGGGATGACCCTGGTAAAGAAATACTTCTGATTTTACTCCAACACAACTTTGCTCCTTTTAATGATCCTCTATGATCCTCTGTACCGTGGGCCTCTGGAAGAGTCTCCCCTTAGCTTAACATTACCTTTTAAACCCCATAATGACCCTAAGCATGTTTGCCATTTCAGTTTCCATTCGTGCGGCGATAACACCCACTGCTTACCTCCCAATGAGTGTGTGTTTATGGTACGCTTTGCAGTTGAGCCTTTTATGTGAACAAAATGTACAGACGTCTACTTTAGGCCTCATGTTGAGGGCCATACATGGTGTTTAACCTTTGATAAGACTCACAGAAACCCATGTCTAAGTGCCTGTAAGTGAACAGGAGGGTCTTGCTTAAAGGGCTCCGTCCGTCAAAAAACACTTTTAGTAGCTCTATTTACAATGTGGTGGGTCACAACAAGCGCAGTATATGCACGCAGCATTCCAAGACGTGAAATTCGACCCTCATGGTTTTACTGGTCATTGAAGGGTTGAGCTAACCAAAACGAGCGGATCAGAGCATGCTAAACCTATCTACGTCACTAGGTCGTAAGCCCCGCCCAGAGCCATGTATGGCAAGCCCACATCCCAAAGGATTGGTGGACAGAAGCTAGGTGAGCGAAAGACAGCGAATTTGCCCAATCGGAGGTGCCTTATTGACACGTCATGGATATTCACGAGGGACACCGGAAAAGCCAGTCGTTCAACCACTAGACCTGTTAGGTCCTAGATCTCTTGTTTGACGCTGTTTTCTGTAAGCTATAATTTTTCACAGAAATGACGCACAATGCATTCAACCATAGTGGCAACACAGAAATATGAATAAAAATAACGATGGAAGTTATACTTTAAGATTTAAGATTGGTGAAACAATCACCAATTTCACTGCCCTGTCCTACTCTACCCAGTATGTCTATGCATGTGACAATAAACCATCCTTGTATCCTTGTAAGATGTATTTAGGGCACACATCTATGGTACAGGCACAGGAGCACCTTGTTCACATGCAGTTTATTTTGACACCTGTGTGTGTCTCTGTTCCAGGTTATGGAGCTGGAGTCCAAGCTGAGCGACGCTAAGGAGGAGATCACCCTGGGGGGCCCCATCGGGCAGAAGAGGGACCCCAAAGAGTGGATCCCGCGCCCCCCGGAGAAGTACGCCCTGAGCGGACACCGGAGCCCCGTCACGCGCGTTATCTTCCACCCGCTCTTCAGCGTCATGGTGTCCGCCTCAGAAGACGCCACTATTAAGGTGTGTGTGTGTGTCTGTGTGCGTGTGTGCGCGCGTGTGGTTGTGTGTGTGTTAAAAAAAAAAAAATCTAAAACAAAAACAAAAGTAGAAGGCACTTGGAGAGTGCAGACCTCTGTCAGGCCATGCCATATCTGTCAATAATAAAGGCTGCCTAAAAAAAAAAATCCTGGACTCCGACAGTGTTCTGGATCACCACCGAAGTCTAGGTTTACACTCGCCGTGTCTGTCCATGCCACGCAAAAGTTACAAAAAAAAATGTGGTGTGGGACAACCACATGCACGCTTAAAAACGCTGCGTGGCATGTGTACTGATGTCATTTTGACGTCACTTCGCTGCATGGCGTTTAAGTGTGGTTACACATTGTTTTGTAACTTTCAGCAGCCCATTCAAAACAATGGCAAGTGTGTTTTGAGTTAACTTTAGCCTAGTAACTACCAGCCTAGTATGTCTTCTCCATTGGCACAAATAGCCTAGTATTGCTGGAAACTCACAAGAAATACACACACTGACCCAAAACTTATAGGATTTATTCAGTTTTATCCACAAATCAACATGGGCACAAACCTGCAATTAATTTATTAGGCTAACTCATTTTGTCTTGCCATCACTTATAATGTCTCCCCCAATAAAAAACATTTGACATAAATAGGCTTATACTCCTGGAAACACAGTAAAAACACACACTCACCCGAAACATTTTGGATTTATCCAGTTTTATCCCCAAATCAAAAGGTAAACCTGCAATTCAGTCATCTTTCACTCCTGTCAAACACAGGGTTTCCCAAACTGTTTAACTACTGTGGTATTTTGGCCTTGGCCCTTTTCCAACCTTTCCAGATAATTTCATGCAAATCTATTCATAACTTTATGTGTAAAGATGGCAACTATATAAACAACAATACAATCAAACAAACCGACGGTGGCAAGAAACATGACCTGCTTGGCAAAGCCAACAAGGAAGATGTGTGTGTGGACATGTGGGGGTGTGTGCATGTGGGTGGGTGTATGGACATGTGTAGCAAGGTGTCTACAGAAATAGAACTGGAACAGGATGGCACATCTATTCAGAACTCTCTTCCTTACCCACCCACCCTGCAAAAAAAAGAAAAAAAGTTGGACATCTGAATGGAATTGCACAGTCAAGAGTTGAACAACCGTGTATACATTGAATATGCAGGAAATATGTGTCCATAACTGTGTTATTACTTTAGTGTTAACTCTTTGGTCTTTTCGATTGTATACATTTTCTTGCACATTATATTTTACTGAAGCCCTTGAATCATCGCTCCTTGTCCAGTGACTAAGCAGCGGGCGCTGTAGCTGCAGGAGGAAGAGGAGGAGACAGGCGCTGTCCTCTTTTTTTGCTGAGTCACTCTCTGTCTCCATGGAGAGCCAGTGATGCTGTGGTTTCCAGGGGCAACCTGGGCCTGGCACTGCTTTCAGCTTGCTGCAGCCAAGCACCCTGCCTCCCTCCCTCCTCCTCCTTTTCTTCCTCCTCCTCCTCCTGGTTGCCTCTCCCTCTTTCTCTGTGTTTTCTCACCTTAATTTGTTCCACACCTTCCTTCATAAAGAGAAAAAGGTCAATGTTGATCGTAGTTAGTTGGTTGCCATAGTTTCTGTGTGTTCCGTTGCAGCCGTTGGTCTGTTCAAGAGAAGCGTTATTAATTTTTTTTATCACAAAACACCAGGAGAGGCATTAATTAGGCAGTCCTGAATAAAAGACAAATTCAGCAGCAGTTCAGCCTTTCCTGTGTCGAAGTAAAAAAACAAAAAGTACTACAATCAAATGTTTAATCATATTCTGATTTTGAGTGAATGTCTGTCTGTGTATCCATTGATATTAGACTATAATATATTAGCTGCTGGCAGTATTGGGTAGGAAAAAAAACAGGATAGGCTTTCAGCGCTGTCTCAAATTGTGTTTGAACCGGAAAGATCTCTCCTGGCAGCTCTATTGGCGTTTGTCTCTGTTCCCTGCTGCACATGCATTGATCCAGACAAAGCATCAGCCCCTGCATGGTACCCCCCACCCACCCCTTGTGTAGCCTTTCACATGCCAGGCACTACCCTTTTCACCACTGGGTCTCTTCTGGAGAGGGTGGGAGGCGTTACTGGAATGGTCTCCGTGTGATTGGCTCCCAGTGAAGTCAGTGGCTGACATTTCACACTGATCTGAGCACAGGTCATGAGGGATCTCATCTGACCTTCCAGAGATTTAATAGCCTGTCACTCAGTTGATGGCAGGTGGATGTTGACATGCTAGTCAGATGTTCACACTTCACAGCACACAATAACTCCACCCAACCCTGCATGCTTGCCATTTTTATTTATTACTGTAATTTCCCGTATATTAGACGCACTGTAAATAAGCCGCAGGACATGATGTAATAGAATTATGAACAAAACAAAATTGTGTATTGGCCGCACCCGTGTACAAGTCACAGTGTATGTAAAGTAACTGCTGCAAAATATTAACTTTAAATCGGTAATCTGTGTTGTATCATCCAATGCTTCTTTCAGGGTTCCCACGGTCATGGAAATCCTGGAAAAATCATGGAAATCAGAAAAGTCATTTTCCAGGCCTGGAAAAGTCATGGAATTCTGTAAATTCAGTTAAAGTTTTGGAAAAGTCATGGAATTTTAATAGGTCGTTCACGCAATGACATTGTTCTGTCAAGATATCATTTATTATTTCACGAAATATGTGCTAGCCGACAGCTCTAGTAATTTGATGGGATGCGAAAGTACTGTCTGTCTTTGGTCGCTGAGAGTGAGGGAAGAGGGGAGGGGAGCAACAAAACGAAGGCTTAACATTTCATCTTTAGCCGTAAAAGCATGCAAAAATTTTACATACATACGGTGTCGTGGAAAAAACACTATAGGTAAAAAAAAAGTCATGGAAAAGTTTTGAAATTTTGTCAGTGAAAAAGAGTGGGAACCCTGTTCTTTGTTTTTATAACAATAGAACACTACTCTTAACATCACCGTATGTAGCTGACACAGTCAGCTCACCTGAAATCCCTGGCTTGCTGCTTGGGCATTCATTCACTGCCCTCTAGGTCTGAGTTTGGCTGGGTGTGCAACATAGGTAGGCTACATATTTGCCATGATAGTTATGCTGTTTAGTTTCACATAGCCTACATCGACACCTTTCACATAGCCTTCATCTATCCACATCCGCTGTAGCCTAGGTCAGCTTCTAAAACTGCTTGATCGCTTCCTTGATTTTGATTGGCTGAATCGTGTTCTAAGCTATTGTGAAACGAGTATAACCGTGCAGGTTTCCTTATAACATTTCATTTCAAAATTCCATATTACGCCACAGTTTTCCTCAATTAAAAGAATCGTTGCAAATGTAGGTACCGCTTTACCAAGCAACCTTGAAGTACTTTATTCATTAGTGGAAAAATGACTGTTGGTCAATAACCATAGCATTACAAACTATCAGAAAGTAGAGAAAATTTAGGACGCTGACTTTGTTGTAAACTTGTAAACTAAACCTTAATTCAGCAGTTGTACCACAAATGGCAATAGTCAAATTTATGTTTATAAGCACCCTAAACGTTGGGCTAGTAATGACACTGTGTTGCAGTCGTGGGATTGTGTTCTGTAGGCTGCTATAGCATAGAGGTTACACTTGTCATAGATAAAACCATATGTACCATATATAAATATATATTTTCCTGCCCGCTTGTGTCAGACACTTAAAAAAAATGTCTTCCCACGTAGAAACCTCCCCCATGTATTAACTTCATAGCAGAATCACACTAGCCGGGGTCTATGAGCTGTTTTAAAGCCATGAGTGGTGCAGATAGCAAGTGCTCAGGGGCCTTAATGTGGCTCACCTGTGATTGGCTCTGTGTTGATGCTCGCACTCCAAAGTTCTCAACTAGTTTTTCTTTGGTTCCTAACTTTGCATTCCTTTTCTCCCACCCTGTGTGTGCGTGTGTGCGTGTGTGCGTGTGTGCGTGTGTGCGTGTGTGCGTGTGTGCGTGCGTGCGTGTGTGCGTGCGTGCGTGTGTGCGTGCGTGCGTGTGTGCGTGCGTGCGTGCGTGCGTGCGTGCGTGCGTGCGTGCGTGCGTGCGTGCTTGTTCCCTTGTAGGTTTGGGACTACGAGGCAGGAGACTTTGAGCGCACCCTGAAAGGCCACACAGACTCTGTACAGGACATCTCGTTTGACCAGTCGGGCAAGCTGCTGGCCTCCTGCTCTGCCGACATGACCATCAAGCTCTGGGACTTCCAGGGCTTCGAGTGCATCAGGACCATGCATGGTGAGGCGCCCCTGCCCACTGGATCGTTCATAACGTACATTAATATTTAGGCAGTTTGGGGATTAGGGGCTTGCTTTATGTAACCTTCTTACAGGTTAAGATGGGAACTAGTTGTAACTGTGCTGAATTGGAGCAAATGGGGCCCCTTAAGTGTGAGATAAGGAATACAGCACAGACTGCACATGGGCTCCTTCACAAAATGTGCACGTTATTTTAGCAGCACACTTGCAGAGCTAAGTGAAGGCTTGAGCCTGCTTTTCCTTCCTTCTAAAGTCTTTGGCAATAACTCACTGACTGTGAGCATCAAAGATTTGTTTACATATCCAAGTGACACTACAAACTGGTAGGTATAACCCTACTGTGTTCCCCTAGTGTGTGAGAGACTGAACGAGACCTCACTTGACTGTATTGCTTTTGTCTGGCCCCTGCCGACTGGGCCACGTAACCCCACTTAGATTTATATCGCAACCCTGTTTGGTCAGGAGCTAATCTGTCTGGGAGGTCCTCAAGGTTGGAGTTGTTGCCCACTGCATCACGCAATGGAATATATATTTAGTCAGCAGGAGGGGGGGGGGGGCAGTGGGGCATCTTGTGTTTTATATATACAGATTTTGATTGGGGGGGGGGGTCTTGTGTTTCATATTTCCAGATTTTTATGTGCAATTGGTCCGCAGTCTTGGGTCGCATGGTTTCCCTGTCCGCAGCAGACCCCATACTCGTCTGTCTCTCCCCACTGCTGCCCGTATTTGTTATTTATCCACACGCTCCCATCCCAGGGGGGTCGGCTTGTTTGGGTGGATTAGTGCCTCTGACCAGCCGCTCATAATTATCCTGTCTGATTAGGACACATTTGCCCCCCGCCCTGCCCCCCCCACCCCCACCCCCAACCACCATCCTGCCCCAGCCTGCCTCACAAGCTCTGTCCCCATCCAACCTACTGTACCTCCTGACCGGGCTCAACACAAGGACATGTTGCAGAGAGAGAGAGTGGGGTTTGGGGTTTGACAAAGTGAAGCGCTCAATAAAAGATGTTCCTGTGGTTTGACTGGTGAAGCAAGATGGTAACAGTGCTGAGAATAAGATAGGGCTCCACAGTGAGCACATTTCATTTCCAGATGTGATTTTAAAAATACAACAGAAAGTGTTCCCTGGTAGACACACTAATACAAACGCTATGCATTACTCAAGCTGGAGGTTTTTGCCATGGTATCCGCTGGGTATACTGATAATACTCCTGTTGATTCAGCATTTCTCTGAGGCTGTGTACGCTTCCCAGCAGCTGGTAATAGTTTTAGTTGGTAAACAAATTAATCACAGCTACACATATGGACACACATACACACACACACACACACACACACACACACTAATGAGCCGTTCTGTTAAGGCACTGATTTTCTCTGTGTCTCTTGCAGGCCATGACCACAATGTGTCGTCAGTTGCCATCATGCCCAATGGAGACCACATAGTCTCCGCATCCAGAGACAAGACCATTAAGATGTGGGAGGTGGCCACTGGGTATGTATGAACCAGCTTCATCCACTCCTATTCAGTGTTGGCTCACTGAAACTCATATGAAAGAGTAGGGGAAAAAGTAGGTTTGGCTTAACTAATCTTTAGTCTAATCACACAGATGTGCAGTTATGACTGTGTCCATTCAATTAACACCAGAAAACTGCATTCCTCAGTGAGCCCAGAGATCTTGAGGCCAGTGATCATATCAAAAAGTCCATATCAAAAAGTATAACTATTATTGTAACTATAACGATATTGGCGTCCACACTGGAGAATAATGTTTTAATGCCGACATGTGCGTAAACGACTAATAAAAATGTGATGTCCTGCAAATTCTGGCTGTCGTGTTTTCATCACTCATCAGATTGCTCTGAAAGTGATCCAAACTATATCTACTATAGCCCTGTCATACTAGTTCTTGTGCAAACTTCATTATCCAGTAAAGTTATAACGATTTACTGAAACACATTGCTAAAGTTATAGTTTTAATCATCCCTCCTGGTGTGAACAGCCCTTTATGTCTTCAAACGGCGTGCCTCAAACACTCCCCACATTCACACAGATGGTCCCGCTCTCAGCTCTTCCTCTCCGGCTAAGACAATCGCCTGCTTGCTCTCTGCCGCATCCCTAGCTGAACTGGAGCCATTGTTTTGACCAGAGGGCTTGTTTGTGTCCAAAGACTGTTCAGTCATGAGACTGCGCTCCCCATGCACCCCCAGCCTCCCGTCCTTGGGCAGTATATGTGCTATCTCACAACAGGGTGGCGCTTAAATGATGTGAGGGAGATGGAAATGTATGATTATTGTGTAGATATGACATAATGTAGATAAGCCTTAAACTTGCTTTGTGTTCTTTCTGGATGAGGTATTAAAAAATATCCATGAATTTAGTGGTGTATCCAACACTCATATAATAATACAGATAAGTCATTAATAATAATACATATAATAATACAGATAAGTGTTCTTCACAGGTGCGGTAGGGAATACGGTCAATTGAGCGGTGCAGGCACCACTGTTCTATTCAAATTCATATACCAAATGCAAACAAAACTCTTGGCCCTTTGCCACAGCACTATGGAGTTTTACAAGTTTGCCTCTGTTTTTTTTCCCCCCTCCCCATGTGGTCACCCCCATGTAGCTACTGTGTGAAGACGTTCACGGGCCACAGGGAGTGGGTGCGCATGGTGCGGCCCAACCAGGACGGCACGCTGCTCGCCAGCTGCTCCAACGACCAGACGGTGCGCGTGTGGGTGGTGGCCAGCAAGGAGTGCAAGGCGGAGCTGCGGGAGCACGAGCACGTGGTGGAGTGCATCTCCTGGGCGCCCGAGAGCGCACACCCCACCATCCTGGAGGCCACCGGCTCAGAGGTGTTTGTGTGTGTGTTTGTGTGTGTGTTTGTGTGTGTGTTTGTGTGTGTGTTTGTGTGTGTGCTTGTGTGTGTGCTTGTGTGTGTGCTTGTGTGTGTGTGCTTGTGCTTGTGTTTGTGTGTGTGTGTGCTTGTGTTTGTGTTTGTGTGTCTGTGTCTGATGTGATGTTATTCTAGCCTAACCCAGAGTGTCCTTTGCACTGTAGAACAAGAAGAGTGGCAAGCCAGGTCCATTCCTGCTGTCTGGCTCCAGAGACAAGACCATCAAGATGTGGGATGTCAGCACGGGCATGTGCCTTATGACACTGGTGAGTTTCGCTGCCCTTGCACGCTCTCCGCAATCACTGATTACAAATGCAGGTTGGCTGGCTCGTCACTGGTTCTTATCTGCCATCTTCCGGTGCCGAAAGAGCAAAGGTACACAGCCTGAAGGTGCGGCCAGTGATTTTTTTTTTTTTTCAGTCCAGTATGCTTGCCATATTTCTCTCCTCCTAACCGAAAGAGAAATCGAGCCTTTTGGATGTGTATTCAGTGTGTTTGTACAGTTCTGGCTGTTTAAATGACAAACAAACAGAATGGCACTGATTGAGCATTACAGCATGTCACTTGAGCTCAAGTGTCAACAGTCTTTCACCAGGATGGAGAACTGTGTCATTTGCAAACCAGTTAGCATTTGTCTAGTCCGTGTGTACTTGATTCAATGTGGGTCCAATGTACAGGGGCTGTGAAGACGAATTCCCTTAAGGGGACAATAAACAGACTAACAAAGGTTGCCACCCTTTGCTCAGTCAGTACTCCCTCTCACTCCTCTACCACTCTTCTCCAGTCTCAGGACACCCTCATGACAACTGGTGCTGAATTTGGTTGTGTGCACTGTGTGCTGTGGTGTGCTGTGTAATCACAATGACATGGGAATCACTTTCACTCACTTTCCCTTTACTCTGACTCTGACTCCTCACTCTAAGGTCGGCCATGACAACTGGGTGCGTGGCATCATGTTCCACCCGGGCGGCAAGTTCATCGTGAGCTGTGCCGACGACAAGACCCTGCGCATCTGGGACTACAAGAACAAGCGCTGCACCAAGACCCTAAGCGCCCACGAACACTTTGTAACCTCCCTGGGTGAGTAGCCAAACACTGCCTACAAACGCCACAGCGTATTGGTTCAAAGGCTTCTACTGCTTCATAGATGATCAGGCATATGACCACCATGGCAGCTAAAGGTTAATACAGTGTACATCATATATAATGACAGCAGTTTTTGGGGTCACTTGTATGAAATGGTCTGTCCATATCATAGTATGTTAGAATGAGTCCTCCGCTTGTTGGTTTATGTTGGGATGCCAAGTTCTATTTTTATTACCTTGTATAAAATTAAATAAAATTAAAAGTGATGCATTTCGTCTTTCCCCACACCTTGCAGATTTCCATAAGACGTCTCCCTACGTGGTGACCGGAAGCGTAGATCAAACAGTCAAAGTCTGGGAATGCCGCTGATTCCAACGAACCAGGCTCCGCCCCTTCTCCCATCTGCCCACCCCCTTCCAAGTCACTCATCCTCCAGGAAGCACTCATCACTGTGGTTGCCACACACCCCCCCTCCCCTCCCTTTATCCAAGCTGTTGACATAACTATCGCCCCCCCTTCCTCCCCCTATGTAAATTATTCTGGGTGTAGAACTGAGCTTATTAAACATTATACACATGGCACACACACGAGAAGGAAAAAAAAAAGTATTCTTGCATGGTAAAAAAAAAAAAAAATCCCAAAACTTGTACACTGTAAATTTGCATTACCATTGTGTAGAGGTTATGGTAGCGTTAAAAACACACACAACTGATGTTGGGAGCCCCTGGACAAAGGACACACCACCACCACACTGCAGAAGGAGAGTGCAGTCCAGGGAGCTCAAACACAGGGCACTACTAAACTTTTGTCGTTCTTTTCTCTCTCTTTTTTTTTTTTGTTTTGTGTCCCCCTCTTCTGTCTTTTTCTTCTGCTCTCGCATCAGTCCCCTGTTGCCGCAGTTTAGTACACTGTCAGTGCCTAAGGGGAAGAGTCAGAGGAGGAGAGAGATGGAGGTGGACCGTAAGACAACATAGTGCATCTTTTACCCCTCCAAAAACAAAAAAATCTTAATCTACCCTTGTGTTACCATTTCTTTGCACAGAGGAACATGTTTTGAAAACCTACATTGAAGTATAACGGAGACCCCCCTCTGTGTGTGTATTTGAAATCTCAGGTCAGCCTGGAAGTCCTTAACAAAGCAGGTGAATGTGGCTGACGTTTAATTAATCCATACCCCTTTTTGTTATGAAGGCTGTTTCTTTCTTTTTTTTTTTTTTTTTCTTTTCTTTTCCTCTTCCCCTGTCCTGTCCCCATTCGGTTAGTCAAGACATGTACCAGTCATGTCATGGACCTCGTTGGTAGACTAAAGCCTGGAGATGACCACAAGTCAGAGTGTCAGAGGTGTTCAGACACAACGGAGAGCTTAATACCCCCCCCCCCCCCACCCACCCACCCCCAGAGTTCTACTGTTACATCTCACCTCCTCTAAAGATGCTCATAAGACCCATATGCAGTGAAATGGGGTTAAAATGTAAACGTTAAAAACATTTCCCAAATGTTGCAAAGTTTAAAAGAACAGTGTGCTCAGTCCCTTCCCCATGGCTTGCACTTCCACAGACAGCCTGTACATAGGTAGACACAACAAGCTAAGGCTCCACACCTGCCCACCCGACCCCCAGTGCAGTGTCTAGTCTTGAGGTAGACTCCGCTCGCGCGATTTCTCCCTCGCCCAACACACAGGCAGCGTTGACACCTCTGCAGGTGAACTGAGCTGTTCACCCATGAGGACTGAGACATTTATCTGTCCTGGCACTAACAAAATGGGCCATGTTCTGATCTTGTCCCCTGCCCAGCAGTAGGTTCCTTCATTTAAACAACCATAGGCCTTCTAGACTAGTACAGCGCCTAGTCTTCAAAAGAGGATGGGAGCGGGGTAAGGGCTCTGAAATATGTCACTAGGGTGACTGGGTGTACTTAAGACCACTTCACAACCATTTTGCTTGAATGGGGATTTGGGGAGGGGGGAGGGAGGGAACTGGGGGTGCATTCTAGAATATTCTCGCCTGCAAAACCGATCCATTCTGCTGCTTCTCTGCTTTCGTCATCTGCCTGTGTATCTGTACATGGACCCGTCAGCTGCTGCGCTGGAGTGAGTGTGTGTGCGCGCATGCGTACAGGCGTGCACTTGTGTGTGTGTGTGTGTGTGTGTGTTTGTGTTGCATCACTCACCTTAAAAGAAAGCTTTTGACCTGTTCAGTGGTACGGCTCAAGTGTCGCTGCACTGAATGAGCTATCTTGTCAGGCTCTTCTCTCGGATCGGAGTGTGTGCGTGTGTGTGTGTGTCACACACAGATGTCTGTTTTGTTGGATTCTTTGTCTTTCTTTTTTTTCTTCTTTTTAATGATTTTGTATGTTAGTCAGTGGGTGTGTTTGTAAATGTTCTGCATTTGTCTAAACTGACAAAAAGTTGTAATGTCTAGAGAGAAAGCCCTCCCAGGTAGATCACTATGTGCAATAAGTAATAGGCTGCTCTGTGCGTCTTGAGCTCCCGTTTTTTGTATGTATGTATGTATGTATGTACTGTATGTATGTAAGTAAGTATGTTTGTGCAAGCTATACACATGACTATAGGAAACGCTCTTCCTTTCTTTCAAAGGGGATGGTGAAGGGGGCAAAATACAAGAAGATGGAAAAGACTGGGGGGAGGATAGGAAGGGAGCAGGGGGATGGGGAGGGGGTGGCAGATGAGCTGAGCTCCATGGCTCTCACTCTACAGGAGGAAGCCAGAAGCTGATGCAGCGGACGTAACCAATCCCGTTGTTGTGTGCGTAGGTAACCGCGCGGCCCGGCCAGCCCCCAAAGGCCCTGTGGCCTGTCGAGCTGGCCAGAGACCGGCGAAAGTGTCCATCTGTCTTTTTTTCCCCTCTCTCTCTGCCTTGTATACCGAGGGGTCGTCTGACTTTAACAGGCTTTTACTCTGCTTTTGTGATCTCACTGTTCACTCACTCACTCATGTACACACGCACACACAAATATACCAAGACCCACACACACACACACACAGAACGACTCAAGCACATGCATTCCCTCACTCAGACACACACAAACACACCCACCTGTACACACTCAGACACAGGCACACACACACATGCACATGGTAAAATTGTGTACCAATATATCTGGATGTCATTGTTTGCAACATAATTAAAATAATAAAGATGTGTAAATACATGAAAATGTAGTGGGGTTTTTTTTTCTAACGATGCCCCTTACACCAAAACGATCAGTTGACAAGCATCACTATCTATACTGATTTTTTTTCAACAGCAGGACATTGATTATCCTCCTTCAGGATTGAGATTTCTCAAATCATATATATTGTGTAACAGATGAAAATGGAAATGTGGGCTGGTTAGACTGAGTGATGTTAAGCAGTTAGAAAGGACTCTGGACTCGCTAAAACAGCACTTTTGGAGCGGGGCTTCAAACCTTGAAGGGATGCCATAATGACCAGTTTGAACTGTAGTTCATGACTGAGCTCATGTAATTGGGACACGGGACTATGAAATATGCAGAGGCAGAGGAGGGGGCCAGGCTGGTGTCGTCTCCCCAGAGGCCTCCTGAGCCCTAGTGAAGGAGAGGGGGGCAAGATTGAGAGAGCAGCCTTATTTCACATGCTGAGAGCCTTTTAGAAAGGGCATAAAAAAGGCTTTACCATCAAATCACATAAATCATCTTGGAGATCCACTTGAAATGCAACATTGGGCTGTGGCCTTTTTGGGCTGCTTGTGTTTTTTAACTGGTTTGGCTGGGCGGATGGTTTGAATACCCAACCGGCTACAGAATAATAAAAAAAAGAATACTTCATCTGTTCTCCTTGGGTCTGAAGCATGTGTATGTGTCACAGACACATTTTGACTGCTTCAAAGGGGACTCATGTCCAACCTTATCCCTCGCAGGAAGCTAAAATGACAGATGGTCCACCCTCCCCTCCCCTCCTCTCCCCTCCTCCCTTCGCCAGCCTGCCTTGCCTGAGACTGGGCTTCCTGTAATGGATGACACTGTCAGACCTCTCCTCATCCTCACCATAAGGACCGTATCGTAGCGACGGGTGACGGGGACAGTTCCCATAGAAATGGAGCCCACTGCAGTGATGCTGCAGAAATGCTGTGTTTCACACACACATTTGGACCAGTAAAAAAAGGCATGTCGCCTTGCTTAACCACATTGTAATGCACATGAATCCCATCCCACACTCAGACATCACTCTCAGTCTCCAGTTACAAAGTGTTCTTGAGAAAATGGTTAATACTTTGGGCTCAACCCACCACACATATCCGAATGTGCAGGTGTCCAAATCCAGACATCCCACCACACACATCCAAATGTGTGTTCAACAAATGAAACGATTTCTCAGATCTAAGCTACGTACTGATTGTAATAGACTAGTAACTATAGTAATAGTAATAGACTAGTAACTATAAGATAGAATAGTAATTTCCTCTGTGAATATCTAGGGTGCCTGGGCATCTATTTGCCTGACTCATTTTAGGCGTGTGTTCAGCTCCTCCACTCCCACCTGCAGAAGGCAGACAGGAGCTCAGGAGCCCCTCTTCAATAATGCATCTCTACTGCGCCCCCCCCCCCCCCCCCCCCAGCCCCACGCCCACAACACATGCACACATGCACACAACACACACTCACACACATGCACACTTACACACTCACACACACGCACACACACACACACACACACATGCACACTTACACACTCACACACACATGCAGACACACACACACACACACCCACACACACACACACAGTTGCCCCCATCTCCCACTTCTTGGTATCCTGGCAACAGTCGCCAGGGGGGTGCAGACATGTGTCGTACGTCTGCAAAGCCACACTGCTTGACCACGAGACCAAAAGACCAGAATATTACATTAGGAAGGAGTCCAGTCCAGGAACAAAAGATGACTCAATTGTAATGGTGGGTAAGTTGCGAAGGGGTGAAGTGGAGGTGTGTGTGTGTGTGTGTGTGTGTGTGTGTGTGTGTGTGTGTGTGTGTGTGACAGAGAGACAGAGAGAGAGAGAGAGTATGTATGTGATTGTATGTGTGAATGTGTGATCTACGTCAGTCAATCTGTGTGCGTGTGTGAGGGAGGGATGGGACACTGAGTTCACCTGCTCTGCTCGTGCTCGTGGTAGTACATTATCACAGGAGCAGTGGGGCAGAAAGATTGACCCCAATACCTACTTGTGATCAGCCCCCAACTCTTAAAAATGCACAAATGCACACACACAGTCATACACGCCAACTCTTAACATGCACATTTATGCACACACAGGAATACACCAACTCTTAACATGCATATCTACGCACACACACACACACACACACACACACACAAACACACACACACATATTCAAACACACCAGCTCTTAACATGCACATTTATGCACACACACACCCACACATAAACGTTCATAAACCAACTGTTAATGCACACATAAACGCACATATTCATACACATGTGCCTCTACAGATCACGCTCCTCCTTACACATCAGATATTCATGTATGCACAAATGTACTTTGTATAATTTACAGTCTCACAGAAATCCTGCCATAGCAGCACGGACAGACTCTCCTCAAGATGTTCGTTTTTAAAACCCATATCATATCTCACTGCTCACTCCTCCTCTGCCTCTGCCTCAGCCTCAGCCTCCAATCTTGTGATGTGCTCCTCAGTGTCCCTGCCTCGTGTGGGCTAAGAGGGTCAGCCTTGTGAGATGAGGGCTCTGACCTCTGCTGTGTTTTTGCACTGTACCGCCGTGCTGAGCGTGTAAATACACAAAGTGAATCTGGTCTCCATTCTCCATTATGGGGGCGTATTGATTTCCACTTGTTTGCTCTCAGAGAGGAGAGGGGCCATTTATCAGGGGACTGCTGTGCACACTGGCAGCAGACATGTAGTGTAGTGTGCTGGTATCTCCATGCCAGAACAGAGCCTAAGGCTGTGTGTGTGTGTGTGTGTGTGTGTGTGTGTGTGTGTGTGTGTGTGTGTGTGTGTGTGTGTGTGTGTGTGTGTTGTTTGTTTACACCTTGAAATACTTATACCAATCCATGCTTTCATTACACTGGGTTTGTATCACAATTGTGGCCATCTGAAAAAGCCAATACGGCAATTACGGTAGCATGGGTGATAGATGAGTACGGTAACCTTGTTATGAAGAGGCACCATGATAGTCTCTTCTTCCTATGATGTCAGTGATCTTGAAAAGTGGAAAAGACTGCCCTCTGCTGGCTGCATTTTGGCAAAGGCTGCTGTGAGAACAGTGATTATCTTCAGCCTTGGTTTGAGTCAGGTTAGCTCATGGAGATGAAGTGCTTCAAACTGTCAGCTCTCACGGCAAGGCCACAGACAAGTCTGGAGGCCAGTCATTACTACCACTTCTGCTTGTTTAAAAGGTTGTCTTAACAAGAAGAGTTACTGTGTTCAATTTCCAATGAAATGCTGTATTATGGGTTCCAGTGAAAGGCTTAAGGTGATGCTACATGGAGCAACTTTTTGAGCAATGTTGCCGGGCAACAACATAAAAGGGCTCCTAATATTCTGATTGTATGACTGTGACAAGTTCTATCCTGATAATTCAAGTCCCCCTGATAAACAATGTGTGGCCTAACAGCAGTAGCAAACAGCATCTGATATTTAAGTCGCCTGGCAATATTGCTTAAAACATTGTCTAGTGCATGGCAGAGGGAGTAACTATATCCCACAGGCATGCTTTCTCTCTCTTAACTACAAATGCTTCATTAGAATTTCATTATTCTCCCATTTCCTCTGGGACAGGGTAGGGTCCCTTTGTCCTTAAACAGCATGGGATTTCATTAGTGTTGAGGAAGCAGCACAAGACATAAACCCATGACCAATTTTAAGTGTTTAGATATTTCCCTCAGTTTTTTAGCTTTAGTTTTAGTCTAACTTTTAGTCTTTAGTCTTAGCAAAACGACATTGTTGCTTTGACCAATCAGAACAGATTTCGGTGGGCTGCATAGAGTTGTACAGTATAAAGAAGACTATGTGTCTTGAATAGTGAAAATATGCATATGAGGTCCCTTTTACTTAGTAACTGGAGGTCATGAACTAAGAATAGAAAAAAATTCTGGCAAACCTGACGAGGCAATGGTTTGGAAATAATCCCACAATGGAATAGTCACAGCTAATCTTTTTACCAAAACACTTACTCGGGGAAAAGCCATGCTGAAGTAGGGCAATCAAAACTACCTCTTATAAGAACATACGTACCAGTGACCCACTCTGTCAAAGCTTTAAAAAATGTAAAATCAAATAAAACTGCAAAATCAAAATATGTGATTCAACAGTGATCACACTTTCATATATTTCCCCCTTTGAGTGGTACAAAACAGCAGAGTTATTTTCTTCTTTTTGGACACATAGCAATCAAACAGACAAACATGCATCTTTAGTTTGATGGATGTGGCATCCCTGATGGCCACAGGGCACACATTAGTGCCTCCACCACACTGGATGGGGACACCATATGTTAGCGCTTTCCACCAATCAGCACCTGTCAATCCTCCTGCCAAGTGTGGGCTTGTTAGAGGAACACATTAAAGGGATGCAGAAGAACTACTAAGGTCATAAATATGTAGAAGAGCTACTACAGGACATAAAATACAGTAGTCCTCCATTCTACTGGGGCAGTGGCATGCATTTTGCATGTTGTATACAGTGTACTAAATGTACTGTGAGCCTAACATTTTGATACTGGTAAATTATCTAAAATGTGAGGATCTATCATGACACTATCCCAGATGCTGGATGCATGCATTTTTACCTCAGGCACTGGCCACTAACTGGATATCCATACAACTGAATGTCCATCTGCTGTTTTTCAAAAGTGTTTCCTGTTGTGGTATTGGATAAAAGGGAATGTATACAATCTGCTGAAAAATCAGAATTTCCAATCCTAATCCTGGCCTCAATAACAATCAACAATGTTAATTACAACTACATTGTTGTAATTACACATTAATTAATTACATTAATTACAACTACTGAAAGGGCCATTGCCATGAATATTGTGACCTCACTGACTTTGCCAATGTAACCTACGTGCAGGATTGTGAACCAGGCTTGAAATGCTTCTTCTACCATGCAACATACCAGGTCAAATGTAAGTGCAGGCATTCCTCATTGCCACAGGGGGGAGCTCAACTGCCCAATATGTGTCCTCTGAAGTGAAACTGTAACAAATCACCTTTGAGCTGTGTTTTCTGGATGTAATGCTTGCATTTGTTTATTTCTCAGGAAAGTTTTTTTTAAATAATAATAATAATCATCATCAATAAAGGAAGACATTACAGTATGCCATTGCCAGTAGGATTGTCTTTGTTTTCTTTAGTTTTTATGTGCATAATAATAATAATAATAATAATAATAATAATAATAATAATAATAATAATAATAAAAAGCAAAAAACGAACATATTCTTCACAAAGGACGGTGGTGGCATGTATTTGCTTATGATGCATGTACACGGAGGCTTGCTGTATGGATGGCTGCCTGGAAAAAGGACTCTTCCAATCTGCATACGAGTGAGGAATGCCAGCAAAGATGGACTGTCTCCAGATACATTAATCGTGTTCCTTATGTAGCTGTGGTGTGTGTGTGTGAGTGTGTGTGTGTGTGTGTGTGTGTGTGTGTGTGTGTGTGTGTGTGTGTGTGTGTGTCTGTGTGTGTGTGTGTGCGCGCATGTGTGGAAACATAAGTGTAAATTCTCTTCTGTCAGTGTTTGCATAGTGCAAGTGGGTTGCACCTACAAGCATCACTGTGTGCTGTCTGCATTTGTACAGCATGTCGCATGAGTGTTTGTGTCAGCATGTTCATGTGAATATGAGGATGTGTGTGAATGTGTGTGTGTGGTGTGTGTGTGCGCGTGTGTGTGCACGGGCATGCACATGGACATCCCTGCTAGTATCTGGGTCTGCACAGTGCAGTGATCTCAAACCTTACGAACTCCAGGCTTGGCTTCTGATTGGAGGAGAGCCCTCTGACCGTGATGGCAGATCAGGGTTTTCCCCTATACTGCCCAATCACAGACATGTTACCATGCAGGCGCCCATTCATACTCCAAGACACGCTTTCTATAGCTCTGATGCATCCAATAACATGACCTGCATTGTTAAACCCCCTCCCCCTAACACACACATACACACGCACGCGTGCACACACACGCACACACATATCGCAGCCACATGAGGAACACGATTAATGTGGTACACACACACAATCACACACACACACACACACACACACACACACACACACACACACACACACACACACACACACACACACACACACACACAGGATAGGACAGGACAGTGGTCTCATTCTGCTTCTTCTGACCTCTGCTTCATCCTGCCCCTAATCCACACAACACACATGCTGTCGCAGTCAACTGACTGACTGCTCTCCAATTTGTCCCACCTCTAGGAACACTATGACGCTCGGTATCTGAGAGGAAGCGAGGCGGCGTGTTACACAACTGTGCCAGCTGCCCCGGTGTGCTTTCAGGCTTCTGGTGCCTTGTGTGTGTGTGTGTGTGTGTGTGTGTGTGTGTGTGTGTGGAGGGGGGGGGGCTTAGTAGTATGGCATATTTCATGGAAATCCAATCCGTATACGTCAAATAATCATGCATTGTCAGTTTGAGCGGGGGAAGGGCGTAAGGGAGGTACATCTATTGTGCTGTTCCTGTGCCCTGTTTAAAAAGACTGAAGACTGTGCGTATGTGATGGCAGGGGCACGCTTGTTTCAACACACACCTTGCATGACATGTATTTTCAGAGGGATTTTTTTTGTCTGTCTGTGCACATAACTGCAAGGATTCGTTAGACTTTATACATTTCCTGAATCTGTGCAAGGCAAATAAGGACTTCGATGGCACCGTAACAGTGTACCACAACATCTGTTTGAAATTATGCATACACATACTGCAGGATCTTTCGACGTTAATACTTGTTTAATACATTTAATTTATTTTATCAGGGCGTTTTAAATAGGAGTTCGTAAATACAGTTAGTAAAAAGGCAATGAAATTATACCTGATACTTAACAAAACAGAGTTGTATTTTCAAATCATGCAATACATTTCGCCAGTCAAACGACAGACTTGCCTACGCGGAAGTATTGTGAGAGGCAGGCTGTGGCTATGCACAAGGAACTTACTACAGAAACATGACTCCAGCCTCCTTCAGGCGCACCGCGCCCTGAGTTGCGCAAGAGTGCCATTCCTTGACAGTTTGGACGGGAATACACGACGACACGTAGCCTGGTTAATATAGGTTACTATAACACCATGGAGAATCTGGTGCTCTGCGGTCTACATCTAAAATACCATTGGTTGAATAATTTCGAACGAACGAACAATGGTTAGCATGCGCACGTACTGTATTATAGTATTGTGGCAACTGTGGGTAATGAATAAAAGACCACGTATGCACACACGAAGTACTCTACTTTGACTGATCTATTTCGTTTTTTTGTTCAATACATCGTTTGGGCGTGACCAAGAGAACGCCTGTTCTGTGTGATTGACGCGTCTCAGAGCAGCGGGCTGTGCCCACGCTCCGCACATGCAAATAAGCAGGACTCGGCGCTAGCGGTCGCCCATGTGGACAGGCACCATGCCTTGTTGTTCTCCACGCCCATTGGTTCCCTCGCATCGACATATTTTAATCAGATGCAAATACACTGCAGGGCAGGACGTCAAGAAAACCCGGAGTATGGATCTTTTAAAAGGTTCTTTTCTTCAGAGTCAGAACTTAGGCACTTCAGCTTCAATTACCTATTTATTTGCCACTTTATACCAAAGATGTTCTTAATTATCAGCACTATACAGGCTACTTTAAAATTACAATGCCACTTTCATCAGATTCGTCAGAACGATTCTACTGAGAGTTTACATACCTCTTCTAATGTATGTCCTCCAAACACTATATCGATACATTTTATCTAAAATACAAGTTTTGTAGCAGTCTGTAGAAAATGATCTTCCCATAGTGAGGTTAAAAATCGGAGTTAACAGTTTAGAAGTCATGCTACACCAACTCCTAATCCTTGACTAACGCCGTGCCATCCTTTGAATGTTTATAGTAGTTCTGACTAATCCAAAAAGGGTGGGTTAAACGTAGAGGGCGGCCCTTCAGTGGTATGCTTTTCGTCGTGTTGTGTTTGCTGTTACTCGCATCGCCATCTTGTTGCATGACTCAATGTGTGTCTAAGGATTTACCAAAGTAATCCGGATATTGCATTTTGGAATTTTCTTCCCATCAACTGCGACCTCGGCAGTGGGAAAACAACTCCTAAGCGATCCTGTACCTGCTTACTCGCTCGCATTCAGGAAAAGCGACCGTGAGGTATCAGGGCGCGAGATGAGCATCGATACACTGTTGGAAGCCGCCAGGTATTTGGAATGGCAAGCCCAGCAACAACAGATTACACGTGGTAAGGCGGGGGTACGGGATAGCCGGGCTGGTGGGGTTATTTTGTAACATGGCAGTTACCCACATAGGTTCACTTATTTGGTCAATGCCTGCCTTTAACTGCATACACTGAGCTTAGATCATGGCTGGAAACAATTTATAAACTTGTGCTGTTTGCTATTCAAAACTTAACCTTGCTGTAAATGATGGACTTTATGAATAAGTCTGCGTGAGCCAGTGTGTGTATGTGTCTATTGTAATCTCCCCCCTTGCATTATTTTATTGTTTCAGTATACGAGACCATTTCTCTAACTCGGTTTCCGGGTTAAATCAATTCTATATTTAGTCTGCTACTATGTGCGCTCCGCTGTGGGTGGTACATTCGTTCCGTGACAGATAGTGGTGTATCGGACCAGAAGCGCCTATTTGGGGTTTAGAACAAATTTGACCGGTCATCGTTATTTTTGCTGAACTGTGCAACCATGCACAATTTTAAACGATATTAAGGTTTTAGAATTTTCTAAAAGTATTTCGATACTTCCGTTAAATAATATTAAACAGACGCATGACTTCTATCATTTAAAGGTCAAATCGTATTGTTTCTGGTGAGCAGAACGAAGTGTGGAAGACCTTAGGGCGGTGGCAGCGCACGACAGTCTTTTTTACATAATGACCTGATACTGGCGAGCAGCTATCTTATGACACTCGGGGCCAGCCTACTTCCCGCTTCTACTTGGCAAGATACGTGGAGTTTGGAGCTAAAGATTATTAAAGTATTTTGGTGTACCACTGTCGGTTAGAAAAAGGCGCTTGTCCCACAAGGACGTGTCTCATTCGGCTTTTTATGGCTCCGTCGACAAGACGTGATCATCGCTACATTTTGGCAATGTTTTTTTGTTTCAACGCTCTGGTGACGTGTCAGTTAATCCACACCCCTAGCAAATACCGCGTGTATAAAGACCGCCCTTATCGACCACGTGCGCGCCAGACTCCCTCCTCCCCCTCGGAGACGGCCCATCGACTGGTGCAGGTCATAGTGAGGGAAAAACTAGGGCAGTGCCCCCCCTCCTTCAATGCAGAAGTTATATAATGTACATTTTTGTGCAAATTCAGACGAGAGCCTGGAAGAACAGAGACAAAGCCCCACTTCCCCTTCCTCTACAAGTAAACCCACCCTTAGATCCACATGGGTTGCTCTCAGTGTATTTTCTGTTATTTGAAGGAACTTTTTTATGCAGCAATGAAGAGTGGTGTTTCAGAATATCCAGTTAACACATAATAAATAAACAAGCCGCTGAGGTATCAACAGTCGAGTAACAGCTTGATAATATCCATCAGCTTTGTTGTATTAACTTGTATTATTGCTATTGTGTAACTTGTAGCCAACAAGAACGAGACTATTTGCTCTTGTTCGTGTAAAGCTAATTTGCCTATGTACCATCACATGTCTCATCTAAAACCAGAGTGCTACTACCTGCCTTGCCAGTAACAGCCTGGGTGGGCACTTTTGGAAGTTTTACAGGAGTCAGCGTCTGAAACAGTCAGGCCTTCGCTCTGATGTACATGAACAATTTATCAAGTACATTTAGTACCATGCAAGTGTAAGAATTTACCAGTGACCTGTTTACGAATGACCTCATTGTGATTGGTTTTATCTCTAGGCTAGTAAGATAATATCCCCTCACCTCAGTCCCACATTCGTCTGCACTGCTGGTTAAGTTTTTACCAGTCCTTCTAAACATGTGGACTTTGTCACTTATTTTGTCCGAAGGTGTGTTCATTGTGTTGTGACAGGCTAGATGTCTGTTTCCTGTTTTCTGTCCTTCAGATAGATTACACACTTTGCAAATTTGTCAGGTACTCATACCAGTGCTTAGTTGAAGTTGGAGTTAAAAAACCCACATGTGATGACGTTACTCAAAGTGATTAGATCGCAAATGTGTCTTTGTGTCTTTGTGTGTGTGTGTGTGTGTGTGTGTGTGTGTCTGTCTGTCTGTCTGTCTGAAATCAGTTGTCTTCTAGCCTATTCAGGCAAATGTCTTTCCGTGCTCCTGTAAACAGATTGTAAAATCATGCTGAAGATGAAACTTCAGCATGATGTGGTCAGCGTAATGCATTGCAGAAGAACTACTCATAATTAGCACCAGGGCCTTCACCCTTCCTGGTCATATGACAGGGACGTGAGAGCATGTGTGCAGGCCCAGCCTTTGGACTTGCTTAGCACTCCTCGCTATCTTTATGATCTGACTAATGCTCCAAGGCTTGGGTTTTAAACTTGTGTGCATGCTAGTCTACTGGTCTGTGTTGAGTCATGCTTGAGTAAGCCACATATCTCCGTGGTTATGTATGTGTATGTATTTGTGGTTAAATTTCAAGGTTAACAACACTAGCCAGTTCCTATGGAACTATTAGATATATATGCTGTGTCATGGTCATTTAAAACAATGTCACAGTTTGTGAAGCATTGTGATGTTGGCGTCACAGCAAAACACATTGTTTGTTAAATAAAATATCAGTAAAAGTCTGTTCAGTGTGCGGTGTTGAGTACTCGTTTTGTAATGTCACAGTTGGTGTTAGTACTGGTTACTCTTTTGTGGTGATTATAAGAGAAAAGTATGGTTTTCATCTCGTCTTGCATATGTGATACAGCACTGTGAACTGTACAATACAAGGTGTCCCTGTGCATGGATGGGTGCATGGGTACAATAGCAGATTTGAGTTATATGAGTGCTGCAAGTTGATTGGTTGGTTGGCTGTCTCATTATTCCCATATGTTAAGACGGGGGACAGTGTGTCATTGTGTCATCTCTGTCCCCTTCTCTTGTATTACTGCTGTTTTTCTCTTAGCTGTGATGAGGAAGGATTAGGGAGTGGACTGCACTTGGGACTGCAGATGAGCCATCCCATGTGTTCCTTAAATCTCATTCCGCCGAGTCCATAGTAACAGCTGTTGTATGACAGGGGCTCTTGCAATCCCCATGCCTATTAATAATGTAAGTGTGTGTGTGTGCGCGTGTGCACGTGTATGTGTGTTTGTTTGTGTTGAGGATTATTTTTTTCATATAAGAACATGTATGGGAGTCTCCAGCATCAGCTGTCTTTGTACAAGTCTTACCATGCAGGTGACATCATCTCTCAAAATCTGCTGGAGTTCCTCCTCTGTTATTTGGTGCAGCTTTAACCGAAAGCAGCACGATTTCTGCATGGAGCGCTCCCAAAATAAGCATTCCTACTCTGCTCTTTTCTGGAGACTCGGGCAGACATAGCTCGTGTCAGTCTCGCACCCTCCCCACACCGACCTCACCCAAACCCCCCACACCCCCCCAAACCATGACCGTCTCGCAGTGTCAGTGTCCGGCTGGCTCCTGGGTGACGTCATCCCCTAAATCGTCTGGGTCTGCGCCAGCTGCTTTCCCTGGGCTTCTCTCTTAAAGAGACAGACCAGACCAGACCGCGGCGGGGACAGGGGATGGGGAGGGAAGGGGAGGGTAGAGGAGTGGAGTGGAGCAGGAGAGAAAGAGGAAAAACACATTGCAATGAGACGAAAAGCCAAAAAAGAACCCCTAAGGTGACTCAGACACGCCCCGCCGTAGCTCTGGACTAATCATTATGCACAG
This sequence comes from Setipinna tenuifilis, assembly GCA_030347295.1. NCBI lineage: Eukaryota > Metazoa > Chordata > Actinopteri > Clupeiformes > Engraulidae > Setipinna > Setipinna tenuifilis. The sequence goes on from CM059272.1 coordinate 25,645,409, forward strand.
CGATGGTTCGAGTCTCCCCCGACCAGACAGGTTTGACCTGTTTGCGTAAAGCCAGGAGCACTAATAGACTCACGAGTGGCGGTAGTATTGCTTGTTGCTTTTTGTCATGCCAGAGGAGCTCAAAAGCACTCGCCACCGCATCGCTATTCACTCCGCGCCCTTTTAGGCTGCCGTGGTGGAGCTGAGGGCACCGTCATGATTTACAAGGCCAGCCGGCAGGATTGTTTGTGACAAACAGTCAAAAGGGGAGCAGTTAGTGAGTCGCTGTGTCTCAGCAAACGTGTTCCCTGTGACTGCGCTGCAGAGGGAGAGATAGAGGGAGTGAGAGAGATAAAAAGACAGACAGACAGACACACGGACAGATATAGGGAGAGAGAGAGAGTGAGTAAGCAAGTGGGCAAGAGGGAGAGCGAGAGAAACAGAAAGTAAGAGTGAGAGGGCAAGGCAGAGGGAAAGACAGACAGACAGAGAGTAATGGCGCTTTTTTAACTGCATAGTATCAGCACTACTCTACCCTCCTCTTCTTTACCCTGCTTTACCTGCTTGAGGTACTGTTTGTTTTCCATTACAGTTGGTGAGTAGGCAAACCCCAACCCAGACTCCCAGAGCTCTGATGAGCAAGCATCCGGTCTGCATTGCAGTTTTTTTGCATTTTCCCTCCCTTAAGCAGATATTACTTAGGGCAGAAGGAGGGGTGGGGCTTTCATTGTTAAAAAATAGGCAAAAGTGGTTCTCCTCTGTCCTCCATGCCTTTCAAACGTGGACCTGGTTTTGGCAGGTCTGGCAGTGAAGCCATTTGCGTCATCTTTCTGAAAAAAGCAGTACTTTGAGGCAGTTTGTCCAAACTTGTTCTCAGCTAAAAACACGCAAGCTTACATGGCATGTCTGGTATGCACAAGCACATTCCAAGTGATGATACAAATCTACATGGAACGCTTTAGTTCAGTTGTTACTAAATGCACATATTTGAGTGAAGTGGTTTCTGACACCTTGATGTGGTTTTGTTTGTGTGTGTGGTGTTTAAAGTTTTGAAGTTAAATCTCCTGTCGTCTTTCCCCACCCCACAGAGGAGGAGAAGAAACGGGAGAATGCCATCGTCGCCCGGGAGGCCGAACAGCTGGTGCATCAGCTGCAGCAGCACCGCATGGTGGAGACGGGGCCCTCGCTGCTGCCCACATCCGTGCAGGTGAACCACGTCAGCTGGGGGGTGGAGGCGCCAAGGCTCCCCCAGCAGCAGCACCAGCAGCCGCAGCAGCACCTCCAGGCCGTGGCCACCGCCCCTCCGCTGCCCACCCCCCTGCCCATCACCGTCATCCCCATCCCCATGGTGCAGACCACCGCGGCCCCACAGACCATCGCCACCGCTGGGGCCCCTGCAGCTCCCCCTCACCTCCCCCTGCACACGGCGGGGCCCATGCCCGTGGTGCCCCCCCTGGCCACAGCTCTGTCCCCGCAGCCCACAGCGCTCCTCGCCAGCCCCTCCCAGTCCTCGGCAGCGGTGGCGGTGGCGGCCACGTCGGTAGGGAAGGACAGACAGTCCCCGCCGCACCAGCGCCACCTAGTGGCCGCCGTGAAGCCCGAGACCAGCATCTTGCCCCAGCCCGTCGCCACCCAGGCAGGGAACAGCCCCAAACAACAACCACAACAACAACAACAACAGCAGCAGCAGCTAGTGGTACAGCCGCAACAGCAGTCACCGCAGCGGCCACAGCCTGCCCTCCCCCACCCCCAGCCCCCTCCCCCTCCGCACGCCCAGCCGGCCCAGCTGCTGCAGCCTTACGCCGGCCCCATCCTCACGGCCCCCCAGCACACGCTCCTACCCCAGCCCGCCCTCACGCAGACCCACGGCCAGCTGGGACAGGTGACAGCACGGCCCAACGGTGCCACCCTAGAGGACGTGCGGGGCATCGACGGCAAGAGGAGGCCTGGAGGGTGAGGGGTTGTTATTGTATCTTAAGTGCTAGCGTCTCAAGAGTGGACATGAGTCGGCATGAGGACTCTTACTTACATTACCTTCTGTTGGCTGGCAACTGGCAAAACAAAAAAAGTGTTGTGTTTTAAATTACCATTTGATTTGAATCTGAAAACAATTACTGTAGGAGTTTTCTCTGTAAGGGGATTTATGTTCGGAAATTAGATGCAGAACTAAAAACCAAACTCAATCAGTGTCACAATATGAGTCACAAATCGTATGCTGGTAAGCTCTAAAGGAAAGTAATAATAAAAAAAACTATTCAACGTATTTAATAAATTCCATACATCCATTATAATCTGTAATCCATTATAAGTTATGTAACATTCATCAGCGTAGATGTATGAAATCCAGACGTTGTCTGTGCCCCTGAGGAAGTAGCATTAATGCTATAGTGGGATGAATTGAGAGACTAGGCCGCCATTCTATCTGTTCTGTTCTGTGGTGAATGTGGTCTGTGACTGACTTGTCAGGTGAAGTACAGCTATGGCTGGCGAAACAAAAAGGCAATTGATGGTTTCTGTGAAACAGTCACAGTCACAGTTCCATGGTACCAATGAAATGATCTGCGTGAGTCGGCCCATTCGATGAGCCACTGAGACGTGTGAATAACATATTAAAATGTAATCACACTCTTTCTTTCTTCTTGCTTTCTTGTGTTTGCAGAGCGGGAACGAGAGAGGTGCATAATAAGTTGGAGAAGAACAGGTAGGTGTAAATCGCCACATCCCACAGGGGTTTCCATCTCCGAATGTGAGAATTGCCTTTCTCGGGAGGGAGGTTACACTTGCCAATGGTGTGAAGGAAAGAGTTGGGATACAAGGAACTAAACCCATTAAAAAAACAAAATACATTTCATTGTAATTGATCACACAATGCTAATTGGTGATTGTAACAAAATGAACTGTCACAAAATTAACTATATTAGGTGACTGTTTTTGCAGCAGTGAATTCTGAGGAATTGGTTTTAATCGTCCTCCTTTTCTGTCACCCTATCTTCACTCTAGACGTGCTCATCTGAAGGAGTGCTTCGAGACCTTGAAGAGGAATGTTCCAAACGTGGATGAAAAGAAGACTTCCAACCTCAGCGTCCTACGGAGTGCCTTGCGCTACATTCAGGTAAGGCCCATGCAGCGTGCGTGTGTGTGTGTGTGTGTGTGTGTGTGTGTGTGTGTGTGTGTGTGTGTATGTGTCTGTGTGTGTGTATGTGTCTGTGTGTGTGTATGTGTCTGTTTGTGTGTCTGTGTCTGTGTCTGTGAGAGTGTGTGAGTGTGTGTGTGTGCGCGCGCACACAGCCTTGGCTCCACAGTCCAATTGTTGTCCCAGGAAAATAAAACGGATAGCTTTGTGTTGTGCACACCGGTGACTGATTAAGGCTATGGGGACTACAAAGGACACAAAAGAGCAGGTAGGCAAGTAGTCCTGAAAGCTGATCTTTTGCAAAGGTGCTCTGTGGATGTCCTCCACAGGGTTTTAGTGTCTTTGGTGGCCACGACGGATTGTTTGGTCTACTGTACATGCTCCAGTGTTCGGTCATCGGTCATTGTTTGGAGTAGCACTGTGGTCTTCTTGAAGGCCATCTGCTTTGACAGCATGACAACATCAGGGCTGACAGATCTCAGGCAGCGTGCCTGAAATCAGGCCTGGGTACATTTCACACTTGCTAGTAGATGGCTATAATATAACTTTGAAACGTTTTCATAATTTCAGCCATAGAATTATTGCTTGCTTTATGCCCTTCTACATCAGACTCATCTCTCCTGTAATTATATAGGGCCTAGGCCTCAGCTTGGCGTAGAAAAAGTATTTCTTATTTTTCTTCATGTGCCATTTAAACTACAATCATGGCCCTGAAATGATGTCAGTGGCCTACTATTGGCTGATTAAGTACACAATAGTTTGTAAGCTAGGCCAGCAAGAACAAGCTGGCTGGGCTGGTCATGTGACGGTGAATCACGTTCTCTGGAAAACAGAGTTTACTTTGTGAGGAGTGACCCATAAAGAGATGTGACTCTCAGTCTTGTGCTTTTGCCGTTTCTCTCTCTCTATTCTTTTCATGTTTCTTTTCTCACCTACCCATACATGCAGAAGCAACACGGTGGTGGTGTTTTTCTGTAGCCAGAATGACCTGGTCCAACCTTCTCAGAGGAGATGTTGATGGCTATTTGTATTTTAAGCCTGCACTTGTCACCTCCTGTTTTGTAGTGGCAGTACAGGCCAATGTATAGATCATTTTGGTCTTTATTTTTAGACCTACAGTGTAGACCTACATAATTAGACCTTTTTTTAGACCTACATAATTATACTGATTAGAAAATGGTTTTATGCAGTATTTTCTGATATCTATATTACATTATTTTTTTCAGGGATAAAGCAGTACGTCTGAGCACAGAAGCAGAATAGACTGACTAGAATCCTTTAGTAATTGCTCCTCATATTTTGCTGGCGGGTTGTGTGGGGTGGGATCTGTGTTGAGGAGCCATTACAACCCTGTGGAATGTGTGCTCCACTGCTCTGGTAACTGCAGGCAGCCTTTTCTCTCTCTCTCTCTCTCTCTGTGTCTCTCTCTCTCTGTCTCTCTCTCTCTCTCTGCTCCTCCTTATTGCTGAGATTTCTCCCCGCCCGCCTCCTCTCTCTCTACTCCCGCCTGACCGCCTTCTTTCACTCTTTGCTCTCTCTGTCTCCCTCTCGCTCTTCCCCCTCCCCTCTCTTTCTCTCTCTCTCTCTCTTGCTTTCTTTCCTTTTTTCTTTCGCTCCCCTTCCCCCCGCCTCCTTCCCTTCCTTCCTCCGTCTCTCTGTCTCTGCGCGGCCCGTAGTCCACGTGAGAAGGGAGCACATGGCGAGCGCGAGCACAGTGACGTCACCCCTCCCCCCTCCTCCTCGCACGGAGTAGAGCCCGCCCTAGCACCAGCCCGCTTCTTCTCTCCCTCCCTCCCTTTCTCCTGCTCCCTCCCCCTCTTTATCACTCCCTCTCCCGCCCGCCCGCCCTCCCTCCCGCCGTCTCACTGCGTGCATACCAGACAGAGCACACCCCTCACTACTGAGCATGCTCTGTGACGCAGCTGCTGGAACCTAGTCTAGAGAGAGCGAGAGAGAGAGAGAGATAAAGCGAGCGCTAGAGAGAAAGAGGAAGAGAGAGAGAGAGAGAAAAGAGATTTGGAGGGAGAGGGATATGTAAAAGGCACAGAGTTCAGAGAGAGAGAGAAAAAACACGCAGTGAAAACAGCAGGGGATAAAATAATGGCAGTCTGGAGACGAAAATCAATTTTCTTTTGTCGACAATGACCACTTTTATGGTTGCTCCAATTTCAGAGAGAGAAAGAGAGGGGGAGATGGAGAGAAAGAAAAATGAAAAATGAAAATAGTTGGCATAGAAATGCTTTGTGGGTTTGTGCACATCTCCCACCCCCAACATCAACCTGTCCTTTTTAATTTGGCCGTAACCATGGAGACCGTTGGGGGATGTGAGGGGATGGCGTGTCTGTAGGAAGTCCATCCTTCACCTCCATCCCCCACCTACTTTGGATGCGTGAAC
>CM059272.1:25658415-25660915 GCA_030347295.1 Setipinna tenuifilis
TTAACGCTGGTAGTCCGGGGGGGCGGGTATACTACAGTACAAAGGGGGTTACGTAATAAACCTGGTTTAGGTAATCAAGTGGTAAACAAGTTAGTAAGTTACAAGAGCCCAGGGCTTCATTCTGTTAACTAAACAAATGCCAACGGGCTCTTCTTTGATCGGATTATAAAGGGTTAAATAAAGCAGGTTTGTTGCGTAACCAAATCTGCACTATACACTCCTGACTTGTCTGACGGACATTGAGTGGTCCCTGTCATAGTATGCACTTCGTGGTGGACTTGGAGAATGGACATGGTTTGTGTCATGTTCGTCTTCTTTTTTTTCATGATCGTGTTCATTGTTTGTGTTTGAGTATCTCTCTCTTTTTTTTTTAAACTGTACCCACAAAGTTGCGAACAGATGTGCTACCAAGGCAGCACACTCCCCAAACCACACACACTTACACACACACACACACACACACACACACACACACACACACACACTTACACACTCTAAAATAGACCCTGAGAAAGCACTGTGCCATGGGTGGCCGGCGGTGACTTGTTGGCATTACCAGAATGCCAAGTTTTAATGTCAAGGCGGCATCACTATCGTCACGGCGAAATAAAGTAAGGGGAGTAAAAGTCTGTGTGAAGCTGTCTGAAGCCCAATAAAATGCTGAACTGGTTTTTACCCGCAAGTGTCCTGCACAGTAACAATGTCGCTGTAGTCAGCCCCAGAGAGCATTTTTGTCTCAGTAAAAAAATGGCCCTTATAAAATCTTTTATTTCATTTTAATTTTATTTTATTTTGTCCCGGCGATAAAAATACAGTAGACACTGAGTCAGTAGACATCTAAGGAACTCCTCCTTGCTACAGAGGGGCTGAGTTTGTACCGGGTGGTTGGATCCAGGTGAGAGCCAGGGTGGTTGATCTCTGTTGTCTTTGCACAGACTGCCTAAACTGCCCCTGTCTTATGAGACTTTGTGTTAGCATAGCAGACAACGCACACACACACACACACACACACACACACAGACAAATGTGGTCACAAACATCTTTGAAGTGCCTCAGTGAGAGAAGTGTAAAGCTCGAGGCTGCCCTCTGCTGTCTGCATTCAGGAATGCAACGTCTAGGTGACACCGCATCACCGGACAGATTAAATTGCCAGCCAAAATTACAATTCCCATCCACTATTCGGACTACCATTCCCATATACTAGTAGGATTTGATCACGGAGTGCAGAATCCACTATAGTACGGCTCAGATCACTCATATCTAAGCAAGTCACGACAGTCCTGAGGAGTTCAGGTTCAGGCATTAGGATGCCACTTATTACAAAATATGATTCCAACATATAGTTCCATATCAAATTATGTAACTCTGATGTCATTTGTATTGTGTATTTTTTTTCTGTTGATACCTGATGGAGGCTGTGTGCTTTTGAGAGGAAATAAGAGTCAGACGAAGTAAAAAAAACTAGTCTGTGTAAATGTGCACATCACATGTGTGTGCATGCTCTTAACGCTTAACCCTTTCCTTTCTGTCTGTGACTTTCTGAAGATGAGGAGACTCTCTGTGAGAACATGTTGTAACTGTGTCTGCATGCTGGAGACTTGGAGCTTGTTATACCATATAACACATTACTTCCGTAGCGTCAGTCTGAAGACAACCCACTCTTCCCTGACTTCATGTCAGAAAGCTTGCGATAACACACACGGGCGCTAGCTTCCGCTAATTAGTGTGGCAATTATAGGTGCTGATTTCTAGTGACGGGTCTCGTTGTTTTTAGTTCTTCTGATTCTTTGCGCCTAAAACAAGGGTGGTTTCTGGAGTGGAGTGCTAGTTGCAGGGAGGGGAATGCAAGAGCGCACTGCTGTTCTTCACAGTAGTGCTATGATGCTGCCGTGATGTGCAGTGGTGTGTGTCTGTGTGTGAGTGTGTGTGTGTGCGCGCGCACAGAGTATCAGGCTCTTGGTTCAACCTAAACACTGTGACACCCCCCTTAAGGCCACCCCAACCCCACCTCCATTACCCAAAGGGGGCTCCTTTTCATAAGAAGCAGCCCCCTGACACATCTGTGTGTGTGTGTGTGTGTTTGTGTGAATGTGAGTGAGTGTATAGGTAAAAAAAACATGTTTTCCATACTCTGCAAAAGAAAGAAAAACAATGTCTGTGAACTTTATTTGTGAGGGTTTTTTTGTTTTTCTAAATATGTGTATGTATGTATGTATACATGTGAGTATATGCACGCATTCACATATATGTATGTATAATTAAGATTATACTGTTGCCTGTTTTCTTGCATGTAGATTGCAATTCTTTCCATTCAGATATTGATTTGTGATTCGTTTTAATTTCCGTACATTTTTTTCTGGGACCATGTACTATGGTATAATGTGTGGGGACCTCTAGACCTCATCCTACATTGATATTATATATAAAAACTGTGCGTTTTTCCCTATGGAGAAAGTTTAAGTTATATATTGCCTGTACATTTTGGGCTGCATTTAGATCT
>CM059272.1:25665915-25675915 GCA_030347295.1 Setipinna tenuifilis
TATTTGTAAATGGTCAAGTCAAGTCAAACAAGTGGCTCACCTGCCACCATTAGAGTGAATGCAAAGCCTTTTTTCACAGACTTTCTATGCACTTGATTTGGCAGTGTAGCAAAACCAACATATTCCTTGTCCTGGTCCTGAAACAACAGACAGCGAGAACAGCCTCAGTGAATTATTAAGTAAATATCACTTGTAGTGTAGATGAAGTAAATCATCATGATATCCTTTTTTGTTATATAAATGTTAGCAAGCAAATTTTGCTTAAATGTTGCTGTCAAAACTTAACGCAGTTATCTTCACTGAGTTTTGTCAATTCTGAGGTATTAAGTTTGTGTATTACTTATCTAGTGACATTTCCAAACTCAGTCAAAGCTACAAGATGGCTGACTGGTTGACTGACCAAATCGGATTTTTACAGTGATAGAGTCTGACTCTTGTTTGTTTGTTTACATCCTCCTTGTTCGTTTTTTTTTTTAAATGTTATATAACTGAGGACAGAAAACTGCAAACTATGGTGTGAAAACTGCAAATAGGGGGCAAAAAAATACCTCGGCAGAGTCATAGGGGTCAAATTTCCCCCAGGGGCTTTTGGGGCGCGGGGGGCTCACGGGGGACTCCAGGGAGTTGACGGAGCTGAGCTGGGACTTGCGCAGGCTCTCCGGCTCCAGGTCCAGGTAGCTGCGGCCCACGGAGCTGCCGGGAGGCGGTGGGGTCCCGGGGGTGTGGGGGCGACTGCCGCCCTCCCTGGCGGGGCCGTCCCTGGGGAACGTGTGCGGCGCACGAGGAGGGGGCAGATCCCGCATGGTGTAGGCCAGCTCTGCATCCTCCTGGTCATCGATAGATAAGCTCGACAACTGACAAGCAGAAGACATACTGACGTGGATACTGACATACGGTTTAAATTTCGTTGTACAGCTGTGACAATGACAATAAGGATCTATTCTATTCTATTTTATTTGTTGTACTTATGACAGTGACAATAAGGATCTATTCTATTCTATTTTATTCTAGTCATTTCTATTCTGTTTAATTGGCAGCTTTTGACAGTGCTGGTAATTTGGCAGTTTTTGGCAACAACATCTGATGGAGGACAGTCTACTACAGCCTTGAGATTGCTATGATTCTAATGTGCTGTGTGTGGAAAAGAGCAGGGGTGGTTTTTTTTAAAAACACAAACACATGTAGACCTACAGCAGGCTAAAAAACACACACACGTGATGCCGGCACAAACACTTCTAAGGGCTGTTGGCCTGCCCTAGTGAGCCTCCAAATTGTGATCCCATTAAGTCATTACACAGGAATCATGAGCACGCCATCAACCTGAGCAACAGGTGCCAGACAGCCTCCACACAAGAACTGGGTGAGGAGGAGGGAAGGACTCAAAGGGCAGAATGTAAAACTGGTTCACCAGTCCTAATCTGAATGTGCTGTCCTATGCAAAGCCCATGATGTTATCTTAGTGGTATAATTGTGCTACATATTGACTGGATTACTCTCCTATATAAGATAGTGTGGTATTCTGCACTGTTTGCAATGCATACTTGAACTGTGCAAAATAAAGAACTCCAAAAGTAAGGGAATTGCATTATCAGTACCCAAATGTTGATTTAACAGCCTATTCTGTGAACACTATTGTGAAATTTCACCAGGTGAGTAATGTTTTCTTCCGTGAGCACAGCGTGCCTCTATGGTACCTGTCACCTGTAATTACCAACAACCCCATTCCAGCCTGGTTAAATCTCTAGCACTAATACTCTGATCTCCTCCTGCAGCATGGCGAAGGTGGTGGGGATGATGGGGGTGGAGAAATGCATTCTGGACTGTAGCCCTATGTTATCGCTCTGCCAAAAAACAACATTGGTACTACTAAGCCTAAAACTTCAAGGTCTAAACAACTTGTGCAAATGTCATACCTCAGCTTTATCCCAGATGAAATAAATAAGGTCGCAAAGGGGAGGGAAACAAGCCAAACGCAATTAGTGTAGGTATCCATGCATGGGTTCTTTAACAATGGCCGCAAAACTGTGCACTCCATATTATAAATTGACATTTACCGTGGTCAAATGATGGCTTCTTATTTGTATCATGCCTTTTCTTACTCACCTCGTCTGTGCATAGAGTTCCTAAACCTCTGTACGGATGAAGAACGTTCCATTCTTTGCTTGAGAGGTGGCGTTTACAGTCGCAAAATAATGTTATCCACTTGTTTTAATGCAGAAGTGGTTCTCTTCACAAATACTTGACGTTGATTACATATACAGTTAGGTCGGTCACTAAAAATCAGAGTATCTCCTTCCATCCAAATACGACTATTTAATGAGCGGTGCAACTTCAGTCCATATGGATGCCCCACTGACCGTCTCGGTAGCACCTGGGCCAGGCAGACTGTACCAGATGACCTGTCGCACGGGACGCAGTGTGACGTAGGGCTGCATATTGAAAGTAACGCCACATGGTCTTTTCTTCAATTTTAGCAGTTTTGAATCTGGTTTCTCTTCTTTGGACGTACATATACACACCTGTATCTAATATTGTTTTGTTGAGAGTTAAACAGACAGAAAAGAAAGAAGTGAAAAGAAAATAACATAAAGTTGCTTTACTTTTCGAGTCATAGGCTGCTCGGCTTAAGCGACTGATTTTTGTGAGCTGTTAAATGTAGGCTACAGCCTACTTTGTGTTTAGAGTTGTACTTTGCCAGAGATGTTAAAGGACTTTGGTTTTATAAAGCCGCAATTTTAAAGTAGGCGTACTTTTATTTTGACAAACTCGGAAGTTGAAGTCTTTTGTCGTCTTCATTGATAGCTAGTGGTTCATTTTGGTGCTGTGATATGTCGTGTTTTGATTTACATTTGTAAACTATCGAAATAATATATATAAATGTGTCGTTGATTACTTAATACTCTATGTATTCTCTCAACGTAGCCTCTGTATAGCAAAATAACCTTAAAACCTCATGTGCCTCTTCGCACGAGCGTCCAGCATCTAGCCAGAAATGTATCCCTGCCAAAAACGTTTTAATGAGGGTAACTAGAAAATAGAGTTCGATATTACAGTCACCGTTAATGCTGATTACAGACTTGTAACATGACTTTACAAGTAGGTTGCCTGTCATTCAGGCAGCCTTACGCAGGATTCGTACTGAATGGTGTGAAAACTATTGAGACGCGATGGCGACCTCTTTTGGCTGAGATGAAGAACAGCACTCTTGCAATTCATATCGCTCAGAAAGACTGGGAAAGTGATGAATGGCGTGAAGTGCTTGGAGGGCCTTTGGGAATGACTGACAAACAGATAGAAAAACTTCTGGATTCTGGCGAAAGATTTGGTAGAGGAATTATTGCAGGTTCGTTGGCATTATTTTTACTTGGTCAAGTCATGGCTAGGCTTATCAAATGCCACCATATAAATATTGTCTGCTGTCTTGTTGGATATTTAAGCCTCGTCAGTATGATTCCCAATTTCCCAATATTGTATATATGAGACAGGCTATCTAAATAACATGAATAGACTTACTTCAGAATGTCTGTTGTTGTGTGGCTCCAGGTTTGGTGGACGTGGGGGACACCTGGTGTTGTGGTGAAGACCAAACAGAGGCTGAGCTGAGGGAATTTGAGAGGGCAGCAATTCTGACAGGACTACCGCAGAAATACCTCACCTACCTGTCCAACCCACGCTGGCTTCAACAGCCACTCTATGCTCGAGGACGTAAAGACCTATGGACTGTGGACATCCCTTCAGAGCTTCTTCCCTCCTCTGACTGACGCCATTGCAGTAGCAGCATTTTGTTTGTTTTTTTTATGTGTTTTCTAGAATTATCTTTGTTGACCTCCATTGTCTTGTTATTATTATGAATAAATAAACAAGGTAGCAATGTTGATCTTAATATTTGTATTATTTCCATAACATACTATTGATCTAATTATAAATAAATATATGTGAAACAATATAAAGATATCCTAAAAGATTAAATCTGTCAGGATGGCCAACACTTTTTCCATCATCTCTGTTGTTGGGTTGTTCAACACTGGATGTCACAAGGGCTGAAAGAACAGTGGTTGCCTGTAGAGACAGCCAAACTGCCATCTGGGGGTGGTCTACACCCTGACCCACAGAGGCCGCTGCGATGGTTGTGGCCATAGGAATTGACTAAACCATAGCCTGTGAGCCAGAGGTGGACAGAGGAGACACAATGGGTTCTGCCGCCTTGATGGTGGGGATGCTGCTCCCTTTTTGCCATCCACATTTTGCCGACCCCTGTGCTTTCACTAAAGATGTTTGAAGCCTGAATCAGGAGCTGAGATGGATGTATTGAGAGTCGGTGCCCTTTGTAGCTGTCATGATCTGAGGAGGCCTGAGCCTTCTTTGGCCTGAGCCCAATGGAGTTTTGTTTGTGACTCCTGATACCTTTCCTGAGTGCAGCTTTCTTCGTAGACCTCTCTTCACCTGGCACAGATGTTATGGCCACCCACAACAAAAGTTGGAATGACGATACTGCTGTACAACAGAAATCAATTAAAAAAGTGTGTAGTATTACATTCAGGGCATTTTATGCTAATATTTTGGTTTCCCCACAATATTTCACTCTTCCTTTGGAGATGGTAAGGTGAGCTCATCAACTTGTTGCTGCTCAAAGTTTCTTTTGAAGGTCACCTCCTTAGCTCTATGTCTTTACTCACCACAGGAGGAACAGGTGGGATGACACCGGAGGAACTACATTTGTCTTGATCCATTTTTATTTTTACATTCTCCTGAGTAGGCCTAGAGTAGACCATTATACCCATATAGCCCGGCTTTTCAATACATTTCCAAATGGGATGTCTTTACTACCACATCCGACTAGATGGCAGTGTTGTTCAGTGTTACTGTTTTCAATAGACTACTAAAATGTTGCCGTAGCCTAGTAGTCAAATTTATAATATTAATAAGAACATTAGATTTGCTCCTTGAGCTCGAACGTATTCAGTGTCAAGGTAAAATGAGAAATGAGATTGGGTAAAAAGTCTGTATGCAAATGTAAATGTATTTGTATGTTTTATTAAACAAATGTTTCAACCAGAATGTTTGCAAATAATTCTGTAGTTGGACAGTAAAGTAAACAAAACGTTAAAGCAGTTCAGTCTGTCAGTGTTCGGATTTTGCACTATTAAGCAAATGAGTCCTGAGTTGTTTTTGTCCAATGCATTTTGGGAAATGGTAGCGCTGTATCAGTCACGATGACGTGGGCAAGCCTGAAAAAAGTCTGGAGGTTGGATGAAAAAAAATCACAGCCCTTCGCTGGCTACCGTTTCATAAACGACAGACTACACTAAAGCGCAGATGTTTCGATGCAGACCGTCCCAATCCATACACCAGGCAGTTTAACAGCTATTAATGGGAGCCTACTGACATGGATAAACACCTCAGTAGTGGATGTCACGGAACCGATTACAGTGCTTCACAGGCGAGTTCGAGTCGAAAGCCTCCCAGGACTTTAGGAACTGGTTCTAGGCAACCCAGCATCGAGGCACTTGACAGGCAAGTCTGCTTTTAGAGGTTACTAAAGTTATAGCCTGGAGTGTGATAGTGTTATGACAAGCACTCCAAGCAGTAACAAGTGGTGTGTGGTTTGCAAACCTGTTGTTTGTACTAAAGTTCATTGCATCCAGCAGCTATCCAGTAATGCACTATACACGAATGGCATTGCAGAAATATGTAGGTCTGCCTTAGCTGGACACCTGGTCTAGCTCTTTTTTGCATTGCTCAGAAGAAAAAGCAAACAACACTGAATGCCTTCTCTCTCTCTCTCTCTCTCTCTCTCTCTCTCTCTCTTTCTTTCTTTCTTTTCTTCTTTCTTAATGTGTACCCTATTCAGTTGTATTATGTCAGCATTAACCTGTAAACTGTGTGCATGAACAAAATAATACATGCCATGTTAAGAGAAAGGGTAAGGCAGAGTTTAAGCAGTCAGTGGTCATCATACAGTACACTGACAGACCCTTCCTGCACCAGTCCTACAGGATCACACGTTGAATGGTGCAAACAGCTAATAGCAGCCACTATCTCAAGCCAAATATCCGGAGTCGGACCTGTGCCACCTGAACCAATGGCTCGCGATTACAAGGTAGGAACACCACTATCACCTTCAGCTCCTTCAGCCACTCGGCACTTTCAGTTTACACAAACACTCACTCAATCCACAGCTGAGCACAGACAAGAAGTTGTGATGTTTCTCTGAGCTGCACCTAAACAGTCTATCCCATGGTCCCAGTTTTCCCAGAATCCCAAAGTCATCCACTGTGTGGGATTAAAAAAAAAAAAAAAAAAAATGGCCCTTCATATTTACATTACACTTCGCTGATGCTTTTCCAAATCGACTTTTCCAAAGCGACTTATAGTTATTTAGATACAGGGTATTGGTTACAGTCCCTGGAGCTATGTGGGGTTAAGTGCCTTGCTAAGGGCACTTTAGCCATGGATGAAGGTGTAGGGAGTTCACACATTCTTCCTACTGGTAAGGGTGGGATATGAACCTTGCAATCCCAAGACCAACTCCTTACCCATTAGGCCACAACTGCTCTTCTTATTTATAACTTTTGTAAGTGTTTAAACAGTTGATTAGATCTGAGAGGATATTTCATCACTGGGTATATCATCAACTGTCAAAGGAGGCCAAACATAATTTAATTATATCTTTTGTTTTCAGAGTTGGGAGAGTTAAGATAACATGGTTGCGAGTGCTGAGCTGTGGTAAAATGAAACATCTGTTTACATCTTCAGTTTACTCTTCAACAGCTCTTTACTTATCATCATGATTGGTGCCTGGAGTTTTGCTGTTCATCACACTATGTGGAATAACTATATTTATCTTACTTTGTTATGTCTGGAAGTCTCTGCCAGTGCCCTGAAATAAAACCCTTATCCACACCCTAGATGTTTATATATTAAGTAAGAAGGCGACGATGTTAAAGGACATGCAGTTCCTGATTTCAGGGACAAACTGATTAAATCTTTTTAAATGATCTCAGTATACTTGTAAGTGTGGGCCTGTGCATGCTTCCTGACTGCTTTGTTATAATTAGGATGTTCACTTGTTAGCCCTGTTCACCTCCACATAAAGGGACTTAACTGAATTAGAGCTAAATGGCTGTCCACGTATTTTACATAATTACACCCACAAAGAAATGGTTGTGTCTCTCTGTAATTCATGCATCTAATCTAATGTCTCTCAAGTGATTTCAATTACTTTCAGTGAAATGAAGACGTTGTTGAAATCCTTACTTAAGGAGATGTTAAGCTGCAAAACGTTATAATCCAAAAGAAGTGTGCGTACCTTAGCATACAACCATGCAATTAGATTATGTTATGAATGTTAGATTACTTACATACATTTCTTTAGTCACATATTATGCCATATGGGTAGAAATGACCTTGCAATCCAGAAATCAATTCCTATCTTCATGTTAACGTCATATAGCCTAATGTGAAGCATTTAGCTCAGTCAAATGAGCACAAATAAAGTTATATCCCTATGACCCACTTCCCTAAGACATTCACTGTGATTTAATGTGCATCAGGTACATTGCATGGCAGTTCAAATTTGTCACAGAGATAGTAAATGCAGTACAGATTAGATAGATAGTATAGAATGTACTCTACACGAGGTTGTATTCAACATGTCAATGAAGGAAAGAGAAGATACTGAGGTTATAAATGTTGTGGCACATTTTGCTGACAAATGCTTACAGTTTAGTCTCTATGTGTTGAAAACACACCCCAAAAGTGCACTGTTACTCCCGGGAAATACCACAATTTTTGCAAAAAGACTGCTAACACAACAACACCAGCTTTTTGAAAAATCTGACCTGCTACACAGCAATGTCTACCTCAATTAAGTTTACCCAATTTTAGCGGTGTTGAGCAACATCCGCACCATCCCTCTGGTGAGCACTAGTCTCCGTGGTGAACAGGAACTGGATGCATGGTCTCTTTGTGTGCTCTCTCCACTGGCCGTGTGTTTGCTCAGCATTCCAATGCGCTATGACAGTCACAGCTGGACTTTGGGAGCACGGCCCAGCTCTCCACTGCACCGCACCGCACCGCGCGCCTGCCAGTCGTTCTTGCCGCTGCACTGCTGCAGGGCTATAATTGTCCAAACTGAAACTGAATTAGATAAAATCAACAAACATGAATTTAGTGAAAGTGTTTCATTTAGGCCTTGCCTTTGCTGTCATATAGAGTTACAACAGGTATCCTGATATGTATAATACTGGGGCCTCTGTATTGTGATACGTATTGTATAAGGTTGTAGGAAAAACCCAGCCGTATACTGTTCTGTGCTGTACTGTACTGTGCTATGGTATGTTATGCTGGGTGGAGCAGTCAAATGGAGCTATGGGCCCTGGGAGGACTGAGCCAGCTGGGTCTGGTTGACTTTCTGCAGCCTTGTCCCATGTGTAAGGGCTGGGACTAGACAATGGTGGTGGTCCTGGCCTGACTTTACATTACTCAGTCCTTTTGACACAGATGTGACCTTAGCACTCAGCATTGCTAGCTCCTGAGTTCACTGTTGAATGCTCATTGTTCAGGCCAGACAGTTAGGATGACATTTTCTTTTTTTCAATTCTAATCCTTTTATACTTATTTTCCAGGATGAATCATTAGTTCAGACAGTTTTTTTTTTTGTCGCTAACTGTTAAAATCAGTTCATTGAAATTCAGTGCTCAAGTACAAAAGAGTTGCAAGTTTTTTCCCCAATTGTTTCCCTTGACCTTTCAGCCACTAATAAATTCTCTCTCTACTATACTCAGTGTTACATACAGTATAGACTGAAACCGATCATGTTGGGCTACTTTTTCCAGCAGTAGATACTGTATCTCCATGTACAAAAGGTACCTTGCATTGCTGTTATAAGCCTGTGAAATGCAAACTACTGCACAGAACCTAGCTCGCACTCTTTTATGGCCAGGAGAATTAGCTTTTAATTTTAGGGCCAGTTAGAAAATAGCCTATAAATCTGTCATGATTGCATGTTGGGTCTTAACCAGCATTCCAGAGTCTTTCTTACAGCAGTGCTTTCCGTGTTTGTGTAATGAGCGCATGGTGAGATGATATATTTGCTCCAGGACCAGAGGGAGCTCTGCGTGTTCAGTAGGCGGGGAAGTTATGCAGAACTTAACCTCAAACTCAAAGTTTCTTTGGCATATTCTTTTGGAATATATTTAACCATACTATTGTCATGTTGCATGTTCTATGTTCTATCATCATGCTTGTTCTATGTGTAAAGATCGTGGTGCAGTTTACGCAACTGTGTTGTCCTTTATATTTTGTCATTAGAGTTTATTGTATGTGTTCTTGATGTCTAGTCATTTGCAGAAAACCACTGTCTACCTCTAGATTTCCACAGTAAGACTACTCTGACCCCAGTGTGTTTGTGTCTTTAAAGCAACACTATGTAGTTTTTCAGTTGTCATGGCATAGTTATCACTCTCCCACTTTCTTTTCTTTGCATTTTCTTAATACACACTTAGCCGCTTCGGTTTTCTTGGTGCTTTAGCTCTTTCTCGTTTCTTTTACTGTCTATGGTACTAACTCTGTTCCCCTACCTCATCCTCTGAAGGGGGGGGATGTGACCTATGCCATAAGGCAGGGAATTTGTTTTTGTTTTTATGGTGACATGGTTCCTACCCGAGCCCAGAAGTTGCATAGTGCCAGTGTAGACAATACTCTCAAGTGATGACAATAGTGTAATTGAACCCATTTTGAGTTGCTTGAAATATAGTTTGAAGGCTGAAAAACTACATAGTGTTGCTTTAATAGTGCTGAGGTATTGTAGTTATCAGCATTGTCAGATCCCATAAATCACTATAGTCTCCCTTATATTCACTATTATCTGCAATGGCATATTTTCTCTGTATGTTTTAATTTCTTTCTTACCAGTTTGACTCATTAGTGTTATTAGCCCTATCTAATGTTAGTCTGCTGCATGTCTGTCTGTCTGTCAGGCCCTGAGGGATGGGAACAA
>CM059272.1:25678415-25715915 GCA_030347295.1 Setipinna tenuifilis
TGTCAATTGAGTTGGATTATGAATTGCTCAGGTAAATCCACAGTATCCCTTTCCATTTACAGAGCTAGGACTGTGTAGTAACACCACAGTTTATTAAAGACAGACTTTGAATGGGCAGCCAGAGGACTGTAAAGGGACACTTATAGGTATAGTAATCTGTAAAAAGTGCTGCATATCAAACCAACTTTTAAAAAAGAATGCAACGCTCTCCGTAGATCTTTTTACATTGGTTTAACGTGTGCTATTTAGTAAACATATATTCATGACCCTCAAAAAAAAAAAAAAATACTTGCAAGTTATGGCGACTTACAAAGATCCATGCAGCACATTCATTACCTTAATTTTTAAAGTTGACTCCCAAAAGGCCCACTTTTTACAGTGTGGACCAACCTTTAAGTGTTTGGTTTTGTACACATGACAGAAACCCTGCAAAACAAAATCAAGTAAAACCTATATTCATCTGTGTAGTGACTCTGCTGTTCCCCCCCCCACCCGCACCCCACCCTCAGGTCCTGTCCTGGATCCACCCCGAGAGCCAGGCTGCCATCATCCGCTGTGGGCAGCCTCAGGTGGGGCCCTCCGACCGCCGCTGCAAGGAGGACGAGCGCTACCTGCAGACCATACTGGACGCCAACGCCCAGTCACACAAGCTCACCATCTTTGACGCCCGCCAGAGCAGCGTGGCTGACACCAACAAGGTGTGGAGGATGTCTGAGATTTGGTGCTGTGTCCTGTGTCGAAAAAACTGACCTTCGTTTGTCTCAATGTGTGGAGATTATTATGAGATAGTCAAGATAAAGAAGTCTGAACCGATTTATTGAAGCTTAAAGTAGAGGTTTTATTGAGATTTTATAAAAATGTTGAGAAATGTTTCTGACAAAAAGCCACTCCCTCCTACTGCAGTTAGATTCATAGAGTGACTTCACTGTCACTGTGAATCACTGTCATTTCCCTTTGTAATCAATATTGTTTTTATCGTTTCTTGTGTTTAATTTGTGATGCTAACATAATTTTCAGGTTGGTTTCATGTAGAACAGGTCTATCTATGATATCTACTCACATGGTTGTAGGCTAAAGATGGGGGCTATGAGAGCGAGAGCTTCTACCCCAATGTGGAGCTGAACTTCCTGGAGATCCCCAACATCCACGTGATGCGTGAGTCCCTGAGGAAGCTGAAGGAGGTGGTGTACCCCGCTATCGACGAGGCCCACTGGCTGTCGGCCGTGGATGCCACACACTGGCTGGAGTACATCCGAGTAAGAGTGCTGGGGGTTCTCTGGGGATTATCCTGGACATTTTTTAGTTTTTCCTTTCATTTTTGCTCCAGATCACTTAACTCTGTGTAAACATTTACATTTTTACATTACAGTTGTTACACTGATGCAGTATTTTGTAAAAAAAAATCCTTGTGTCCTCCCTCTAATCAAGATAGATTTTGTTGATGCTGTTTTAGAAGATCTTATTAGTGACAGTTACCCTTCATACAGGTAGTCAAAGTCAGCTTTATTGTCAAAAACCATATGTACAGGTTGCACACGTACAATTTGAAATCGCAGTGTTTCCTAGGCCCACAGTGAA
This sequence comes from Setipinna tenuifilis, assembly GCA_030347295.1. Classification (NCBI taxonomy): domain Eukaryota; kingdom Metazoa; phylum Chordata; class Actinopteri; order Clupeiformes; family Engraulidae; genus Setipinna; species Setipinna tenuifilis. Next base: position 25,679,994 of record CM059272.1, read on the forward strand.
CATTAAACATCTTATAGACATGACAATAAAACATAATGACAAAACCTAACAATATAAACAGCAAAAAGTACAAGGCTTGTATATAACACAAATAAGTAGAACACACAATGTGTAGCGTAATAAAGCTCCAATGGTGCCATTTAAGCAGCAATGTCATTGGTTGTAGTGCACTCATAAAACACCCTTAGGTAGCACTCATAAAAGTAATTTTAGTTATGTGCAGCTTTGACCCAATGATCTGTATTCCAGAATGCTTTATCATGCTATATATAATAGTTTATATAGTTATAAAACAACCCCCCCCGGATGCCCCCCTGTGTCTGTGCCAGTTGCTGCTGGCGGGGGCGGTGCGCATCGCTGACAGGCTGGAGTCTGGTAAGACGTCGGCGGTGGTCCACTGCAGCGATGGATGGGACCGCACGGCCCAGCTGACCTCTCTGGCCATGCTCATGCTGGACAGCCACTACCGCACCCTCCGCGGCTTCCAGGGACTCATAGAGAAAGAGTGGCTCAGCTTCGGACACCGCTTCGCCTCAGTGAGTACGGAAGGCCATGAGGGACAATTTTCAGTTGCTTTTTTAATTTGTAAGTTTTGTTGTAATTTTAAAGTTTAACAGTTCATGTGGAGAGAGGAATGTAAAAGCCTTTGCTCTGCTTATGCTTCTGATCTGCTTAAATGTAAAGCCAGGACATACTGTATTTCTTTGTCCCCTCTTGCATAACCTACATTAGGCAAGCTATAATTGCACTTTAAAGGACTGTGTTTAGTTTGTGTTATTATCATGGATATGCTTTGGAATGCTTTGGACACCACTTTTCATCTGTGCACAAAAAGAATTTTATTTATCAGTTCTGAGGTTTTTAGCCTGTACATTTTATGAAATGCAATATTTTTAAGCCATGATCAAGATTGCAGTGTTCAGTGTAATTTATACCCTCTTCTGCCCCTAGTACCTACACAGATCTTTCATCATTAAAGGTCACTGGATTTGTTTTGTGTATTTATAAGGACCATGTTATGTTTGTTTAGTCATTCAGCTGCAGTGTTTTGGTTTAACTGCTCTGTCGTTCCTTACCTTCAGCGTGTGGGACATGGAGATCAAAACCATGCCAACTCAGAGCGTTCACCACTGTTTGTACAGTTTATGGACTGCGTATGGCAGATGACCAAACAGGTGGGTTGGCCCTTTGGAGAAATTATGCTGCCCTCTAGTGGCTAAGTGTCATATGTGGCTTAAGAGGCTATAGCAGGATTGTGGGAGTCAATAGATACACACAGTTTAATATGTTTAATGTAATTGTTTCTAAACTTGGTTAAATAATAAAAAATACCAGTCCATGAATAGAAAATTACTACATAATGCCATGTAACATCTTGACTCGGCATGTCATGCTTACTCACAATTGTATTATGGAAATACCATCATTTTTTTATTACATCACATTACACTTAGCAGACGCTTTTATCCAAAGCAACTTACATTACATGAGGACATTAGCTGACAGAGGTGTAGAGGAACACAGAGTAAACAGACTACCTTTATACATACAAGGAGATGCATGAGCCTAAGTAAGTTTCCCCAAGCAGGGACACTACAGACACACATACTTCCTACACAGGGACAGAATTAGAGAGAGTTGGTGTAGTGATTGTTAGTTTCTTTGCAGTTCTATGTAGTTCTTTGTAGTTATATCTCTGGACCATAGTTGTTCTCATTGTAGGAGTATTTGAACAACCTTACTCCTTTCCTCTACAGTTTCCCTCAGCTTTCGAGTTTAATGAGCTCTTCCTCATCACTGTGCTGGATCATCTCTACAGCTGCCTCTTCGGCACGTTCCTCTACAACAGCGAGCTGGAGCGCATGCTTAAAGTACAGTTTTTATACAGTATATGACATACGTGACCACTTTGGTTAAAATATTAACAATGTTACTGAACATACGTGACCACTTTGGTTAAAGTATTAACAATGTTACTGAAACTGGCCTTAAAACGAGCCTAACAAATTAATGACTAGTGATAAATAATCTTTAACAAATTAAAGATTAATGATAATGAATGCATTCAAAGGTTAAACATATTCAACAAAATGTTGAGATAAATTACAAATATAAAACATATAAAGTATGGAAACCTTTTTATCTAATAAAGACTACTGGTAATATTTGTTTTGTCTTTAACATTTGTTCTTTATTATAGGAAGTGCCAACCAAGACTGTGTCTCTGTGGTCGTACATCAACAGCCAGGCGGAGGAGTTCACAAACCCCTTCTACGTGGCCTACGAGCACCATGTGCTCTACCCGCTGGCCAGCACCCGACACCTGGAGCTGTGGGTGAACTACTATGTGCGCTGGAACCCACGCATGAGACCACAGGTGAGCTTTTTGGCAGCCATCTTGGTATTGCCTCTTGGCTGCTTTTTCATCTATATAAGATCAGGCTTTTGTCTAAGTAAGAGTTTATGCTCTATGCCCAATTAGCTCTATGTAGTCTAATGATTTTAGCTTATCAGATGGGCAAGGGTGGGCTCGGACAGAACAGGTTGGGCTGGCTGTATTTTTTGGGCCCGAGCTAAGTTCTAATCTAACTGAATGGTGTGAAACCAATTGCTCTACATAGGGCTCTCAAACATTCTTCAGGTATGTAGCAGGGATCACTGTTTAAACCTGGCATTAATAGCAGAAACTACATTTCAGAAGATTGTCAAATAATGCTAGGAATCTGTTTTGCTTTGCTTACTGTGGACTACTGTGGTCAAATTTCATGTGGCTATTTCAGTGAGGATGGAGAACATTAACAGAAAATTTCCAGAGATGCCATTATCTTGTTTTTAATACAGGGTAAGACATCCAGTCACAGATCTACCACTACACTGGAGCTCCAAGTTGGGGATAAACAGAGACCCACACAGACTCCTGCGGTGATGGTGGGATTAGGCAGGGGGCAGAAAGGGCAGCAGGGGCAAAAAGGGGGCGGCTGGCTGCAGCGCTTTACTGCACCTCTGAATTCTCTGTCTCTGTCTCTGTCTCTCTCTTTCTCTCTCTTTTCTCTCTCCATTTCGCTCTCTCTCTTTCTTTCTCTTTCCCTTTCTCTCTACCTCTCTCTCACTCTCTCTCTTTCTCCCTCTGCCTCTCTGTCTCCCTCTCTCTGTCTATCTCTCTCTCCCTCCCTCCCTCCCTCTCTCTCTCTCTCCTTCTCTCTCTGCCTTTCTCTCTCTCCCTTTCTCTCTCCCTCTCCCCCCCCTCTATCTACCTCTCTCCCTATCTCCTTCTCTCTCTCTCTCTCTCCTAGGTCCCTGTGCACCAGAGTCTGAAGGAGCTGCTGCTGCTGCGTGTGGAGCTGGAGAGGAGAGTGGAGGAGCTGAGGAGAGACGCCTCCTCCTCCTCATCAGCACAGCAACAGGCCGGCACGGGAGCACACACCTCAGGAGCACCCATGCACACCACAGTCTAGACACACACACACACACACACACACACACACACACACACACACACACACACACACCTTCTTATCAGCACAACCCAGCTCCACCACACTCACCACAGGAGCACCCATGCATACCACAGTCTAAACACACACACACATACACACACACACACACACACACACACACACACACACACACACACACACACACACACACATGCTATTCCTCATCAGCACAACCCAGCTTGGTGACACACACACAACAGGTGCACTCATGCATACATATGCATACACCGGCACACACACATGTTTAAATAAAAAAATAGACCTGGAAGTTGTTGTATTCAGATAGGCACAAACACCTACCAAAGTGGTCAGATCAGGAAGGTCTTGGACTTTTAAACTGCTTATGATTGCTGTATTTATTTATTCTGCATTTTGTATTTATTTATTCACAGCAGTCTGCAAACAATGACAGCTTTAACTCTTTTTTGTTATGGCAGTGGTCTTATAACCTGTGCTCTGAATTCAGTACTACTACTGTTTGTATCATCCATTGTCATATACTTTTCCTAATGCAGTGTTTGGAGCTAGCCTGGCAGTTGCACCAAGCTCGTAGACGCACTTGGTCTGGCAAGTTAGTCTTAGTTTAGCTGTTGTAGTATTGTTTTTGTTATTTTTGGCAACATATGTAAATAAAATTCAAAATGTTACATATCACTTTATATATCTTTACCGTTGGTTCTATAAACTAATTTTGCATAGTTGACTTCACTTCTTGGTTTAAATTTTACCAAAGTGTGTAAACATGTGCTCGTTCTTGTAATAAAAATTATATTAATTGATGGATATTATCTGTATTATTTTCCTATGATGTGTAGTAGAGTAGTAGAGTAGAGATGTTTTATTTATCCCCAAGGAAATGAAGGTGTCCAGTAGTATATACAGTACACATGATATACACATCATATGCACATTTACACACGTGTCACAAATACACATATACATATATATCCCCTATACACATCATACACATACATCATACATGCATACACATAGGGACACAGATATATGACATCCATGCACACAATCACACTACAGAAGTACAAAGGAAGACATCATTGTGAGCCATTACAACAAGGTGAGGTTGTGACATGTTAAAGGTGCTGCGATGAGCTGCGATGGTATCATAGTTCAAGAGAGTGTCATTGTCATATTGTCATATCTTAATCAAGTACACCAGACTACACAATAAAACAAAGAATTGTTTAACTACATATTACTTAACTATACATAAGCAAAATGTATTGACCATACAGACAGTCTAGCCAACTGGGCAAGTGACTAATATATCCAGTAGGGGGAGTTTAGCTACTGGTGTCCTATCTGTGCCAGTCATCCAGTCCAGGGTAGTGTATGTGTATGTATAAAGACACCCAGACAAAGGTATGGTATAAAGGGCATTGGTCAGTATATGATTCAGTAATACAAATCTAAGTTAAATAGGTGTGTCAATTATTTTCCAGCTCCACTCGAAAAAAGGTCCTGATCCATACACACATTTGACTGACAAGTGCAATGGAATGACCACTAGACTGGAACGAGACGGATTTGGGGCTTCACCTTTGGTGTATTGTAAAGTAATTGATATAAAGTGAAGCCAGAGACTGGTCTGGCCGATCACGTTGAAAAAGCAGGACTGAGGCATGAGATGAGAAGGCATCAGGTATATCTGTCAAGTCTATGGAACTGCACCTCAAGCAAAAGGGCTTTAAATATGAATTCTTTTGTCATAGTGCCCTTGAACCGCATTGTTTTGATCCACTTGAGGCTAGATACTATAACAAATTACACAGTTACAGATAGAGTTAAATTTCAGAAAAAGTTAAGTGTGTGTCCTTTATATTAGCCTGGCTAACGCGACTTATCGATGCTCTGCGAACATTGGTCTGGCCAAGCTGTGTTGTAAACCCATTTCTCAGAGGGCGGGCTTAACCAACGTGTGTGAAATGCCTGTGTTTGCTACTGGACGAAGCTTCGACCAATCACATTAGTGTCCATGTATAAGACAGAGAATAGTAACGTGCATATGAGTAAACAAAAACGTAACTGCACAAAAGCTCGAAATTCCATATGCTATCGCTGACAATGTAACGTGCAGCTATTTTGTCAATGAAATAGCTCCACAACTTTGCAAGATATTACTGTGTTGTTCTGCGATTTACATACTGTAAACTGGGTTGACTTGGCAACACTTACCATTTATAAGTCAGATGAACTTCGTCGACAACAATGCCAAGGAGATTTTCTTTGTAGACTTCGTTGGCTAACATGCTCATCCATCTTCCAAAACAGCAGCTACAGCTGCATTGAAATCTTGCCGTTGCTCCGCGTTCGCCATGTTGACAGTGACTGAGGTAGATTTCCGGTCGCTAAACTACAGCGTCATTGCCTTTTTTAAATGCTACATTTTCATTGGTCCCAGGTTCTCTGTTAATGTAGAAACGGTGTTGAATGGGAGCTTGGCCAGACTGACTTTGCAAGCGAAATTCAAATGCAGCGGCACAGGAAGTATTGACGTGCCCAGGCTACCTTTATATTGTATCAGATAGATTTGTATACACATTTCTACATATGGATACTGGATGGTTGCTCTGGTGCCTTTGGGAAATTTAAATCTGAATGTCCTACTTTACTCACCTAAAACAGGGGTGTAACATGAAATCCATACTGTACATTCTGATTTGTATATAGTAATAGCACTGCGTTCACTTCAGGGTCAAATTATTTAATATATAGCAGTTTGTGCCAAACAGCTATTGAACTTACATGACCTTAACTGTCAATTATCTGATTTTTGATCCTGAGCAACTCACAGTTAATTGGCTAAAGGGGCAGCTGCGCTGGTATTGACCTGGAAGTGCTTTCCTCAGGGACACACTGCTGGCACCACCCTGCTATTGAGCTCAGAACCATCTGGTAGTTCAGACACTTACAAATTATGCCATTTCTATAATGTGATATGATTTTTAATCATCAAATAATTTGAGGTCAAACAGTAGTCAGGTTCTCTTTGTGTGCAAGGTAGCTTGGAGGGTATGCAGCTTACTGCTTACTGTACAAAGCAGTGGTTTAGGTGACATCCCAGATGTCTGTAAGACTTTGTAACTTGTTTTGGATGAATGTGTCGGCAAAATGTCTCTTTACTTCACCTTGCCCTATCAAGCTTAAATCCTGTTGTTTTGTTATGTCCTTTTTACATTTCTAAGTCACTGCAGTCAAAATACAGATAACTCTGTTCTGCATCAGAGACTAAAGTAAATAACCTGTCACCTGTTAGCATGACGGTTTGACAACCTACACACACACACACACACACACACACACACACACACACACACACACACACACACACACACACACACAGCTATGACAACCATCTGTGGCATGTCACCTTACTGGTACAGAAACCAGCCCTAACTAACTACAAAAAAATCACAGATTCAAACACTTAGCGCTTCCTCCTCCTCCACCATTCTATGCAAAGAAAGGCAGGGGACAACATCGCTGAGGAGCATTTCTATTCAGAATTGTTTTTACAAGAGATTTTTTTTTTCCAATGTCAGATACTTCCAGGCACCATGAATCAAAACAAATTGAAAACTCTGTACATTGTATTACTATTTATGTATCTGAGTTTGGGTTCATTTAAGATCTCCAAACGTCGAAGGACTAAAGAGAAGTGTTCACAGAAGCCACCAGCTCAGGATCTGGGGGAGGTAAAAGCATGTCTGGCGGTCATTGAGGGAGATGTAGAAGGAGTTTCTCAAGAGGACCTCAGCAAGCTTCTGAAGAAGAAAGGCCGTAAAGCTTTACCAGAGTCTTTCTACCTCAGTAAGACAAAGAACTGCAGTGCTTTTATAGCAGACAGGGGATATGTTACTGAAGCTCTGACAGAAGAGGAGAGGGATTTCCCCTTAGCCTACTCAATGGTGATCGATGAGAAGATCGAGATGTTTGAGCGTCTCCTCAGAGCTCTTTACATGCCACAGAATGTGTACTGTGTGCACGTGGACAAGAAAGCACCGGAACCTTTCATGAAGGCAGTAAAGGCCATCGCTTCCTGTTTTCCGAATGTGTTTGTGGCTACTAAGCTGGAGTCTATAGTTTCTGCCTCCTGGTCACGAGTGCAGGCTGACCTGAACTGCATGAGAGACCTGCTTGATTCACCAGTGAAGTGGCGGTACCTTCTTAACACCGGTGAAGCTGACTTTCCTATCAAAACCAATGCGGAGATAGTGCAAGCGCTGAAACTGCTTAGTGGCAGAAACAGCTTGGAGTCTGAGCCTCCTACTCGCAAAAGGGTTCACTGGGAGTACCAGTATGTAGTCACGGGGTCTGGCATTGTTCGGACGAACATTAGAAAAACTCGTCCACCGATCAGAACACCCATGTTCTCCGGGAGCGCTTACTTTGCGTTGACGAGAGAGTTTGTGCAGCAGCTGTATAAAAACCGAGAGGCTAAGGCTTTGCTGGAGTGGGAGAAGGACACATACAGTCCGGAGGAACACCTCTGGGCAACTCTTCAGCGCATCCCCACTATGCCAGGCTCCAACCCTCCCAGCCGCAAGCATCACACATCCGACCTGATAGCTATTTCCCATCTGGTGAAGTGGCGGTATCTTGAAGGAGACATCAATAAGGGAGCCGCTTATCCCTTTTGTACGGGCAGGTACAGGCATGGAGTGTGTGTGTATGGAGTTGGGGATCTCATATGGATGGTAAAAAATCGGCAACTGCTTGCCAACATGTTTGACCCAGAAGTGGATAATGCTGCACTTACATGCCTAGAACATTATTTGCGTATTAAGACACTTGGTTGGACAGTTACTCCTGTTTGTTAAAAACACACACGCACACATACACTCACATGCACACACACACACACACACACACACACACACACACACACACACACACACACACACACACACAGCAAAGGGTCATCTATTCATTCTCAGGATCCTCACTGCAACAATGTACAACCCACTACCATTGTATAAGTTTATGTTATTTTAAATGGGGTAGCTCACTGATATCCCCACGATTATTTCAGTCTTCAGTATTACACTAGTGTTATAATGGAATTGGTGCAGTTAGAATTTCAGGTACAGATACATGTGCACAAGCTTTCTGCGTGCTGACCCGGTCTCACATTCAAGAAAGACACAGGCAAAAGTTTTTACACTTCTTTTCTTCCGATTGTGTAACAGATACCAAACTGCTATTTGCATTTGCACTGATTGTGACCTTTTTGACGCATCTTTGTTTGTTCTATATTTGCCATATTGTATTTGAAAAGGGCATTGTGAAGGGATTTTACCAGCTGGGTCAGACACAAACAATAGAAATAGGTAGTGTGACTGTATTATAACCTTAGATGTTGCTTTTCGTTAGCTTGATAGCATAATTGCCTAAGTCATTTTTTTGTGTTTTTGGAAAACAAGAAAAAACACATTTTCTAAAAATCACATGCATATTTTTATTGATATTTTCACAGAACATTCATGTAGATGTGAGAAAAAGTTTGGAAAAAGAACAAAACCGAAAATCTTTTTTTTTATCAAATAAAAATGACTTAGGCAGTTTTGATGTATGCAAAATGGCTGAGAAGATGTAATGTTTATTTTATATTCTCAGAAAAACTGCCTAAATCATAGGCATAATCTGCCTAAGTCAAATTGATTGTATAAAAACTGCCTAAGTCCAATGGTAAAACTGCCTAAGTCATAGGCATAATCTGCCAAAGTCAAATTGATTGTATAAAAACTGCCTAAGTCCAATGGTAAAACTGCCTAAGTCAAATGAATGACTTAGGCAGCTATGTTTTTTTTTACTTTTATGAGTGTTGTGATTGGCCAATGACATAGGCAGACAGACAGGATGATGCAGAAGTGGTAGGGGAGTAAAGTTGTGCAAAAATCTCAATTTGACCAAAAAATGACTTAGGCAATTATGCTATCAAGCTAACGATTTGCTGAATGTGGTGATTGACAGTAAGTGATTTTCTCTTTGTAATGAACCCAAAAATTGGTGAAAACCTGCCAAGCCAACTGCCCCAGCTGCATTTTTTTTCACTGAAGTCAAAAGGTAAAAGTAAGCCTTGCTATCAAACCTGACAAAAGCATCTGTGGCATCTTCTGCCACACACCAACGGAAAATTAAAAAGCCAGTACCACAACAGACCTGTATAAACTATGGCAAATGTCTTAACACCTTTTTCAACAAACATATCATGCTCACACAGCGTCTCCCAATCAAGTTGATCGAGTTGCCCGTTTGGCTCTCAGCCACACCCCAGCGTGGAACAGCAAGTTTTGTCATGTGATCAAGTTGCCCGTTTGGCCACACCCCAGCAGAGGGAGTGGGCCAGCAAGTTTTGTCTGCTTCCAGTGCAGCTGAGCTATTTAAGGGTTGGGAGTACCAAAAAGGAAAAATGGAAAATTGTAAATTATAGTTTTTTAGTTACATCTGGACTCGTGCAAGATGGAAAGTAATTGATTAATGCTGACTAACGATTGAATTAAATTAAATGGTGATTAATCATGCACAGTTCAGATGTATGCGTACCATAAAAACCATATTATTGACATAACAGCATATAATAAGAACACTTTGGTATTTAGACTCACAAAGTAGTCAAACAGGAACAGAACATGACCAAACATGACTTGACACTGGTGAGGAGAAGCCTTGGCTCAGGTCCTCTTGGCAGTGGCAGTCACAGAGGGAGGAATAGAGGGTGAGGTAAAAAGCTTATAGCCATGTCAAATATTCCTGAGCTAGCACAAACTCCCATAACTCATTCTTTCCCCTTATTTATGAAGAGGCTTTTAAAGGCTTTAAACCTGTAAACAAACCTGTGTCATTTGAGTTCAATTCAGTTTATTTCACAAAGTCATGTCAGTAACTACACACAGACAGGGCATATAAAAAGTGTAAAACATGAAATAAAAGGAATTAAATCACATACAGACATTTTATCCAATGCACACTCAGTCTGGATGAGTATGGGGAACAACTCACAATGGGATTTGAGAGTGCAACCATGATGCTGTTGGTGAATTCATCCAGGCGTTGCATAAACTTAAACACCAGGGGCCTCATTTATCATCAGTTCGTAGAATTCCTCCTAAAATCTGTCCTACGAATGAAATTTAGAATGTTCGTAAGCACGGAAATTTCGGCATTTATCAACCGTGCGTACGCACACCGGTAGGTAACCTGCAATGATAAATTCCACACCTTCCAGATCACCTTGCGCGGGCACGAGCAGACTAATTTACATCCCACAACGCCCCCAATTACCCATATATGGCATCAACAATCCCTTTAAAAGCCACCGGAATTCCTAATTGAGCCTTGGTGGAATGATGGAGAGGCGCTCGAAGAAACGCAATTTCTCCGACACGGTCCAACAAAATGAAAAAATCATATTTGGCACGTTGGAGGTGGGTTACAAACAAAAGAAAAAATATGGCGTGGGAAAAAGTGACAAGCGGCGTAAATGCTGTATGATCGGAACCACGGACTGTGACCGAGATAAAAAAAGAAGTGGTGTGATGTTAAATTAAATGCAAAAAATTATATTTTACGCTGTGATGTTATTTGCGCTTTATTCAGCACGCTTAAGACCACAGTAGGCCTACTGAATTAGACACAAGGACCCAAATACCGTCCAACACACTGTCATACAAAAATAAGCAACATTGTAGGTCCAATATATGCTCCTGTGCAGCGAACGAAGCTCTAGAATCAATACTATTTGCAGTTTCGTTATTTTACCACTAGGTTCCTGTGCGTACGACTGGTCAGAGCTGTGCGTATATTTAGGCACATTCCTACGTTCAAGTACGAGTTCATAAATCCCACACTTTGCGCAGGAATGATCGCACGCACCCTTTACGCACATTTCTGTTCGTAAGAACGCTTGATAAATGAGGCCCCAGGTTTTTTAAAAGTGCCTTAAGTGTGCGTACTCCTACAAATACTTTTTTACAGACCTCAAGACTATTATTGGGAAATTTGAACACAGGGAAATTGAGCCATTTGTCCTGCCTGGTTCTACATATTAAAACAGCACTTTTGCTGGAATTATATTTTATATCTTATTCCACACCATAGTCAGTGCATACATTAAGAAGTTGCTGCAGTCCTTTCAATTCCTACCAAGAGAAAACCCTATGCCTCATAGTGACTAGTATTTCACCATTGGCAGAGGTGGAAAAGCCTGCCTTTATAAAAGCTCCTGCCACGTATCCAGTCACTAAAGTAGCTGGTTGGGATATTTTCTCAGCCAGGTAGATAAACTAGTTGGTGTCATCACCTGTTTTAAGTATGTGCACACATCAGGTCAAGCCATTGTTGAATGTTTACTGTCTGAAGCTAGCAGTTTCGAGCTCTGGAAGGATTCCAGGAGTCCTTATGCCAAAAACAAAGCACCTTGCATTAGTTCTGGCAGGCCACGTAGTCAAGCCTGCTATTAGCTGCTCTATCTCCGATTGGTTAATGCCAACCCAACCCACATCAGCTGTTGCTTGCAAGTGGCCACTTGCAATCAGAACACCTTATTTATTAATTGTGTCTGTCCGTCTTTTTTTTTTAATCTGTGTAGGGCACAAGGGTCTTCTAAATGTTAATTTCAATACAACTGCCAACAACTGCATTATAAATAAAATATTTATTTTATTTTATTACAACATTAAAAATGATGTTATGTGAAAATGTAAAAATGATCTTTAACATAAAAATGTAAAAATGCATGCAATGTAATGATGTAATGATTCACATAGATCATGGAACATGATTTTTCTCTTCTTTACACTAGAGGGCATTGCACTGTAAAGAAAAACAAGCTTTGCCTGTGTGATTGGAGAGGTACATTCTCATCGTTTTAAAGACATTCATACCATTCCAAACCATAACAACGTCTCCTTTTCAGTTTGCATTGTTGCATTGTTGCATTGTTGCATTGACTCTGAAATTAACAGCTTAACAGCTCATGATGTAGGCATATAAACGAGTGTCAATGGAGTCCAAGGGAATGCTTAAGTGTCTGTGTAAACAGTAAAGGTCACCGTGTGACTGCAAAGCTGGTATTGCTCTTCAGATGAGGGATGAGTTGAAACCTTAACCAAGGCACTCACTCAACAGTGTCATGTACCTGACCCAAAATGTAATGCTTAAGACACACTATTGCACTGATTTTTATTTGGTTCTTCAGCAGTAAAATAGCTTTAATACTATCTCTACAAGATATAATATCTCTACAAGATACAATATAAAAATACAACACTGCTCATTAAACAGAATACAATACAAGTATTGTAATAAGTAAATACTGTAATACGTAAAAACTGGTGGTTTGTAGTTATAGCATGTAGTGTAGTGTAAGCATGCCTGCTGTGTACTGTATGTTGTGGGATTTCTAGACATTTCTGTCCTCTGAATAACATGATTGATGTGGCTTTGTAATACATAGTGCTGATCAAGGGTAGTTTGCAGTGGGTGAATGTACTGCTCTGCTCTGCATTGCTCTGCTCTGCTCTGCTCCGCTATGCGCTGCAGTGTAGCATGCTAATGCCTGCAGCTCCTCCCCAGCGTAGAGCTTATTAACTTGGGTAGCATTTCAGCTGAGAAAAGAAACATACATAAATAGTGCGCTTCAGAGCACGAAACTGAAAATGAGGGGGTACAAATTGAATATCATCACTGCAGAAATTTCACTAATGTAGGGCAATTAGCCAATGAAATAAAACATTCCAACATCACTTTTCAAATAGCTCAGCATAACTGTCGGCTTTATGAATACAGTTTAATATGTGTTTGTAAAATAAATGAGTATATAAAGGTGTGTGTGTGTGTGTGTGTGTGTGTGTGTGTGTGTGTGTGTGCACGCGCATGTGAGTTTAATATGTGTTTGTAAAATAAATGAGTATATAAAGGTGTGTGTGTGTGTGTGTGCGTGTGTGTGTGTGTGTGTGTGTGTGTGTGTGTGTGTGTGTGTGTGTGTGTGCGCACGCATGTGAGTTTAATATGTGTTTGTAAAATAAATGAGTATATAAAGGTGTGTGTGTGTGTGTGTGCGTGTGTGTGTGTGTGTGTGTGTGTGTGTGTGTGTGTGTGTGTGTGTGTGCGCACGCATGTGAGTTTAATATGTGTTTGTAAAATAAATGAGTATATAAAGGTGTGTGTGTGCATGCGTGCCTGTGTCTGTGCCTCTGTGATGAGGGTTGTGACGCATGAACAAGAATTAAGATCCAACAGCACTAGCTCTTTTTGGCCAATCTCTCTGTGGCCTTGTAATTAAAGCCTGAAAAAACAACATAGCAAGCTTAATTCAGTCAATTTACCTAAATTGATTAGGCACACTGACCCGGCCAACACACCTCCCCCTTCTCACACTGAGCCAGCACACTCCAATTCCCTATACACTCTCCCCCAGCCCCCCCACACACATGCAAATAAATACACATAAGCCTGTGTATGTAGTATGAACTCAGCGAAAACTGTGCTGTGGATACCTACAGTACCAGCTTCTCATCTGTTCATGACAAACCAATACAGTAACATGGAGTGCTGTGGTGTTTGCTCATGAAACAGAATACGTAAGTATTGTAATAAGTAAGTACTGTAATAAGTACTGTAAATACTGTAATTGCTCAGGGTTACTGCATTCATTTTATCTGTTTCTCTGCAGGCATACTCAACCACCTTGAAGTGGCCTGGTAATCACAGGGTGGGGCTACAGGTAAGAGGACTGTAAACAAAGACATTGTCCTTTGTTAGGAAATGGCAAACGTCTGATCATAAAGTGACTGCCATATTATAATAAACACTGCTGTTTTAATCTCACACTCGGGCTGTAAATGTAATTGTTCATTAAGAAAACGTTGTGTCTAAACAGTGTCTGCAGCCAGTCCACCATGACAGACTGTGCTTGACTTTGATTAACCCGTTAGCATCACCTCCTCCTGTCTCTTTTGACTTTGATTAACCCTTTAGCATCATCTCCTCCTGTCTCTTTTGCTGTCACCCCGCAGCAGAGGATGGGATGAATTACACATGTGCCCCTGAACTCAGTTGGTGTCGCGTCTCCAGTGAATCAATTCCAAGGACTCTTTCTTTACCCTCTCGCTATGGAGGTGTTAGATTCTTCTGTTATTCCATGGCCTGCAGGACCTCGACAGCATTTCATGAGATGAATGTGACTGAGCAGTGGTGCTGAACCAACCTCATACAGTACAATCTGAACAAGTTCACACTCAAGTTCTTTATTTACAAATCTGTTGCATTCAGTTAATCTTTTGCAGAAAAAAAAACGAACATATTCATTGAAGGTGTTCTTTTGAACTCGTTCATGCACAACACTGTAGGTGACTGGACAGTTTCTAACATTAGTCTAGGTGGTAGGAACACTTACAGGGTGTTAAGACTACACAGTTTTTCCTCTGAAGTGCAAAACTAGATAGTGAAGAAGTGAGAGTATAGTAGGAACGAAAGGGTTTTGTGTATTTTTTCCTCATGGCTAAATGGCCTCAAGATACATGTGAAGATATAAACACTACAGCACTGCATGTTACTGTATCGTTTTGTCATGAACAGATGAGGAGCTGGTACTGTAGGTATCCACAGCACAGTTTTCGCTGAGTTCATACTCTTCCATCTTCAAAATGGTTCACCGCTCTTTCAGTCTGCAAGCAGTGATTGGTGGCTTCGATATGCTTAGATGATGACTTCGGGGATGGTTGGGGTGGGGGGTGGGAGCGCCATGCTTCAAAAATTGTGTTTTAACAGTGATGACTGAGGATGTCGTGACTTCATCATGACTTAATCATTACTATTTCTACTTAAAATCCTGGTCACTGGACATTAGGTAAGTCATGGATGGCAGTAGTAGTAGAGACTGTGAAGCTGAGCTGTGGTGCAGCAGTGTCAGGCTACTGTGTCTGGTCAGCCATTTTTTAAACTGAAATATGTGTGTGTGTGTGTAGGGGTGTGGGTGTGTTAGCCATTTTTTAAGCTGAAATATTATTGATGTAAACTCAACATGAAGGAATAAGAACAGAAAGTCAAAACATAATTGTGTGTGTGTGTGTGTGTGTGTGTGTTTAGCCTTGTTACTGTATGTACACTGACAGCATATTTGATGGTCTTGCCCGGTGGTTATGCCCCTATTATAATGCGCTGGTTTTATTGCTTTTTTTATAGGCCTACAAAATTGGGCCTACATAATGAATTTTCTCCTCACAGATAGGGGGAAGAAATGTTACAGTGGATTTTCTGTGGATTTTGCTGCAATAAATTTTAAGTTGAGATCTGTGGCAGTGGATTCTAACGCCGTATCGGTTCTAAATTCTTGGTTTGCATGCATTTCAATTACAAACAACATAACAATCTTTGTTGTTTATGTTGTTGAAGCAGCCTGAAGGATCGGATGATTGGTTTTAAAACACAAGGTGCCATCAGCTCTGTTATGTTGTGGAGTATTGCTTGTACTCATCCACTTAGAAGACAGGAGCAATGCCAGGTTTTATTGACTGAATCCGAGCTTTTCTTTACCCAGTGCAAGCTCATAGCCACCCAGCCGAATCATCAATTCTGCAGCATCAATTACCGAAGTCAGCGTTTATGGGGAGTTATTGAAGGATGTTTAGTGGCTGAATACTGGGTGGTGTTCTTTGGCAAATCACATTCATAAAGTAATCATGAAGCATTTAAACTGTCACGCTTCAATATCTGAGCTTAGACAAAGGCAGCATGCTGCATGGATCTTGTCAGTTGAAGTAACTCAACAAAGCCATATACATTAATAACACACCTGAAATCATTGAGTTGAACCAACATAGATCCATGCAGTACGTTTACTTTATTGTTCTTCAGAGATGGTTTTATGCCTCACCTGTTACTAATCAACACACACACATATCCACCTCCAGTCAAGTAATTACAGAAGATTGTGTTATAAAGCATTATGTTATGTTATGTTATGTTATGTTATGTTATGTTATGTTATGTTATGTTTATCTTATCTTATCTTACGTATGCTATGTGCACTCTAATTTCAATTCCATGAATTTAAATTGCACACAGTTAGGTTTTAAAATGTGTGGTGAATAAGAAGATAGACTGTATAATAGTATTCATTATCTTTATGGGCTCCTGTGCAATTGTAAGTGCCCAAATCAAGAGGAGGAGGGGAGTACTGCCGAGCGCTGAATTCTGGGAACTCCCCCCACCGCCTAATAAAGATCTGAATGAAGATCTGATGACACCAGCTTTCTGAGGAGGAAGTAAAAGCATCAGATGCAGGGTGGTTTTTGCTGTGTTGGCACAATACACCAAAGTTAATTAATTTCTCAGTGGTTTAGAGAAGAGTGGAGGGAAAACTCGCCGGTGCCACGAGCATGTTTATGTTTGCAGTGAACCTGCAAGTTTGGTCTTTTGCAAAAAAAGATTTAGCTGCATATGGCCTGTAGCTCTTGTAAGTTTTGTAATCTGTACAGAAATTCATGCTAAAGGTAGAGTTTGATTATCGTGTCTATGACAACAACTATAATAGCACTAAAGCAAGCAAAGGGTCCTGAGTAACTGAAAGCCTTTTTGCTGTCAATCAGGGAGGGATGCTGTTCAAGTCAATTGTTTCCCCTAGAGGATTGTTGTCCTCAGTTTTCAACCACACCATAAAGGAAGATGCATTTAGGCCTGCTAATGAATTGAACAACCACTCACACACGCGCACACACACGCGCGCACACACACACACACACACACAAACATGCACACACACACACACACACATACACACGTACACACACACACACATGTACTCACACATACATATAGACACACACAAACACTTATAGTGGTCAACCCTGACAGCTGACAAGCAAAATGGATTACAGGTGGGGGGCTGCAGGGGGCGGTGGGCGGTGGGCGGTGGGCGGTGCTGGACAGTGGGCAGAGACGGCAGCCAGTGAATGACAGTGGGGGAGAGGCGGGAGAGGCGGCAGTGACAGAGTGACACATACACACACACACATACACACACACACACACACACACACACATGCAGGCGGCGGCAGCAGTATGGATTACTGTTGGGAAATGGGGAGCTCCCTGGCCTTGGGGCCGCCCGCTCTAGGCCAATCACCCTGACAATAATCTCATTGCAGTGATGCACGGGTCACAAACGGCCAGCGCTCCCTCTCTCCCTCTCTCTCTCCCTCTCTCTCTCTCCGCTGCTCTCTCCGTGAGCTCAGAGCTGGACCCCTGCCAGAGGTCAGAGTAATTCAACGGCACTACAGAGCACTTAACAATGCCAAACAAACAAATGTCCAAACAAAATCGGCCAAGAGATAAATATATTAAGTGTCCAAAATCGGCCAAGAGATAAATATATTAAGTGTCCAAAATAGGCCAAGGGATAAATATATTAAGTGTCCAAAATCGGCCAAGAGATAAATATATTAAGTGTCCAAAATCGGCCAAGAGATAAATATATTAAGTGTCCAAAATCGGCCAAGGGATAAATATATTAAGTGTCCAAAATAGGCCAAGGGATAAATATATTAAGTGAGACGTAAGCAAATGAATAAATCAATCCCTGCCCAAAAGGTATCCATGAATTATGGAAAGTGTTATGTAAAAGGGATGCCGTTACACTGATCTACCATGTCACCGGTGTGTGTGTGTATGTCTGTGTGTGTGTGTGTGTGTGTGGTTGTGTGTGTGTGTGTGTGTGTGTGTGCGTGTGTGTGTGTGTGTGTGTTGTCATAGAGGCATGGTGGGGGGATTCTGGGTAAGGGCTGGGCATGATGCTTGGGGGAAATAGTTGTCCTTAAAGATGTTCCCTCTTCATGTCAGAATGGGAGGCCAAGACCAAGACCAGGACCCACACATAAGACAGCGGAGAGAGGGAAGAGGGACAGACATTTCCGGAGAGGAAATGAATTCACCAGCCTAGCAAGAGTCCCTCGAGTAGCTATTAAAATATTCTAATTATTCCTGGATTTCTGACTCATTTTTTGTTTTTTGTTTTTTTAATATATTTCATTCAAAACATGCTAACAGGATGCATGACCAATGGTGTGTTATCTCCTATATAGTTCAATGAAGTATGGCTTCACAATATATGTATTATAATTATTGTGTAAGTATTGTGTTATTATAAGTATTGTGTAATTGTGTTGGTCATTCTCATCACTGTATTCACAGAGGCTGTCAAAGAAAGAAAATTACTGACTTGCATTAGTACTGAAAACCATTATACATCTATACCAGTTTTTACTTTTGAAAATGGACTGTTATAAAATTTCACCTTAATAATCCACAAAATGGCTTTTTTCCAACAGGTACAACAGAAAGTCTTTTGTCTTAAGATTGTCTCTATTTTCTCTTTTTGCAATTTCCAGTGAGCTGTCTCCTTCTGCTACAGTAGCCCACTTCAAGGCTGAGGGGTTGCTGGAGCGAGTAAATGGGAGCCTGATGTGAATGCACTTACCACTGTGGCACTGCTTGGTCCAGAGACACCCAGAACTGAGCACTTGTGGGCCAGACAGCCATGTGGACCCAAGACTCAATTTAGGGGGAAAACGCTTATCATTTTGGTGCAGTGCTCAAAACAATATCCAGCTGTGTAGTTCCCGGCACCATTGGCATCTACTCGCTCACACTCGTCTTGCCACAGGTTTTTTTCCTGGGGCTTAATGAGTTTTTTGTGTGATTTGTTGTTTTGTCTGAATGTGGCTTTCATAGACAATTGCAAATCTTGATGGGAGTAGCCTGGGTGGCATATATATTGCTCCCCTAATGGTGCCATTCTGTTTTCTAGGAACCTGACATTCACTTCCTGAGGCAGGGTTGTGACAAACCAGAGTTTAGCCGAAGGTGCAGGAATGCAGTCCAACGCAGGTCTCTCCCATCCTGTCACTGCCAACACAGACTGTCTACACCCAAAATGTTTCAGTAATTAATTCCAAATCACGCTAGCAGAGGAATAAACCATAAGACCAGATGAAGATGAGAAACAATAGCAATTAAACAATTCAACTATGTCCAATTGTTATTTTCAGAGTCAACTACCGTAATTAATAAATAACTGATAACCTTATTTAATTTTATTTGTCACATTCAATTATACTTAGTACAATATGCAGTGAAATGCTAGGTCTACTAAAAACAAAAAAATAACAATGAAATAAGCATGTTTAAGATATATACAAGAATTTTGTTATCTCTTGTGGTCCTCATGTAAAGTGTGTATAGATAGAGGATAAAAACTTTTCCTTCATCTCCCAGTCCTTGTTTTATATGCTCTCCCTGACTGAAACATACTTGAAACTAAAACTGTTTTAGGTACATTGCTTTCTTAAATTATAGTATTGTCTCTTCTTTGTATTTATCTGTTCTTTTTGCATGTATTTATGTGCAATGCATTGAATTGGCTGTGTGTATGGAAAATGCTCTATTAATAATAATAATAAAAAAAAATCCTCTTTCTAATTCCGAATTTCAAATGTTCATCTCATAGATTGCAACAGGAGGCAGGCTTTTGCCATCAGAAAATGTTCTTCATTCCTCTGTCTGAGCAGTGGACCAGACAACCTCAGGTTTCAAAATTATAGTCCCCAGTCAGGTTCAGTCTGTGGAGGTCCAGAGCTTCTCTGCTTCGCGGCTGCCTCTCTGCCACTGGCCTGCTAGGTGTGGTTGACGTAATTAGTCCCAGATGATCCAGGTACTGGAGCTGGGGCAGTGTGCACCATCCCTTAGTTATGATTCTGCAAGCCCATCGGCTGCTAAGGACCTCTCACTTGCACGTCATGCCATACAACTTTTCCCTTCCTTTTTCTGCCATTTTCTGCTGTACCTTGTCAGTCTTAATTTGCCCACTAGATTGTCTGTCTTTCCTCTCTTTCTGAAAGAATATGGAGTTGATGATGTTTTAGCCCAAACCTATAGGGGAATGACAGGGCATCCTTCTCTGCATCCTGGAAAGTATTTTTTTAGATTCTGTCAGCTGGCATGGAGGGTATGTGTATTGTGACTCATGTGAACATAAAAACACTTAGACCAAAGTGACCAACACATAGACATTCACCAATAATATATGTGTACATGGATCAAACATGGACATCACCATGGTTCACCCATACAAATATTGAAAAGGCCTTAATAGAGAGACATTACATGACAACATTTTTAAAAACATCAACCTGTGTTTAATAACCCAAGACTTGGATAAAGAGTACTTTTTAGAGAATTGATTTTAAACTGGGAAGTATTAGTCTATGTATTTTTCATAACTTTCCTTATAACTTGCTTTTTACACCAATAGCCTCTGTCCTACTTTACTCCTTCTTTGATTAAAACCTCACTTGTGCCTTGCCTAGACTTCACCTGTTTTGAAGAAGAAGAAAGAAAAAGAAATGTATTCTATATTTATTATAGAAATTTATTTTAGTCTTTCCTGACTGAATTAGCGACCACCAGATGAAAGCTATGACAGGCCTTATTACCAACCTCTGCTGTAACTCTGCTGCTCCTCTCTCTCTGTCTCTCTCTGTCTTTCTCTTTCTCTGTCTCTCGCTCTCTCATTTTTGCTGGATCTTTCCCTTTCCTCTCTCTCTATATCTTTATCTCTCCCCCTTTGTTTGACTTTTATCCTCCTTTTTATTTTTTCCCTCTCTCTCTCTCTCTCTATCATTTTCACTCTTTTATTTTCACTCACTTGACTTCAAATAGGCTGAGGTCTGACTATGGATTATGATATGTCCTTGATGAACACACAGAGGTGATGGAATTGTGTGGTGTATTGCCCCACAAAAAGGATGCTTTTGTGATGCTAAAATAAAACATAGTGGATAAATAGTCCCCACTCCAAATCTGACTAATTTAATGATTACTCATTTAATTATTATTATTTCATTTAATAATTAAAAATGTTTTCATTCTGCTATCCATTACCGTCAGGTTACAGTGCTGAATAGGGCTTTGGATTGTAGCAGGATGTTTGCTCAGATGCAGCAGTATTCTGAAGAGCAATCACTGCAATAAGTGATCCTCCCCCCCAAGGCCCGCTGTGCGTCTGAACATCTGAATTATGAATTTTTTATATGATCTGGCAGCTGTAGCCTGTGTGTGGCAATGTGACACCAGAAAATACAAGAGGGAAACCAAAGCCATGTGAAGTGCCTGATGTTGTTGTGCCTTTCAATAGTGATGGCCGTCAACAGCTCCGTGCACCTGCACACACACACACACACACACACACACACACACACACACACACACACACACCCATACACACACAGACACACTTGCGCAGACACACTTCTTTAGTCAACAACTTCATTTACACATCCGTGAACAGCCTATAGATGTCTGACTTGTATGTACATATAATTAAATTGTATACAAAGACACAGATACAGACAGACACGCACTCTCATACACACGCACACATACACACACACACACAAACACACACACACTTTTTGGTACTTCAAACTGGTAAGGACACAAATGCATGAAATGAGTGTGAGTGCTGTGGGACAATGGGGAAAGTAATGAAGCCACTCGTCACTCTCCACACAGCACAGCACAGATGTGTGACTCTCAGCAGAGCACTTTTTCAGCCGTGCGTCTGCTGAGCTTGGCTATCAGTCCCATGCTGCAGTATCAATACAAATTGCCCTTGGATTGTATTAGGATTCGCTCACCATTTGCAAAGCACAGATGTGAGATTGGAGCAGCCTTAACAAATGTGCTTATACCATTCCTCCTCCTCCTCCTCCTCCTCCTCCCCCTCCTCCTCATCCTCCTCCTCCTCCTCCTTCCAACCGTCCCCCTACACAACGCACAACACACATGTACGGAAATGAAGCATATCTGCTGTTTGTTCAGATATAAATCTAAAAATGAATATTTTATGTTCCCCCAGTTCCTACAGCTGTCTGATAGGAATAAGATGTGACAGTCATGTCTTGGAATATGTTACCGTTTCAAATGGAGAGGAGATATACGCCTTTTTGTGTATAGGCATCCATTGTGTAGAATTTATCCTTTCATTGTTAAACCAAGTTCTTTAGGTTCTCAATGATGAACAATTTGTTCTCTCTTAGGCCAAAACATCCCAGCTTACATCTGTCCATAATTGCGTCTACTAAATCTTAATCGGTCCACATGATTAATGAGGGAGATTTTAATTGCCAGTGTTGATCATTTACACAGCATTCTGAGAGGGGACCTGAGGCACACCCACTAAATGTTTGAAATGGTGCTGCCAGCCAGCATCAGAGGCACTGGAGGGGAGTGTCTCACATATTTGATTACTAGTGAATCCCGATCATTATTAAACAGATATCCAAACACATCTTCACAAAAAAATGACACTGAAAAATGAAAAAAAAAATGACACTGACACTTTCATATTTCTGATGCCTGTTTCAGTGTCTAAAATAGAATTAGAGATCTAGAGATTGACTCTGAGTTGTAGCCAGGCTGCGCAGTGGTAGATCAAGGTGTGGGTGACATGTGCAGCGGGCGATGATGGCATCCTAATGAGACTGTCACAGGGCACCTGCCCATAGTAGACCTAAATCAGGATGGTGACATTTGTGCCGTCGGTTATCTATTGGTCATTTGCACACCATGTCATGTCAGCATCTCTGTTTCTGTCCTAATAGTAAATGCGCATTTTAAGTGATTTGATAAATAAAAAAATAAATTCTAGCATGGAAACACTTGACATGCAAATAATATTTATGGTCTAAAACAGCTGCTGATAGCCATCTTGTTAAGCCAAATTACTCTGACTGTGCAAGTTGATTGATAACCTGACTAGTCATATTGTGTCCCCATGTGTGGGCAAACTGAATCTAATTAGTCAGCTAGGGAGAGCTAAATAAGTGTGTATGTGTGTGTGTGTGTGTGTGTGTGTGTGTGTGTGTGTGTGTATGTATGTATGTATGTATGTGTGTGTGTGTGTGTGTGTGTGTGTGTGTGTGGGTGGGGGGGGTGTGTGTGGTGTGAGAGAGCGATCAGTGTTTGGAATGATTTCCCTGTGTGTGCGTGTGTGTGTGTGTGTGTGTGTGTGTATGCATGCGTGCGCGTGTATGTGTATGTGTATGTGTGTGCCATTTCAAATGTGTTGCAAAATGCAGTTAATGTAGTGGTTGGTGCTCTGTTGTTAGATAAGGGTTTGCAAAATTTAGTCCGTGGGTATATGGTATGGGTGGAATTTAACTTTGCAATATGTGAACCACTGAGAAATAAATCATTAAATTCACCAGCCATTCAATAGTAAATTATAATTTTGTGTCCAAAATCTTGCAGCCACTTTGATATTTTACAAGCCTTTGGCTGGTGGCTTGTGCAAATTTCCATCCTTGGTATGTGGGGTTAGAGTGAGGGGGTGATGGGACACTCAGGGAGATAGAACTGCCATTGAACCTGCGACAGAATGCCACCGCAAAACAATGGCACCACAAAACAATTCCACCGCAAAGGAGCCGCAAAAGTGACATTAGTGTCACAGCTGTTGCACTCTGCGTGCTGTGCAACGAGGCGTTTCCTCATCACAGCTCTCCCAGGAGCAGCGCCATTTAAAGCACTGTGTTGTGCTAATGTCTCACACCCGTGCAAGATGACATCCTTTCAAAGCAGCACAGTCACTTAGCAGTCACTCACCTCAGTCCTACACCGGCAACCAAACTAACTAAAATCATGCAGAATCCTCCTTTTCATCATCATCCACAGTGCACAAATAACTTTACGTAATAAGCATGCTAGCATGCTAACAAAAGTAACATTGTGTATGTCTTGTGTGGCTACAGAGGAAACAGAGGTGTTTTTGTTTGTTCTTCATGACCACATACTGCACAAAATGGATGGATAAATGAATGAATGAATGAATGAATGAATGAATGAATGAATGAATAAATGAATGAATGTCACCAAATGGATTTGTTCTATGAAAGCAGACCTCAAATGGTGTTGTATTCTGCCCACAATCGCACAGTTCTGCAATATTTCTACGGTGTTGACTACACCCATTAATATACAGCGATTGTAATGTGTACTAAGAGAGAGCCTGCTGGGAAGTTCTCGTTGGGTGTTGTTTGCATGCGGTTGCCATGGCTCCGGGGTCTCTTCCTGGGGTTTTCCAAAACTGATCCATCATGGCTCTGGAGCCCAATGGATTCCCCTGTCACTGGCCCATTGATTTATGTTAATGTCTCACCTCTTACTCACTGTCTCACAGCGGCAGCAAGTGTGTAAGCACCACCAATCTCATAATCATGAAAGAAAAATAGCCCCCACATAGGCCCCACTCGATAAGAGCAAATTCACCGATTTGTGGCAGTGATTTCTATTAAAGATGTGTGATTTTGCTCTGCCAAGTGTTATCAAAAACACATTTATAACTGTAAGGGACATATCTGAACAAATGCTGGCAGAAATGCTGTATAATTACATGGCTTACGATACTTAGATATGCAATCAGCAGGACTGTTATTAGAAAATCTTCTCAGTTTGACTCCATCGCACAATTCTTAAATACAGCTTAATTAAATTTGTGGCTTTAAACACACAAAGCCTAACAGCAACTTTGAATCAAAGGCACAGCAATAGAATCAAGCAGTTAGGTGGCCCCCTGTTGAAGTGGCTATGGACGCTTTATTCAAGAATAACACCTTAAGAAATCAACCACATTGCACAGCACCCCAGGTGACTGGTCTTTTTCTCCTCTGGGCACAAACGGAGGCTAGGTGTCTGATGAGGGGAGTGTTTGTGTCAGCTTTTGCTCTTTCTCCCTGGCGTGTTGCAGGAGCTGAATTTGAGGAGAGTGTGTATGTGTGTGTGTGTGAGAGTGTGTGTGTGTGTGTGTGTGTCTGTGTGTGTCTGTGTGTGTGTGTGTGTGTGTGTGTGTGTGTGTGTGTGTGTGTGTGTGTGTGTGTGTGTGTTGCCTGCTATGCTGCTATCCCCACCAGCCCTGGGTGTAAAGTGGCTTCATTGATTGCAGGGGGCTTTGCTGCAGTCTGGGGTGCAGCAGCCAGAAGTGTTCCTAAACAGCAGCTGACTGCAGGCAAGGGATGTGGCATATGTACCCCTGGCCAAAAGTCTTTTGACGCAGACCTGGCTCAGGGGATCTAGTCAGAACAAGCCCAGCTTGAGGATTTGGACCGTCCAGTCCAAATAGAGTACAATCCAAATGCATAAATACACTTTTCAAATGTACAGTTTGCCAAATGTATCAGTTGTGTGTACCCACTTACTGCACAAAGCCCCCATTTTCAACACATTAGCTTGTGTTTATTTATATTTGCTGGGTAAATATGCTAAATATGTTGTTAATTGCACAAGCGTATTGCTGCTGTCAACATAGGCATGGGGCCAGGGAAGGGGCCCACCTGTTTGCCTTAACAAGGTGTATTTAACAAGGACGGGGGCCAGTATTACCCTGGGCTCTGCAGCAACAACAGCAGTGCGTCTGCTGCAGTACACTGAGGTAAAAGTCTACTTGTACATTCCTCAAATTAATAGCTCAAATATTCCAAACTTCACTATGAATCGTGCAAAGAATAAATTAAATCTGTTCTCTCTGTATATTCACAAAACCATTTGCTTTATTAAATATTGAATATTTGTCTCAAGGTAACTTTAAGCATAGACACCCCCCCTACTTGGCAGCTGAATCTCCTGATATGCTTGAAGGATGCCCAGCGAGGTATTTCACAGTCGTCCACAGGAGCATCCTCTGTTGGGTGGTATACCTGGAACATGCATGTCTCAATTCAACCATTTTAACATGTTTAACAACTCCTGCAATTATAAATGTGACAGTGTACATGAAGTACCCTCACATGCAAATGATTATATGACTAATATTAAAATGTATGACCGGGTTAAACATATGTGTGTACACGGTGTTTATATTGTTTAAAAAAAGGAAAGAAAAAAAAAACTCTAAACATGAATCGTGGGATTGTGCCTATACTTGGTGCTATGGCTAGATGTAAAGAAAATCTCTTTTATCCTTTACATGTACCTACTCAATAAACACTGTTGATCACAAAAAATACCATCACCTGGTACTGTACCAGGTATCCCTACAGTTCAATGGAACTTCCTCCAATGCTTCAAGAAGTCATGTGATAAATCGAAATGCCATCACTAGATGAACATATTATCATTCAGTGTCATGCTATTGAGTCTTTTCCCTGTCCTGATGAATTTTTTATAGTGTTCCTTGACCTAAGGTCAAATGAAGGTGATTGGCGTAAGACACAGGATAAATGTCTTGCCAATTTCACTGCAGCCTTTTGTCGGTTTCTTTGCATGTTCCAAGCGAACCCAGTTGTTTCATACATTGATGGTATATGCATACTGTATCTCTGGGCTTTGTAACATGGTCGGACAGAGCTGACTTATGAGATTTGAGAACCAACCAAAGACAAGAAGCAGGGGATTTCAGTGATGCATGTCAGTAAAGCAGAAGATGTGTAGGCGGCCCTTCAGTATGGCCCACACACACACACACACACACACACACACCACACACACACACACACACACACACACACACACTCACACACACACACACACGCACACACACACACACACACACACACACTCACACACACACACACACGCACACACACACACACACAGGTCGAGCTCCTTCAGTATGGCCCATGTTGTTCATGTAGGCTACACATCACTTAAAGAATGTGCTCATGTGTGATCCAGACCGACAGAAAAATGCCTTTCGGGGGCATCCACACCTGTGCATAGTGCCATCCACTTTTGATCATCTCCCCCAAGATGCATGTCGATGCCAGGTGTGAGCAGAGCCAAAGATTCAATGGTATGTATATTCACATTCAGGCCAGTAACATGCATGAATAGACCTATAATCTGGCATGAGTTCATATTCAGCCTATAGCTGCCATTTGGATTGCCAGCACTGCGTTGGGTTTGTGCCTGCATGCTGCGTTGTGTGAAGACTTGGTGCAGTAACACCCACCCACACAAAAATATAGTAGCAAACGTACAAATACTCTTACAAATGTGCACTATGGCATCCTCCAGCCCTAATATTCATGACTGCCCTTTATTTGCGTGGCCACATTTAGTCCACAAATGTACATGTACATACTATAGTATACCATAGTCTGCCAGCAACATTTTCGATTTTTCTTCCATACACAAATGCAGCCCCCACCCCATCCTCTGTTTCCCATATTCTACCAAATAAATGTTTTAATATCATAATTCAAGTGGAAAGCAATCTTTTTGGATCAAGGGACATCTTCTTGTTCTTTTTTTTAAACTTGGTTATTAAAAATTACCCCAAGAGATACATATTTTGCCAGCAACACTTTCAGTGTGTTTGCATCATAGACGGTATCAAACTGGACAAACACTCTGTGACATCACACATAGACGTTTTCAAAGACCAGATTAAGCCGCAATTGAAGGTTTCGGGTGCAGTCATCTTTGCCAATTCACTCTCACATGGATGTCAGTGTAATTTATCTGAGGATTAAGCTAATGGATTCCAAAAAAATTCACCTCCCTCAGAGTTATCATGGCCCCAATGGACCTGTGAGGCACTGCAGCATTAAGGAATTAGGAGGTATTAGAACCTTCAGTTTTGGCTTTATTGTTTCTCCAGGAACCTTGCTATTTGCTTAATAGCTGAGTTAGAATGATAATAATAATGATAATAATAATAATAATAATAATAATAATAATAAACTGTATTTGTATTGCACAATTCATACAAGATGTAGCTCAAAGTGCTTCAACAGTTTGGCAGGAAAAAAACACAAGGCAGCATTTGTTGCGCAGGGAAAGGGTGAGGAAAAACTCCATGAGGTATCAGAACCTTCAGTTTCGGCTTTATTATTTCTCCGGGAACATTGCTGCTTGGTTTACATAGCCAAATGCAGCCACCCCTCCATCCACTCCTCCCCTTCCTCTATGTATCCTTTCTCAACACTACCATTTGCTGCACTGCTGCACTCTCTCTTTGCTAGACATACACACAGGAAAAGAAAATGCCAGCAATTTGTAAATTCAAATGGATCCCCCAGTGCTTACACAATGTGAGCCAGGCAAGTGTCTGATCACATGTTGAACCCCGTGGAGGCATGTGCTGTGTGTGTGCTTGTCTGCGCCGCTGCCAAGGTCACTAATGAGACTCCATGGAGGGGTGGAGGGGGGGTGGGGGGGTGGGATCAGTGGAAGGTAATGACTATGGAGGCTCCCCCACCAACCCAGATGAGCTTCAAACCCAAGACTTTAAAACAGACTGTTTTATTCCGTAGGTGTCCTGTGCAATGAGGCTAGCTGGGGACGCTGACACCAGTTTGACTCGAATTTGTGCTCGCGGTGGGGTGGGAAGTAGAAAAAAGTGGAGAAAAGTGTCTTGGTGTGTGTGTGTGTGTGTGTGTGTATGTGTGTGTCTGTGTGTGTGTGTGTGTGTCTGTGTGTAAAGTGAGAGGAGAGAGAAAGTATCTGTTGAAGTGTCTGCCTGCCGACTGATTATGACCCAAAATCTGAGGCATCTCGAAAGAAGTGCAAAAAGTGCTGTCACCTAAAATGCATAGAAGTGTCAAGACAACCTGTCAGGATGGGAAGTGTGACAGTCTCCATTTCCTTTCTGTTCATGGTGACTTTGACCACAGATCAGCGTACAGGAATGCTCCAGTTTCTGTGTAGGAGGCTTGTGTCTGGACACAGCTGTTGCCAGAACAAGGTGTTAAATTGGGATTAACCACAATACCTCGCTACAGACTACCCTTTGGGATGACGTCACAGGGCTGTGTTGTATAAGTTAGGAGAAAGCACTTGTGTTATACAGCTATTTGACCGGGCATTTTCATGATCTGTATGGGAGTTCATTAAAGCCATGGAACTTCTCCCAACTATTTGAGGTATTATTTTTTTATCAGACAATTTGACTTGGTAGCACCTCCAAAATAAATTTGGATGGCGTATAGTCAAATCAAAGGTGGGTAAACAAAAAAGTCTTATTCCCACCAACCATCAATGTGCACTGTGCAATTCTGGGTGGAGGGTAAGAAACCACCACAATATAAAAAAAAAACTTTACAGCATAACATTGCTGAATGTATTGCATCTTCTAACAGTGCCAATAAGACCTTTCAAGATGTTTTGGAGGTTTTGTGCCTTTTAGGTAGCTGATTCATTATGAGGTTGCTTTAAGAACTACCGTATCGTGTCTCCATTCGACTCCACTGCTGACTTCTCTTTTTCTAATGTGATCCACTATAGATACTCACATTTAAATATTTAGTGGCATCAGCCTGTACAGTATGTGTGTGTGTGTCTGATCAATAGCACCTTGCCCAGTCTAAAATGAAGCCATTAATTAAAGCGCGTTAAGGATGGCTGAAGCAGAGGGACGCTGATGACAAAGCATTATGGCTCATGACAGGACTTCACACTGCAAGCCAGGAGGGGAGGCACTCAGTGTCTAATGACATGGTGCTCTTTATCTACCCCGTATGGCGCAGATGGGCTTCAGAGGCCACAGTGGCTATTAGAGGATCCAGGATCCAGGGGCCGGGGGCCGGGGGCTGGGGGCTTGGTCATTACACCCCAGAGCAAAACATGACCCTGTATTCCATCTGTGTTACTGGCGAAGTTTTCAAACAAACTAATCATGCCCTCTAGATGGAGTTACACCCACAGAGTGACAGAGAGGGAGAGAAGATTATGTTATTCTAATATATATACTGTATATAGATAGATAGATAGATAGATAGATAGATAGATAGATAGATAGATAGATAGATAGATAGATAGATAGATAGATAGATAGATAGATACCCAATAGCAAAACACTATGGAAAACATGATACTCATTTCTGTGCAAGTGCACAATAAATTACTAATGGCGTCAAACACTAGTAATGCTATACATTCAATCAAAGTCAAAGTCAAAGTCGAAGTCAGCTTTATTGTTAAAAACCATATGTACAGGTTGCACACACAGAATTTGAAATTGCAGCATTCCCTAGGCCCTCAGTGAACATTAAACGTCTTATAAAGAAGACAATAAATCATGATGACAAAACATAACAATATAAACATAGGAAAAAGTACAATAAGGGTTGTATATAATACAAATAGGACATGATAAAGCTCAAATGGTGCCATTTAATAATACCATCTAATTCAATAATACCATCTAATCTTTTCCAACTGACAAAACAAACACAAAGATGCCATATGGTGCATATAACTTCTTAAAAAGAGAAAAAAAGCTAAATGACAGATTAGATACAGATGAAGGCAAGTTTAGGCTAAAGGTGTGTGTAGAGAGAAAGGGACACGGTATTTAAGTTCTTCTAAGGCACCAAAATTGAGTTAGAACTTAAAACAGAGAGAGTAAGTGTGTGTGTGTGTGTGTGTGTGTGTGTGTGTGTGTGTGTGTGTGTGTGTGCGTGTGTGTGTGTGTGTGTGTATGCATGTGTGTGTGTGTTCGGAACATCTAACATGTTTTGATATGCTAATGTTTGCAGCAGAATCTTCACTGTCAATTCTGTCCCCAGAAATGTCATCTTAATGTCACTCAAATGTCACTGTGGGGCACATGCTTGACAGATCCACTGAATCCAGTGAGAGCTCAGTGGCCACTTGAATGCACTATTTCAACTGATACACTATGGTGGTTCTTGATGACACAACCAACATGAGTATCACACTGGCTTACAGGCCTATATCCGCTCTATCCTGTTATAATGACATGATACAGCCTCATATTCCATCCAGACCACTTCGATTATTTAGTGATCGCTTGTTGTGTCAGCTTACTATCAGTGTCAGATGTTCTCAGTCTAGACTATTTCCTTTTTGGTACCTCCGTGGAGGAGTAGTTTGGATGCAATCACTTGCTGCTCTGAAAGCATAGAATGTCTTAAATGATGTTTAAAAAACGTTTGTAGTGCTTTGATTAATTGCTGGCCATTTTATTTCAGATGTGTGACAGTAACAGTTTTTTTTACTACATCAACCTATATAAGTGTAAGTCTTGATTGTAATACCTTATTACAAATGAAATTTACTTTCCTATAATTTATGTTATATTTGTAATTTTTACATTTTAATAATCACATACTTTAGTTAACGAGAGAGCAGGAGAATTTGCTATGTAAGAACATTCTGCTGACTACCAAAGGAGTAGCGCACATTGTACTGTACACCAGGCCACACACACATTGTGTCTGATGGACACATTGCAAATTCATACAAATGGCTCCCATAGAGTCGCATCATTTGGATCCATCTATC
Source organism: Setipinna tenuifilis (assembly GCA_030347295.1). NCBI lineage: Eukaryota > Metazoa > Chordata > Actinopteri > Clupeiformes > Engraulidae > Setipinna > Setipinna tenuifilis. Next base: position 25,711,811 of record CM059272.1, read on the forward strand.
ATGTTGATAAAAACACAGCCTTGTGTCTGCGAGTGCGGGCTGAAATTATGGCGCAAATGTACTTCCATTGTCTCTGTGGCTTTTGTTGTTTTATGGCCACTATTTACAACCTCATCTTCTTTTTCTCCATGTCTGCCTGTCTCTCTTTCCCACTCACTCATTCCCACTCTATTTGTCAAAAACAAAAACAACCACACACACACATGCACGCAAGCACTTGCGCTCGCGCGCCCACGCACACACACACACACACACACACACACACACATGCACACACAAATGTTCTGTCTTTTGTTCCATTGTAAATTGACAGATCACAAACATAATCACATCACTTTGCTGGTTTTAATGAAACGGGTGTGTGACAAGTTAAAGTTTTTAGCCGAATCGCTTAATCTACATCAATTACTGAAATCATACACTGCGCTATGGTGTAGATATTAGCCTTGATAAAAATCACAACCCCCTTTACCTAGTCTCGTAATAATATCCATTTTTGAAATACTGTAAAATATTGCAGTTATTCTTTTATGTGAACTGACTCGCCTCCCTTTAAAGCTTTTCACAAAACCCCATTCCTAGTAAGACGACAGTGTCCTTTAATGAATATTTTTACACATTTGTGTTGCACCTGTCTGAATGTCTTGATATCTTGATAGTTGCTACTACAGTACTTTTGTGTATTACTGTACCCAGCTCTAGTCAGATGCAACACTGCTGCATTTACTCTGGCGACATCTCACACAAATGCTCTGTTTCACCATCATTACTCTTAGCCCTTAGATGTTTTCATTTCAACACAGGCAATTTCAAACTGCAAACTCAGCAAAAACAGAGCTAGAAACAATAGGTGGATAGAGCAAGGCTACCCATATGTATTTTTTGTTCTCTCAAATGTAATATATCTCATGTTGTGGCGAAGCATAACTTTCACTATCTCCTTGGATGAGATAGATATAGTCTATCAGTATTTCATTATACTATGTGTTCACAAGACACAAACAATCCATGCCCTTGCTTTTGGTTGCCTTTTATCACTAAATGTGATGTCATATCTGTAATTGTGTTGTGAAGTGGTGTGGTGTGACTACTGCTTATGGTAATGGATGCCGCAGGAGACCGCCATGGGTCCCATTCCCGGCCCAGTGTATGTCACCACAGCTGCAGCAGGAGAGTGTGTGGTTTACAATGGGTATGGCTGTGGTAACTCAGATGAGACTCCGTGTCCTCACATCAATTACACTAAAAAGGGGTTTCTTAGAATCAATTAAAAATTCATAGAAATACAATAATTAAAAATATTAAGGCGGGGTGTGCAGTGTATAGAGCACCCGACCTTGGTCGTTTCCCAAGCATACCCCATCTCTCTCCCACTCACTTCCTGTCCTGGTCTTCACTGTCCTGTCACAATAAAAAGACAGAAAAAAAGAAATAAAAAATATATATATTAAGGCAACATGCTGTAATCTTTTACACTGATTTAACTTGCACTATTGAAGTAATATATGGTCATGGTACTAAAAAAAACAATGCAAGAACGCAAGAAACACAAAACACAAAGCCAAAACACAAAACATACAGTACAACACATTGCCTTATGTTTTTAGTTGTTTCGAAGCAGCAGTTTTTAGAGTGATAGTGTCTGTTTTCATATGGTTTAGCTTTCCCAGTCATGTACCTCAGTGCTCCTCTGCAGGTGGGCTGTGCTGCATCGATTCTGGCTTGCAGGTCTGGTGTGGCTTTGAAACGGCAAGAGCTCCCTCGGAATTAATAGCACAGGTATTTCAGTAGCAATGAACATTACGATTCTAGTTCTCGCCGTTCAGTTCATCAAAACAAATTGTTCGTTGTATTCATTCATTTCTTCATTCATTCGAATAGCATGTCCTGTGCATACCTTAAAGGATGACACAGTGAAAAAGAATGAGACCTGTGAATCATGAATGAATATCTGATTGATTTGTCTCCTTTAATTTCAACAGTTTTTACAATACCAAGAGTTTCTGATATTTCAGTGCAGTAGGCTTTTGGGCAGAGTAATATGCACACAAAACATCGTTTTTCAACAGTAATATCAACCACTATCATCATTTAACTAGCAAAGTTAATAATGATTAGAAACTCCCTATTGTTGGTGAATCGCAATAGATTTGTATATGCTTGGTAACAGTTGCTATGTCTTATTGGCTGAAAGGACAAGAACGTTTGAGACCACTGATCTTTTAAGAATAACTTTATTAATACTTTTTAAATCAATGTTTGAGCTTCATTTAAGACAATGCCATATTATTGGCTGCCTCTCTCTCTTCTACTCTTCCAGTGCTGAGTGACAACCAAAAGAACGAATGAAAACCAGATATGGAGAATCAATTTGCTTCATTCGTTTCAAAGATTCATTCAAAAGGAACGTTTTGTCTGTCAGCAACACACCACTGTATGTCAGAGCATCCCTGTGTAGACAGATGTAGAGGGAGTGACAGAGACACAGTATTTGAAGACCCCACAAGCTCATTTGAATGGATAATGGATTGAACCAAAGACAGGGTCAGGTGTAAGAGGAGGGCTACTGTATTCGTCCTATGAAATGTGAAATCTAAAATCATGATCAGTGGGATTATTACTATGGACTACTAAACAATGCCTCAGCAACCTCTATGACAAGTCCCACTTGTCATAATGAAACAATCAAAATGATTGATGTTACTTGTACCTAATCATGACCCTTGCCCTGTGTGTGTGTGTGTGTGTGTGTGTGTGTGTGTGTGTGTATGTGTGTGTGTGTGTGTGTATGTGTATGTGCATATCACTAGCACACACGCACCACAGCAACACCTGCTGAAGGAGCATTTTCAGACAGAAAAAAATCCATTTTGGAAAGACTCTGGCAAAGTGGGCTGCTTATAGGCTGTGGTGTAATTACAGGGGCCGCTGGGAAGGCGTGAGGTAAGATAGGGCTCCACGCTCGGGCAACGCAGCACACCAGCTCCCTCCCTCCGGCAACCACTCACAGCCAGGAAATGAAAACCACAGGTCTCATCTGCAAGAACAAGAGAATACAGAAGAAAGAGAAAGAGAGGGAGAGAGAGAGAGAGAGGGGGGCAGAGAGAACAGAGAGTCACGTGGCCCTCCTTTTCTTCTTTATCTCCCTTTCCTTATTTTCCCTCTACTTTTCGACTCCAACACTTCCTTTTTTCATTCTCTCTCTTTCTCTCACACACTCTCACTGTCTTTCTTTTTCTCTTTTCCATTGCATCTACCACTTCCATCCTCTTTCTTTTTGTCTCTCTCTATTTATTTCTCTCTTTCCTACCCTCTCTCCCATTCTCTCTCTCTCTCTCTTTCGTTCTTTTTTTGTATTGCCTCTACCATGTCTATCCTCTTTCTCTCTGTCCCAGTCTCTTTCTTTTTGTCTTTCCTATTCTCTCTGTTGTTCTCTCTCTCTCTCTCTGTATCTCTCTCCCTCTCTCTCTCTCTCTCTCTTTCCCTTTGTCTCTCTCCATCTCTCTGTTTGATATTCTTTGATTCCATGAGCTTCCCCAGTAGAGCTGAGGGAGTGTGACTGAGCCTACATTGAGTGCCTTCACGCGCCGTAAGCGGATTGGTGCAGTGTACCGTCCATGTCAAATCCTCACCGCGTCCCCACCCTGTCACTGTTAGATGGCGCCGGGTGCCCCTGTCTGCTGTTCCTACCTCCAATGTTTATACACACGACTTTGAGATGTGTTGAGATTTTCTCTTTTTAAAATATTCCTTGCTCGGGATGATGCTGTGATCTGACTTCCCGCTGTGTTGCTATCTCCCAGTCTCTCTCTCTCTGGTTCCCTATTTGTGTCTGTGGTGTTCTCCCCCTGTGTGAGCGAGGGAGAAGAGCTGCAGCTCAACATGCTTTTCAGATGCTTGTGTGTTCTGGTAAGGATACATGCCCTGAGAGAGCACATCTCTCTGTAGGTCTACCAGGCAGGTTCAGATTCAATACGGTTCAACATGTTCACACACAGTTTGATTTGACTCTTTATTTGATCCCACCAATCACATTTTTCATAGACAGGATTCAAATATTTTTCAGAGGCCCAATACTGCTTTGACAATCATGGGTACAAAAAAC
>CM059272.1:25720915-25838415 GCA_030347295.1 Setipinna tenuifilis
CTATCCTTCCCTCTCTCACTTTCTCTCTCTTATTGGCTCTCTCCCTTGCATTCTCATTCTCTCTCTCTCTCTCTCTCTCTCTCTCTCTCTCTCTCTCTCTCTCCCCTCTTTTCTCTCACAGTCTCTCTCTCTCTCTCTCTCTCAGGCGTGTGAAATTTATAGACTGAGCTCTGGAGCTCAGGAGAGCTAACGCTCATGTGTCTGTGCTAGCTTAAATACAGATACCTGTCAATCAGCCAGCCAATCAATCAGTCGCCACGTGTGGCACGATAGCCTCACCTCTTTACTCCCGCAAAATGAGGTTTTTCTGCTTTGACATGATTACTAGCAAAGACAGATACAGTGACAGACAGAAATAACGAGATAGATAAACAGATAGATAGATAGACAGACAGATAGATACATAGATACATATATAGATAGATAGAGGAAGACAAAGAGAAGTGGAGGAGGACGACAGGAGAGAGTAGGAGAGCAGTTTAGCATAAGGGATGGGCGATGTTGATGGCTGTGCTGCTGCGTGTAGGGATGGATGTGCGTGTTGTGTTGTGTTGTGTTGTGTGCGCCACATAAAGGCATATGTAAATAGTGAGGCACTGAGGCGTCTCTGATTGAGCCTCTCGCTCGCTCGCTCACTGCGGGGAAGACGCACAGCACCCAGGTGGCCTTTGAAGTGTCACCTGTGGCGATGCACCTGAGAGGGACGCTCGCCTGTGCCTCATCGTCATCTGGCAACAATTACCTAAAAATAATACAGCATGACGACTCAAGTCAACCTCGTTATGTAAACACGTCTGTCTTCCTGTTTACTGCTCTTCCCAAAGGTGACTGGTGTATTTGCCTACTGAGATTGCAATTGCACTGCATTGTGGTCCGCTTCATCTCAAATCTTTAGGAAATATGAGATGTTCTGAACATGTTGTTCCCTATACAGTACCAAATGTGTTGAAGAAAAGACGCATGGACTTTCTAGCATAGTTGTAGAATTAAAGAGTTATATAATTGAAATGAAAAGTAGGATGAAATCTGGATGTATTTTCCCATCAATGGCCTGCTGACTCACAATGTTTTCAGTGCAGTGCGCCACATCTAGCAGGGAAGCTGCCGACTTGTTTAAGGTTTCGCTAGAGAGAAGGTGTTTTGGGCAAACAAACACGGAAGTTGATGAATGCTTCAGCAAACCTGAGAAGATTCACTGCCCACGGCACAAAGCTGCGTGATGCCACAGCAGCCCAGGTTCGCACCCTGACACAAGCATGTCTGGGAGCGGAAAACCTGGGGTGCAAATGCCATCTTGGGCATGACGCCACCGATAACCTCCTCAAACTCAACCCCTGGAGATGGAGGGGGGTTGGGGGGGTTGATGGTAGGGGGGTTGGGGGGGTTGATGGTAGGGGTTCAGGGGTGTGTTAGCGCCACTGGGGATCATCCATCACCAGGGCATGAGTCACTGTGACGGAGGGGGGGTGGGGTGGGGTGGGGGCAGACGATTCCGAAGGGGGACAACTCCGTCACCGTCTCTCCTTCCGCAAAATCTCTGTTTCCGTCAGCAGTCTGTCTCCCACTATTCTTTTTTTCGTCTGCCGCCATCCCATCACTAACAGGCAGGCGTTAACAATCCCAAAGGGAAGGGCACTGTAGCCTGCAGAGGCATAGTCCTGTCAGTTTTTACCATTTCTCCTCCGAACAAGCAAGCAAGCAAGAAAGAAAGAAAGAAAGAAATGCTTGTCCAAAAACAAAAAACACAGATAAGAATCACACAGGAGGGCGCTGAAAACCCTGGTTTGTGTATGGTGTTCTTGTGAGGGAGTTGCGAAGCTGTTTCGGGCACTTCCTCATAAGAGTGGTGCCTCCTGGTTTGTCAGGCTTCTTCCTCCAACAACTCGCTGGCGGCCTTACTCTCTCTTGTTGATGTCTGACAGTGTTGTCAGTGTATTCCACACAACACCAGCAGTGTGAAGGTGAACCTCTTCCCTTCCCCTTTTCCTCCCTGCTCCCCTGTGCCCCACTTCCTAGTAATGCTTTGGGGATGTCAGCGATGCCGCTGCTACAGACTCGGTGTTCAGAAGGAAAATGCCATTACTGGCAATGTGGGGCCTCCCATGAGGTACATTTGTGCCTTGTGTGTGTGTGCGTGTGTGTGTGTGTGTGCGTGTGTGTGTGTGTGTGTGTGTGTGTGTGTGTTTGTGTGTGTGTGTGTGTGTGTGTGTTTGTGTGTGTGCATGTGTGCTTGTGTATGTGTATGCATGTGTGCCTGTGAGTGTTTGTGTGTGTCTGTGTCTGTAAATGTGTGTGTGTGTCTCCGCATGTGTGTCTTTGGGAGAGCTGTATTGGAAAATGGTCTGGTGTATTTAATTGATGAGAATGAAACATGAGTTTATAGTTTGCTGTTTGACGATGAGGCCCGACAGAGCATGAAGAGCCATTATGCACAGTTTATGAGTGCCCGCACACAACATGTTTCATTTATGAGCCATCACTGACGTGGCAGAGGAGAGATTACACTTAAATGTCTTTGCGATTGAACTAGCATGATAATATTAATCATTTCTTTGTGGTGGTTGTGATGATGAAACACAAGATCCATTTTGACCCCTGTTTCTGTGCTGTTGCTGCTCTGCAATCTAGACTGCTTTACCTCAGACATGCAACATGCAGCGCTTGATAAGAAACCTGGAGGAGATTTCTTTTTTTTTATATCTCCTGTTTCCATTCTTATCGAACTGGGACAAACTAAGCACAGTAGAGGGCGGAAAAAAACCTCAGCCTGTGACAAGAAACGATCCATTTCACCTCGCTAGTGAGATAAATGCACAGGTGATAAAGTGTAGCGTGGCTGAATGCAGAACAGAGATTGCGCTCCAGCTAAACAAAACAAACGGAGCTGTTTGCCATTAGCCTCTCTCATTTCCATCAGTGTGCCGCTACCTGTGTGTGTGTGTCTGTGTGGCTCCCATCTCCACAGGGACTCCTAACACAATTTTGTTGTTCGCTCCTTCTGGCCATTGAACAATAAGTTACTGCTTTTTATTCTTGCTGTGTATTTGTGCTGCTCCCGAGTCTGATGTATTGGGCAGGTAGATTCTTGGAGACCTCGAGAATGATGATTACAATTTTTTTTTATGATTGCTTACACAGGTATTTCAGAAATTGGCTTATTGTTTCAAAAACTCAACACACAAGCCACATAACACAAAACTCTTGGCGAGAAAAATCTCACTTCTGTGTCAAAATGAAATCTGCAACCAGAACTTTTCAAAATGACATTTTTTTTACCAAAATAGTAGACACACCATTTATCATGTAAATTCATCTGTAGCAGCAACAACACACTGATATGCTCTTTACACTGCTGACCTTGAATAATTTCACTTAATTTTTCATATACAGATGTCTATAAAAAACAAATAGAAATTATTCAGAAATCACTTTTTACAATACCTAAAAGAAAATACAGTTATAGTAATCAATACACAATTTTACTGCACTGCAAACTATTGTATTGACTGGAATGACAGGAAAAATACAAGACAATGGTACATACTATAAGCAAAACAATTTGCTATTGTTACTGGATGAGGTGAAATGATTATGAATTCCACCCTGTGATTTGGCCACACAATCTTACAGTATCAACATCTAAACAAGTATCTCCATTAGCTCAGCAATAGGGGAAACATCACTATATGTACCATATCCAACCTCTTGCTGACCCAACCTCGATGTTTTCACATGCCATATCAGTCCCAGACTAGAGCAACCAAGTAGAAAATAGCATTATCCCAGATGACTACAAAGTCGGTGTGCTATGTACAGTGAGTAGTACCTGCCCAGTTCAGTGGCATCTAGACTCTATCTGTAATACATTAAGAAATTGTATTTCTATTCCTGTGCAGTATTTTAGGGAGAATGATGAGCATATAGTAAACATACAATACTGCACTTTAAATCTTTATTGGAGGCTAACAATGCATTTTGCCGAATGCAAAGTCATAGAAACAAATAGAGTACATAGCATAGCTATCTGAAATGTCTCTCTCTACTGACAGGTCTTCTTCAAAGCTAAGTCACACACAAATTCAACTATTGCTCACACAAAAGGCAAAAAGTGTCCTATCTCATGTGAGATGAAGCACAGTATCCATAATATTCTAAGCACATCTCAAAAGCAAGCATTTGTCTTACATCATAAACACATTCCCCATAGTATCACAAACTTGTAAAAATCATTTACACACTCTTGCTCTAAATCTAAAGCTCTTTTCCTGTCATGAATGTTTTGATATATTGCCATACAAGACTGAAAATACAGCAGTATGAAAATAGAAGTCAACACAAACAATATTAGAACCAAGAATATTTAATTTTCTAAATTGGTTGCTGTTGTGAATGCAGTACTGCACAGCACATAACACAAAACATGACATGGTGGTACAGCTACCAAATGTATATGTGTGTGTGTCGATGGGGGAGAGCTAGTTGGGTATGTATTTAGGGACCATCTTTCCTCCGGGCTGGGTCTGGCCACAACACTTTATCCACATTCCATGCGATATATTTTTTTCTTGCCAAACATCGAGGAAATAATCTTTTTGTTTGGCCTTTAACCTTGAATAAAGGCAGCATCAATGCCACCACACACAAGTGGAAGGTGGGCATAGAGGGATGACAATCATATACATTCCACTGCCATGCTGAAAAGAATTCTTCCTTTGGCCTATTTATATGCTATGATAGGCAGTGCTTGGTTGGTGTTCAGTACGGCAATTATTGCTTGCACATGCGAGAACAGTCTGAGGCACTGATGAATAGGTGTGGCATTTCAAGTTACTTCCTGTTAGATTTTTGTGTGTTAGTTAGAGAAATGTGTGTATTAATTTGCAGAATAGCTAAATTGAAAACTGTGTCAGGGCTGAGAATTAGTTCATGGTTTTGCTGATTTTATGTGAAGTTGAGAAGTTTGAGTGACGTGTTGATATATAGAAATTGTGTGATATGATAAGGTTTTGGTGTAGCAATTGAAGCAATTGGAAAAAAAAACTGTAAAGCACTGAAACCTATTGGCTGGACAACTTTCTCAGTTGCTTGAACTCTTTCACAGAACTGTAAAGGATCCTTTTTGCAAAACTCTAAATACATTTTCATTCTCAAAACACATTTTGCCTTGCTTGTCACATGTAATGCAAAATGGCTAACATTCTTCTGTAACATTTATGTAATCACAAATAAAGCACAAATGGCAATGCCATAAGTTACAGTTTTTGTGTATCGCTTACACACTAAATATCATACCTTAGACAAATGCATTAATATTTCTGATTCATGCAACTGTACCTTAACCTAAGGCCCCAAAGCTATAACCTTTTTCTCACTTAATTTGCAATGAATTTACACACTTCTTTCAAAACAGTACACAGATTCTTTTACATTACACTTCATTAATCAATAAAAGCTTGGTGTTTTTTGGGAAATACTTTCATTCATACATAATAACACCTGGCAACTGGCATTGCAAATCTTGTCATTCCAGTAAATGCAGTAGTTTACAGTGCAGTAAACTGTTGCATTGATTACTATAACTATTTTCTTTTAGTTATTTTAGAAACTTGTAAAAAAAAAAGTGTAATTCTGATTTTTGAATAACTTCTATTTTGTTTTTCACTGACATCTACATGTGAAAATTAATCAGACACAGCAGTGTTTTGTAAAAACCATGTCAATGTGTACAGGAGAGTAATTCTGATGATACATGTGCCTACTACTTTGGTATAAAGAGTATTTAAGTTTTGGTTGTGGAGTTTCATTTTGACCTTCAAGGGTCCACTTTGACCTTCATGTTTCTCTCCAAGCGTTTTAAGTTATGTGACTTGCGTGTAAGGTTTTGAAGCATTAAACCAAATTTTGTAAGCACAACAAGTCAGAATTTTACTTGTATTTCATTTCAAATGAGCTGACACCACCAATATTAGCCCGTTGAGAGAGCAACCAGGTTGTTGAAGGTTGCAGCTTACAGTAAAAAAGGATGCCAATCCAAGACAAAGGCAACAGGGGGTCCAAATGGGAGGGGGATGACAAGGAAGATGAAGAAGAGGTAGAGGAAGAGCAAGAGCAAGCGGAAGAGGAAGAGTGGTCATTTCTAATCAAATTAGATCCCCCATTACAGATCATGTTCTTGTCCATGGGTTGACGACAAGGCAGGCAGGATTGAAGCTTCAATCCAATCTATGTAATTTCTTAGAGGCCATGGAAGGCGATGGAAGTGGCCTGTGGTGACATACAGTACTGTAGGCGAGGAACAGTGTGGGTACGATGGATTCTTTCCCCATTGCCTGGCAAGGGACATCACTGATTGTGATGTGGATGAGGTGCTGTGGCCCAACCCCTGACCCTGCCCGAAGGCATGTTGAAGCCCTGTGTCCTCTTGTTTGCAGCACTGTATACAGCACTTGTCGTTTTCATTTGTACTGCATTCTCAAAATGTTTTTTTTTTTTGAAGTATTTTATAACAACTAATCAAATACTACCACTATGTACATCTGAAAAACTGTAAATGCGTGAGGGATGGCAAGGAAGAGGAAGAGGAGGTAGGGGAAGAGGAAGAGTTGTAGTTTTTAGTCAAATTAGAAGCATCATTATAGATCATGTAATGATGTCTATGTCTATGTCTATGAGTTGACGACAAGGGAGATAGGATTGAGAGTTTGAGCCAATGTATGAAATCTCTTACAGGCCATGGAACTGGCCTGAGAACAGTATCAAGGATGGCTAAGACACGCCAGGGGGTTCTTTTCCTGTTACCTGGCAATGTGGATGAGTGTGTTGTGGCCTGACCCAGCCCAAAGGCATGTTACAGAAAAGCCCAGTGCTGTATACAGCACATGTAATTTAAATTTGTACTGTATCACTATACTACCAATTTGTGTATTTTAGTTTCTGAAGAAATTGTGTATATAGTTCCGGCATTGTTACAAAAATGGCAGGTTTCAATGGATTTGCCTGAGGCACGATATTTAGTGTGTTACTGTAGCAATAGGGGAAAAACTGTAATCTCTGCACTGGCTCTTTGCTCATGCATTGTTTGTCCATGGACCCTGTCAGAAGAGAAACAAAACACACCTTGTTATTGACAAAGTTGATTAGTCACTTCTGACTGGAAAGCTGGCTTCCGCCCCCGGGGGGTAATGAGAGGAAGCATCAGTCGTGGCGGCGATGGTGGCTACGGTGATGGCGGCCATATTCAAAGGCAGGACCAAAGCGTGCCTGCATTATTGATAGCTTCCCCATGATGTACAGATAGGAGGAGAAGAGAAGGAGATGGAGGAGAATAAATAACCGCCGAGGGGTGGTGGAGGTGACGGTTCTTGAGGTGTGTGTATGTGTAAGGATGTGTGTGTGTGTGTGTGTGTGTGTGTGTGTGTGTGTGGTGTGTGAAAGAGGGCGTATTTGTGTGTGTGTGTGTGTGTGTGTGTGTGTGTGTGTGTGTGTGTGTGTGTGTGTGTGCGCGTGTGTGTTGTGTACTTGTGTATGTGTATGTGTGTGTGTGTGTGGAGGTGGGTTGTGTGGTCTGGCTCTTGCTGAGGCTTTCACCAATGACATGTGATTCTTCCTGAAGCTTCTAATCAATACGGAGACTGTTTGTTCCTGTCAGTGGTACAACGCACCACAAACGTGTGTTTGGAGCCTAGGTCACTCCCATCTCTTGTTCCTTTTTTCTCTCTCTGTCTCTGTCTCTGTCTCCGTCTCTGTCCCTGTCTCTCTTTCTCTTTCTCTTTCTCTATCTCTCTCTCTGTCTCTGTCTCTCTCTCTGTCTGTCTCTCTCTCTTTCTCTTTGTCTCTGTCTGTCTCTCTCTCTCTCTTTCTCTCTCTTTCCCCCTCTCTCTGTCTCTCTCACTCTCTCTCTCTCTGTCTCTCCTTCTCTGTCTGTCTGTCTGTCTGTCTCTCTCTCTGTCTCTCTCTCTCCTTCTTCCCCTCTCTTCTCTTCGCCTTTGGACCTCCCATGTTGTGTGTTGTTCCTCAAGCTTAGCCCAAGGCCAGGAACAGGAGCCAACTGATCTCTTTGCAGTCTCTCTCACTGCTCTTAAACAAAAAGAAAGAAAGAAAGAAAGAAAGAAGAAAAAAAAAATCATTTTTGCCCTGTTGAGATGCATACAGCACCAGTTTGCTGCTGCTGCCCACTCACTGTGCCACAAGAGTAGAGCCAGCCTGCCCGCTCCTGCCCAGCAAAGTACTTTGAAACTGTGATGTTAACCGTTTCCCTGCATCGCACAACACACACACACACACACACACACACACACACACACACACACACACATACACACACACACACACACGCACACACCACTCGCTCCCGGACATGCCAGATGATGCCTGCATTCTATTTTTATTACCTCATGTTATAGTGCAGATTGAAAAGTGTTCATTCGGTATCTTAAGTGCTTCTGAAGTGCTCACAGTAGGACAAAAATAGCTTAATCAACTTTTATTGCTGTTTGTTTTTAAAAGTACATGACAAAATTTTGCATGTAACTTTTTGAAATGGCGCATGTGGTGATAGAATTCAATGAGGTATTGCCACCTATTGATCTGAAGAATTTAGTACCATTAGCATTTCCTACTTGTTTAAATATATAGTATGTTCTCACACGGGGTACGTTTATTTTGCAGCATAGGGTAAAACCAACAAAAAGTGTAATACTGCTTCCTAAACAGACAAACCGCTTTACAGTTTTTTTTCAATTGCTTACACAAAATCTTTATATAGCACAAAATTTCTAATGCCTCTCACTTAAACATCACAACTCCACATCAAATTAGCAAAACCATACACAAATTCTCAACCTTGACACAATTTTCATTTCAGCTATTCACTTTTTGCAGATTGATAAATTGTGTGATATGATAAGGTTTTGGTGTAGCAATTGAAGCAATTGGGGAAAAAACTGTAAAGCACTGAAACCTATTGGCTGGACAACTTTCTCAGTTGCTTGAACTCTTTCACAGAACTGTAAAGGATCCTTTTTGCAAAACTCTAAATCCATTTTCAATATCAAAACACATTTTGCCTTGCTTGTCACATGTGATGTAAAATGGCTAACATTCTTCTGTAACATTTATGTAATCACAAATAAAGCACAAATGCCATAAGTTACAGTTTTTGTGTATCGCTTACACACTAAATATCATACCTTAGACAAATGCATTAATATTTCTGATTCATGCAACTGTACCTTAACCTAAGGCACCAAAGCTATAACCTTTTTCTACTTTGCACTTTATTTGCAATGAATTTACACACTTCTTTCAAAACAGTACACAGATTATTTTACATTACACTTCATTAATCAATAAAAGCTTGGTGTTTTTTGGGAAATACTTTCATTCATACACACAATTCTCTACCTAACAGACAGAAATCTAACAGGAAGTAACTTGATTTCCTATTTCAAACACAACCAATTAAAATGACACATTTATTTATTAGTGCTTCAAACTCTGTCCTCATATGTGCAAACAATAACTGCTTTACTGAACACCCATTTCTCAACCCAATCAAAGAATTATTCTCAACATGGCACTGGAACGTATATGATCATCGTCCCTATGCCCACCTTCCACTTCTTCAGACAACAGAAAACATGTTCTGACATTGATGCTGCCTGTATCCAAGGTTGGATACACCACACAAGGAGATTCTTTCCTGAGTGTTTGACAAGAGAAAGTATAGCATGCTATGTGAATGAAGTATTTTGGCCAGACCCAGCCCAGATAAGAAATGGACCCTAAATACACACACAACTAGCTGTCCCTCATCAACACACACATCAGTGCTAACTAGCACATCGTACCTTATGCCTCCCGCACTTTTTTTTGCTGCTACTGTAATATCACATATTATATGTATAAAATGTTTTTCTATTTATAACCACTAGCTAAAGAGCTTTGATACAAACCATGCCCTGCCTAGCATGCTTGTGACTTGTCTTTGTTGTGCACATTGTGTAATGTGAATGCACATGTGTATCTTGGTGTATCCTAGTGTGCACATATGTGTGAGAATGAATGGGTGTACTTTCTCATGTCTGTGTATGTGTATGTACGCACTGTGTGTGTGTGTGTGTGTGTGTGTGTGTGTGTGTGTGTGTGTGTGTGTGTGTGTGTGTGTGTGTGGATAGTGTGTGTGTGTGTGTGTGTGTGTGTGTGTACACTATGCTGTATCTGTCTTGTCCATACTACTGTACATTTCACTGTAACAGTTGCATGTATCACCAATTGCTCCCAGTGAAACATTGTCTCATCTCACTATGTACTGTGTATATGGCTGAAACAACAAGAAAAACTTACTTGACGTAACCTGCTTGACACACACACACACACACACACACACACTATCACTACCACTTACAGTCCTACTGCAACACTATAGGGGGTCAAGTGTAACACACCTTATTTCGTGGATAGAATGCCTTTCGTGCCACGAAATGGATAAAATGGTCACAAAATCGTAAAACACCATGATGCCATGTTGCACAAAAATGTGCAAATCAGTTGGCATTGTGCCTACAAAATGATAAAGAGAGCAGTAAATGCTGTCCTTCATTTTGCAAGAAATATGATGCTATTTTTGTGTGAGCAATAGTTGAATTTGTGTGTTAAGTTTTGAGAAAATCACATAGAGCTTTGAAAATGCGTGCAAGCAGTTGAAAAAAAAACTGCAATAGAAAAACCAGAGAGAAGCTGACATTGTGGTCAATCAGATTGTCATGAGGGTTGATTTCTTTGCTGCATAGAGATGGTAATGAAAAGTAACAGGTGAGGCCTCCAGTCTACTTGTGTGTGTGACAGTGCAGTTGCCCTAGCAGCAGAAAGGCCTGCAGCACATCTTTAGCCATTCAGCCAACCTAATGATAGGCTGCACACAAGCAAAGAACCAATCGATAAACACCTGAATGCTTGCAGCTGAAGCATGCCTGGCCTTTACAGTAGCCAAGCTGCCCCGGCCAGTAGGATAGGAGTAGGATAGGGAAATGGAGTTGTGTGCAGTTTCAGCTGCACAGCAGGGAAGACGAACTGCTTGTTTTTAAGATTATGTATGCTGAGTGGGTGTATCTTTGAGATGTACAGTATATGTGTGCTTTTGACTTTCACATTTTTTAATCATCATCACATACACAGTAACAGGATGATTTGCATTAAGTTCCTAGGTACCAGAACAGAATTTAAAAATAGAAATACATAAAAGGGAAAATGCAGAAGTATATAATATATATATGTAAAGAGAGAAATAAGCATCAATGTAGAGATGTAAAAATACATCAGGTGTGTGTGTGGCAGTGTGTGTTACGCGTCTGGATGAGTGTGTCAGTGGAAGTCAGCATGGTAGAATGGAGGCATTGCGTGCAAGGCTGTGATTAGGTTTCTGTTCAGTGTTGTGTTTCTGGTCCCACAGCCCATGAGCATTGCGTGTGTGTGTGTATTTTGTGTGTGTCTAAGTGTATGTGTGTGTGTGTCTGTGAGGGTGTTTAAGGGCATTTGTGTGTGTGTGTAAGTGTATATAAGTGTATGTGCGTATGTGTGTGTGTGTGTGTGTGTGTGTGTGTGTGTGTGTGTGTGTGTGTGTGCGTTTGAGCCTGCAGTGCCTACATGCAGTGGTGCTCATTTGTTGCCGAGTCATTCCTCTGATGAGCCCAGGTGCAAATGCCCAGTTACAAATGCTCTGAACACCACAACACAACACAACACACCACAACACAGCACAGCACAGCACACCGCAACATACCACAAAACAACAGAACACAGCACAACACAACACACCACACCACGACAAGACACAACACAACACAACACAACACAACACAACACAACACAACACAACACAACACAACACAACACACCACACCACACCACAACACAACTCCGCTGCCAGACGAAAGACTGTGGCCTCAATCATGAGGTAACTGGCTGACGTAACATCAGTGCCGACATAAAGAATGCCCAAGAATCGCCAGCCATCACCACCCCCTCCTGGTAAAGATCATTTTGGAGAGCGAAATGAATAATAAAAAGCCCCTTCAATGTGTGGAAGATCAGACAAGGAGGTTGGGGTTGGGGGGGTGGAGGCTGTCGGCCGCTGGCTGTGCTGTGATTGCTGCCAATAAGAGAGGGGAAATGCCACATCTGTCAGAAGGTGCAACAAATGTGTGTGTGTGTCTAAGTGTGTGTGTGTGTGTGTGTGTGTGAGGGTGTATAAGTGTATTTGTGTGTGTGTGTGTGTGTATAAGTGTATTTGGGTGTGTGTGTGTGAGGGTGTGTAAGTGTATTTGTGTGTGTGTGTGTGTATAAGTGTATGGTATGTGTGTGTGTGTGTGAGAGAGAGAGTGTGTACAACTGTATGTGTGTCTGTGTGTGAGTGTGTGTGCATCAGTCAGAAGGTGCAAGAAATGAACCTGCTCTCCGAGGGGTGCTTTGTTTGGTGAATAATTCAGGATCCGGTCTTGTTTGATGGTGCACAAGTGCATAGCAACACACCGCCGCTGACTAATGGATTGAGATCCAATGAGTGTAATAGTTTTCGCTGCTAAAGGGTTTTAATTCCAGCTCCGGACACAAATCACATGTTTGGCCGTGGCAGGGGGACGCACGCGATAAGCATACCGGCTTTGCCATTACGCACTTTATAAATGAACAGTGTTTATTTATTTATTTATTTATTTCAACAAAATCACTGCATCCTTTTTCTCGTGGGTTTACAGGGGTTGGAAAAAGGAAAAAAGAAAATGGCCATATTCATGTGTTAGGTATAAATATTTATGAAAAGGAGCAAGGGCGAAAAGGCTAATTTAAAGCTTAATTTATGCTCCCTTTACATGCAAATAGTACCTGTCTGTTTTCTCCGTCACTGCTCACATATCTCCATGCTTTCTTTACACTGAAATGGACACTGCCCCCCCAGACACTATCAGACCTTACTGAAATACTGCTTTATTTTGTCTGCTTTATCCATATTTCTCTTTGACTAATATATGTAAACAAACAAGCCAAATGAATGCAGCTAATAAACAGATTTCAAGATGAGTATAAATGAGCCTTAAGGGTGGTGTGTGTGTGTGTGTGTCTGTGTGTGAGAGAGTGAGAGTGAGAAAGAGAGAGAGAGAGAGAGAGTGTGTGTGTGTGTGTGTGAGAAAGAGAGAGAGCATGTGAGTGTTTGTGTGTGTGTGTGTGTGTCTATGTGTCTGTCTGTTCATCTGTGAGTGTGTGTGTGAGTGTGTGTGTGTGTGTGGCTGGCATATGGTGAGGTCAGCCTGTTGATTAGTCAGTGCAAGGTGGAACTGATGGAGTGAACAGTTGGTTTTATAACCTGTGAGCCACACACACAAGTGTGTGTGTGTGTGTGTGCGTGCATGTATGTGGTCCCTTAACACTGCCTCAGCTAGGCATTGACATACACAGTACTTTACTGTCAATGTTTATACATAAAAGACAACCTCTGTTTTCTGTTGTTGGGGCTGCGACATCCTTCCTCAAACTCTAATTATCATCATCAATTATGGCTGGTCACATTAGCCGATACCTCAGCTTGGGACAACCGAAGCTGTAAATCACTGACTGGTAATACTTTGGGTTTGAAAGACGAACAGAAGGTCTGCGCATTGATTTCTCCATATTCTCTCGCAGAAAGCCTCCAGAATGATTTGTGTTTGCCAACTTCATTGTACAGCACTTAAGCATGAATTACTAGGCCTGAAGGTGACTGCGTTACTGGCCACAGTAACAAAGAGAGACATGCCAGACTCATTAGTCACCGTGCCGGGCTGCTTTAATGAGCTTCGCCCTCACAAGGCGTTAGTATGATGGAGACCCACATGTAGTGACCTTCAGGGTGTGCACAGGTCAGGGATCACGCTACTAAGATTGAAATCAGGATGGGAATGTGCAAAGAGGGTCAGGGTATGTGTACAGAAGCAATTGGTGTGTGTGTGTGTGTGTGTGTGGGGGGGGGGGTGGTCACTTAGGTTACCCCCAGTTTCATTTGTCAATTTCACATTTCACTGTACCAGAACTAATACAATTTCTGCTGACAAAACCTTCCTTTGCCCACACCGAAACTACAGAATGGCTAAAAAGCTAATCACATTACCATTCATGTGTTACATGATCACTAAAGTATACAGGGCAAGGACAATAAGGTGAGCAAAGTTTGTAGTTGGCTTTCCATTGTGCATACAGAGCTAATAGTGGTGGTCGAAAAAGGGATTTATTATTGTCTTCCGCAATGGTGTACATGACCAGTATCACGGTATAGAAGCACAACAAATCAGAAAGACACACAACACATAGATTGGCAGATATGTGTAGATGTATGTACATTTGTGAATGCAACATATTTTGTTTGCAGAAAGTGCACATTATTGACCTTGATTTTGTGTGGTATGTCTGTGTGCAACCTGCCCAATTTTGCTTTTATTTACATCCACATTTTGTTTTTGTTTTTAAGCAAGAATATTATCAGATTTGGGCCCATCTTATCCGTCACTCATTCCTGTGATGTCTGAGGTAACACTAATAGAATTGTCTCAGCTTCCTGTATCATCTCAGCCCCTTGCATTGCTCCCAACCAGAGAATGAATGTGGATGGAACTGCTAAAAATCTTTTGAACGACCATAAGCGCCCAAGCATGGGAACTTGTAACAGTTTCAGACAATATGCAGCAGATAAGTTTTTCATTTCATTCCATTTGAATTTTGAATAGCAAGAAAACTTGCATTTTCTGATTTATACCTGCTGTCATGAAGCAGATAATTTTCACTGCAAATTAGACGTGCGGTTTCACGGCAGATTTCATACATAGAGGGGAATACGCAATTAGGCTCCCTTTACACCTCCCTAATATGCCAAGATCCTTCATGACGAGTCACTTCCTGGAACCATGATCACACGAGGGGGGGGGGGGGGGGGCACTAACCCCCCTTTATGCAATGCAGAGGTATGTTCTGTAACATTAAGGTCTATGGCACAACCCTACAATTTTACTGAATATTTAAAAGCCCTATTTCTCTGAGCAATGGATGTACATTACAGACATGGTATCATGATCTCTGCAGCCTGGAATTGATCCCAACTTTTCTCCCATAGACATGAATTACCATGAAGTATCTTTGGCCTCACCTTCCATAATTTACGCTTAATGCCCACATTCCCATGGACACTCCCAGGTTTGCATATGTATGCTACAGAAAAGAGGTATTTGTGCTTTTCCACTTATACTGTACAGTATTTGGAGTGTTAACAAAGTGTGCCCTGTTTGTACATGCCACAGCATGTATTTAGGTGCTCCTTACAAGAGAATTATTCCAGAGGTGGGTACTAATGTCTTTGTACATCTGACCCTGAGAAGATCCAATCAGGACAGTAATATAGGTTTCTATGTACATGTATCAAGAAAGTTTTCTTTTTCACTCTGTCAGTACCAACAACCAAAGCAAGCACCGTTAAATGAGCTCAGGACATTTCCAAGTTGTTGTATTATAGGAGCTCAAAAAAGCAGAAATAGTGTTGACGAAGCTCTAGGTTTGAATGGCACAAAAGCTATAAGATGACTTGAAGTACAGTATGGCACCTGTAAGGCCCTGACTGGCCCTAATGCATGCACACAGCACTGGGGCAGCATCGGGTTGTCACCAGTGTTGTTAAGGCACTGCAGTTAAGGCCAACTGACTCAGCACCTCCGCCATCCACATGGCATCTCTACCCCCTCATGAATACAGGCCACTGCTCAACACTCTCCCAACTTCATCTTCATTTCACCCCCCTCGCACGCACACGCACACACACACACACACACACACACACACACACACACACACACACACACACACACAGTTTCTCTCAGGTCTCAGTACTAGTTCGGGGGAAAGCGGAAGCTTGGCAGGGGTCTAGATCGGCACTCTTCCAGGACCCCATTTTGATGGCAGCACTGAGACATGAATATGGATGCACCTCCATCTCTCTCTCTCTATCTTTCTCTCTCTCTCTCTCTCTCTCTCTCTCTCTCTTTCTCTCTCTCTCTCTTTCTCTCATGCATACTTTCCTGCCTCTATCTCTCGCTCTCTGGCGCTCTCTCACTTTCTCTCTGTCTCACTTGCTCACTTTCTCTCTCTCTCTCTCTCTCTTTGCTTCTCACTCTCTCTTTTTCTCACATTCTGTCTCTCTCTGCAAAACTAGCTGAGAAGCCTGGAGGTATCCTTGCAGAGGCATACTGTTTGCCCTGTGTGAAGGACTGTAATGAGTTTGTGTGTGCGTGTGTGTGTGTGTGTGTTTGTGTGTGCAAGCACATGTGTGTGTGAGTGTGTGTGTTTGTGGAGAGTTGCAAACAGGGACCGTATGATCTGTCACCCATTGCTTCCCCCCTGTGTGTCAGCATCATGGGAAGGGAATGAGTGAAGTCACGAGCAGGGTGGTTGGTTGGTTGGTTGGATGGAGGGGGCGATGAAAGGAAAGGGGTGTTTGCTTACAGACATCAAAGAGAGATCTTCACCAAGCGTTTACATCATCTGATTAATTCAGCCTCCTGCAGAAGCATGAAAAGGGCCAGAGTGGAGGAGAAGAAACAGCTAGGGCAAGCCAGGAAAGGCTTTAAGGTTCCACTGTTTCCCTCTGTCAATGAGTGATGAAACAACAACTGAGTTTTTCACTTCCTTGAAGAACAGACGATTCATCGCTTTTGTGTACGGCTAAAATGGATTCTGACAGGAAAATAAACCCCCTCTCGTTGGAAGGAGGAAGTCCCCTAGAGAGCAGTGCTGTTGAATTAGTAGCAAGCAGAGTCTCACTAATTAGGAACAGATGATGTCGTCATGAGATTTCAGGACCTTCAGATGTTTTATAAATAATGTAATGATTATTTATTTTGTTTGTCATCTCTAGGACGAAAAACTCTCTTTAGACAATTTATATTTTTTTCCAAATGTCTCTCACAAACTGCCTGAAAATGTAATTTGTAGAAATGCACTTTTCTTCTTTATCAGCAAACAAAAGCAAATTTCTCAACAGAGAGCAGACATGCCAGGTCCCCTCTGGCACTATCCCTTCTAGATTATTTTTCAGGGCCTGGACAAGCCCTCCTAATGCTCTCCCGGGCATTAATTACAATTGATTAATCTAATATGCATTGATCTGAGGCACTAGGTTCAAGCGGGGTCAGCTGGCCTTAATGGGATTCTTTAAATCCATAGGGGGCAACAGTGAGATATGGGTGTAGAGATATGGGTCTTAGTGCTGCAACAATTCTGGTGCATTTCAACAGCAAAACCTTATAGATCTGTAACATACACACATGCAGTATTCATGCATGCATACTATGTAGGTGAACCATGCTGTACATGTGAACCAGACACTATTTTAGGTGCTGTAAATTGTACATTTGTTTATAGGCAGATGAAATGGTAAAATATACAAAATGAAAAATTCTCTACTTCCTTCATTATACCTTAAATGGATTCTGGAATGACACAAAACACAATGGTATTTTTTTTTGTTCCCCCGGCATCCATTAACAGCAGTAATTGACCTGCATACAATGTCAAACATGATCATTTAGCCTGTATTGTCAGCACATCCACTGTTGCCATGTTGACCACACAAATGTCTCTATCCACTTTTCTATCCCTACGCATCATTTTTCTGCCTCTTCTTCCGAGCTCTGAGCATATCAGGAGGAGTCAGAGCTAGTGAGCCGAGGCCTGGGCGCTAACCCAGATCCCAGTGTCAGCTGGCCTACGCAACAGCTCACCATCTTAGCCCAGCAAGCCACTAACATCTGTGGGAGGAATAATCAGGAGTACAGGCAGAGCAGAGCAGAGCTCTTTCTCCAGCTTTCTCCTTTTGCACTGCTGCGGCTGCGTGTGTTCTAACATCAGTCAGATCTTTTTTGTTTTTTGGCCATTTGTTCTACCTTCCGTGACATTTGAAATAGCCAGAGGCTGTCTCTGCATTGTACATGTCTGCCTTATGTAATCAAGCCTTACATAATCAATAATCACAAATATAAACAATTGCCTCATAATGAGAATGTACAGTACAGTATGTTTTCACAGGAATAAGGGTAAGGCTTTTGGTCAGTAACATTGTGCACAAACATATACAGATATACATATACATTATGTGAAAAACCCTGTGAACTGCATCGTAGGTCAATTAAAACCAGGTATACCCAAAAAGCCAATAAAACAGTAATTTTGTAATTTTTGGCAATACTTTATTTTAATGGTCCCTTTTACAATGTACCTATATGTAACTACATGTAACAACATTATGCACATACACTGTAAATAACCTTATCATAACCTTTACCGTAACCTAATGTTACTGGTGCACACCTTGTTACACTGTACTTCAAAATAAAATGTATATAAACATTTCATAGATACACTGTAACAGGGACCCTTAAATAAACTGTAACCACATTTTGCGTTATCTTTCTCTGGAAAGACTTCTGTCTCTCTCTATTTAGAACGCTCCTCTGCTCATCTCTCAACCTGTCTGTGTCTGTCAGTCCTTACATCACTCTTCTTTACATCCACTTGCGTAAAATGGGCAGGCCCAGAAAAAAATCAGGTGGGCCTGGCCCAGCACACATTACTAAAACAGTCAACTGAACGTATAGAGCCTTGTGACTGGGTGGGCCTGATTTGACAAGTGGGTGGGCACAGGCCCACCCCACCCTAGCCCACCCATGGCTACTCCTGTGCTCAACATCCTTCTCTCTTTGTGTCCCCATCTCTGTTCTCAAAGCTTTAAGCTACTAAAACAAGTCAAATTGCTTGCAACTTAGCTCCTTTGACTAACATGATCTGGATGAATGAGAATCTTCACAGACATACGTATGTTCTCAACGTCCTTCTCTCTCTGTGCCCCCATCTCCAGTGCCCCCTTGCCCGTCCCGCTGAGAGAGAGCACCACGCCTCCTCCTCCACCACCATGAACCCCATGGCGCAGCTGTACTACAAGAAGGCGAGCTACTCGCCGTACCGCGACCGCATCCCGCTGCAGATCGTGCGGGCCGAGGCGGAGCTGTCGCCGGGCGAGCGGGCGTACCTGATGGCGGTGGAGAAGGGCGACTACGCCGGCGTGAAGCACGCGCTGGAGGAGGCCGAGATCTACTACAACATCAACGTGAACTGCCTGGACCCGCTGGGCCGCAGCGCGCTGCTCATCGCCATCGAGAACGAGAACCTGGAGGTGATGGAGCTGCTGCTGAGCCACGGCGTGCACGTGGGCGACGCGCTGCTCTACGCCATACGCAAGGAGGTGGTGGGTGCCGTGGAGCTGCTGCTCTCCTACCGCCGCCCTAGTGGAGAGAAACAGGTAGGACACGTGTGTGTGTGCTTGCGGACATGTATAAGTGTGTGTGTGTGTGTTTGTGTGTGTGTGTGTGTGCTTGTGGACATGTATAAGTGTGTGTATGTGTGTGTGTTTGAGTGTGTGTGTGTGTGTGTGTGCGCGTGCGCTTGTGGACATGTATAAGTGTGTGTATGTCTGTGTATTTGTGTATGAAGTAAAGTTTGCATTTTTCTGTGTATGTGTGGGCTGGGTGTGTATGTGTGCAAAGGAGATATGAGGGTGCATGTGGATTCATGCGTTCAGCAATAGTGTTGCGTGTATGTGTGTGTGTGTGTTTCTGCACGGGTCAACTGTTATATAGTACTTTGTATAGGAAATTGGTAGTGTGTTTGTGTATGTATGTGTGTATTTGGATGTAAATGTGCTCCGCGAGTCTGCCAAAAAACGCCAGTGAATGAATGATTTGGTTTGCTGGAGGCATGAAATTCTAATCTCCAATGGTTATTTGCCTCTTTTTTTTGGAGCCACTGCACTGCAGTCACTGAAAATGATTACAGTCACAAAAGCACCCAAACCGTAATGGGAGCCAGCAGAAGAAAGAATCACATCAACAGCATTCCTCTCCTTTTCCATACTAATTACGGAGCATTCTAGACCCTTTTCTCTGCAAATCTCAACATTTTCAATCCCATTATCTGGCACATACAAAAAAACTGTTTTTCACTACGTTAAAAAAATAACTCATTCAAAAACTCAAACTGGAGAAATACAGTGTTCAATGTGTCAGTGGTTCAGGCATAATTGAGAGCATTTAGATGAGTAATGATTGCCATAAACACACTGATGCTCAATGACAACAGATCCCAGCTATGAAGGAAGATACAGAGGAGGATCAACACAAGGAGACAGGGAAGTAGAGGCTGGTGTTGTGTGAGTTATATACCTTAGGCTGACTTCCGTAAGCAGGATGCAAGGAAAACATGCCTTCTGGAAATGAGATTTTTTTTTTTTTTACTGTGAATGAGTCATTTTATTCAGAGATGTTTACTCTTGCTTGTGTGCACTGGCGACCACTCACGTAACTAGATTGAGGTGATTATAAATGAGTATAAATAAAACACAATCTTGGCACACAAATATCATTCAGGATGCCGGGTGCCTTACAATTCAGCAGACAGAACATCATTCATAAACGGCAGTAAAATCTCGAGTTTGTCAAAAAACAAAACAAAACAAAAAAAACGAAAAAAATTGTACACATGAAGGAGTGAAGATTAAAGGTTGCCATGGTAATAGAGTGCCGATGGATGGAAGAATACGGCAGCGGAGCGTGCTTCAGTCAGGACACCTTACAGCTGTCCAGTGTTGTAATGCTGCCCATTAGTGCCCGTCTCAACCCATGCTCGTCAGATGCTGCTGACGCCAGAAGATGGGTTCATTATTCACAATAGTCGTAATTCATTCATGGGCTGCATGCTAATTTGGCTGTGCTTGAAGTGCAGTAGGAAAATAAATTACCATTAATAATAGTGTGGCAGATGACTAAGTTGTTTCAGAATGGACCATTTATCAAGTATAGGGGCACCTCATGTGTCGAGATCCGAGAGAGAAATAAATGGTCCCCCTATTACTATTCCCCTACTATTAATCTCTGTTGATTTGTAAACTGTGTGTTCAGTGTGGCCATCTATGCCCATGGGTTTGTAAAGCGTATGTGCAGTTTGGTTTGCAATATCTGTTAGTCAAACTCAAAGTAGCAAGCTCCACAGTGGGTATTCAGATGTCCATTACTGTCACTAAAAGCACATTAAACTTGACCTCACATTGAAAACTACAAAATGGTGCGAAAAATGTAGCAAAATATCGAATATAGAAGCATTTTAAATGAGTGCAAACTTGCTACAATTTAGAACATAAGCTATTATAGTAAAAGTCAGAAGAATGATGGCATTGAAACAAGTAAAATAGTAGACATTGTTCATTTTGCGCATTTGCTTTTGTGAGTGGTGTTTGGCTGTCGAATTTTGATTATAAAGAAATAATGCGATGGGACCATGCAAATATACATTATAAATTTACATTTCAACTGTGCAGACAGGCGTAAATAAAGCACACACAATGTGATTCATTAAGCTTAAAAGCAATTTCAAAAGCATCACGTGATGTATGTGCCTAATATACCTTTTAAAAAGAAAGTGCAAACTGTCAAGTCTTAGACTTAAATGATGCTGTTGTGGCAAGCAGGAGACGATGACACAATGAAAGGGTAATAAGGAAAAATGATTTCCAAGCGAGTGACAGCATTTTTAGAATGACAGGTGAATGTGACAGAAATATATAGCTTCTCCAGCCGCTCCATTCTGGAGGTGTCAGCTAAATTTAAGGGGTTATTTGGAGCCAAACACTCGAAGAAGTCACGCAGCAAGTGCAGTGACAAAACGTATGGCAACTCTGCATTTTTTAGCATCTGGGTCATTCTGGCATACTGCAGCACACTGTCACATTGTCACTGTTGCTGTCACAAAGCAGTTTTTCAGCTAAACTGTTGGACGGCTCACACCATTTCTGAGCTTTTATTTGGAATATGGGTCTCTGCATTCCTAAAATTCCAACCCAGGAGAAAGATTTGGACGCACAGTTTAATTTCGCTGTGCTTAAAAGTGTGGACATGGACTGCTGAACCATTCCCACTACTGCTATAATCTGGGCACACAATGTACAAAGTTACAGATCAGTAATCCGAGGAAAAAAGTTTTTTTTTCCCCAGAAGATTCTAGGCGTTTCTCTACTCGTGTGATCTGCATAGCTACATTTCTGCCATAGCACTATTACCAGTCATACTTACAGTCTGCAAAAAATACAGCTGGAAATTTCAACTTCAAAGATACACTTGTCGTTTTAATGCTTGGGTCCTCTCTTTCAAAAGCCCTGACTGTTCACTAGGCTAGTGACAAAAACATCTTTTAGATGTGGCTGTTGGCTCATGTTGTACTGTCACTGTTTTCACCAACAGCATTATTGTACCCTGTGTGTGTTGGGCCCTTTACATCAAGCTGCTGTCAGGTTGGTCATGCCATTGCCGAGTATCCTGAAATAACTTTTGGGTAACACTTTCTATAAGGCTTGTACTCATAAGACTCTATGGACACATTCATAAAGGGTTATAAAGCCTTCATAATATTCAGAACTGTTTGTACATTCTATTTATCATGACTGCACTCGTATGCAGGTAAAGCTTTATAACCAAGAGTGCACTGTGTCACTTGAAGTTGACATATAGCTTATAACATAATATGTATGAATACAATATGTATGAACAGTTATAAATACATTACATACATTATGAACGCATTATAAGCCTTAAATAAATAGGATTTGGAAAAAAGAGACTTTTTCAAATATGTACAAAATGTTACACGAGCAGAAGAAATCCAAACTGGGTTCCATCCCTGCTGGATTCATTGTATTTTCTACACTAGTCAGAAGTGAGCCACTGAGGTGTCAGTGACAGTCAGATCATCTGAAGGCCAATGTTAAGAGGCATCTTCCTCTGCTCTTCCAACCTTCTCTTGGGCTATAACACCATCTTTTGACCCGCTCACTTTCCCTCTCTGACAAATGGCTCGGCTGACATTTCTTTTCTTGTATTCATGAGATTGATCGTAATGTCAACCTCTGTACACTTGATGTGATTTGGGCTCGATCAGTCGGCATGAGTGCAGTCCTTCCCTGCTCCTCTCCAGCAGAGCCAGCACATGGCCTTTAATGTCTGCACGGACAAAATAGTGAGCAATCGACTGCAAAGGTCTGCTCTAATGAAATCTTTTTTTGGCTTTTTTTTTCGTTCTTTCTTTCTGCTGGAGATGTGTGGCGGCCGTGGCAGACTTCCTGAAAATGCATTCGTTCGGCACACGAGTGAGCAAATGAGCCAGTGAGGCAGACACACAGCTCAGACTTTTGTCTGCTTTGAAGTGGCGCTTGGAAGAGGAAGGAAGGAAGAAAAAAAAAAAACACACGCACATATTTCATTTCTCCGCCACCAACCAAACACCCCACACAGCCAAAAACATGTCACTCTGCTTGACTTGTTATGTGCGAGTGTTACGATGGGGCGGTGTATTGAAATAAGGGACTGTAACTTTTCTCACCCTTGCTGGTTAAGAAACCTTGTCAGCATTTAAATTTGCCACTCACCTTGGCATGATCAGAGCATTTTGCATTCCTGTATAGACCATGAAAAACAGCTCTTTCATGCACTAAATTAGTGTGTTATGTGTACAGTATCGTGCACACATACATACTGTATGCATCATATACTGGGTTGTATTTACAGGATAATTCTGGAAATAGATACTTTACAGTAAGATAGCATACACAGCCTCAAAATGAACGTTTTTAATATTTCATACCTGTGCTCACTGGTATCATATTGATGGGATTTTATCTGCTATCTTCTGTCTCGCACTGCTCATCCCCTCTCTGCTGCCCTGTGTCTTCCTAGACTGTCATGGCTTGTGTGGGAATCAAATACTCATTAATCCCCAGAGAATATTAAGGAAATACATAGCTACACACACACGCACACACACACACACACACACACACAAACATACACTGGACAATTTTATAAATCTCTAACAATTATGTAGGTTTCATTAAAATCTAGAAAGGTTGATTTACGACTGGTTTAAAGAGAGCCAGAGCGAAGCATGCATGTAATTTTAATTGCTATGTCGTCTCCTCCTGTGCCTCTCTGTGTTTGACCATTTGTCATACTTCTCAGAGGCAAACACTGCTTCTAATACTACCATGATGAACAGACTAATACTAATACTACTACCACAGTGAGAAGACTAATAATGTAATCCAACCAAGTTCATTACTATTAGCCTGCAATTGCCTTTATCTGTGTGTGTGTGTGTGTGTGTGTGTGTGTGTGTGTATCTGTGTGTCTGTGTGTGTGTGTGTGTTTGTGTTTCTTTGTCTGCTAGTGATCCAATTTACTTTTATTTAATTTTGGTCCTCCTATAGGCCAACACAGCTCAGGTTGCAGGTGTCAGGAGTTGGAGTTTTTTACCGTCTTTAACATTGTAGCATATATTAGCATACATTACCTGTCGATCACACTTTCCCTCAAGCCTCCATCCTCCCCTCTGTGGCAGCCTTGGCCACGCGACTCCTCTCTATTACTGCAGTCTGTATGCTACAATGTTTCCCGCTAGCTGCGTCTTACTTACAGCTCCACATGTTGTTGTCCATCCCCAATCCGTCTGAAAGCGACACAGTGGAAAGTGGATTGTGTTCTTCTCCGCTCGGTTCAGATAGACACGGTGTGGTGGTGGGCAGCAGAGCCATGGGTGGCCACATGTGTGTAACTAAGCTGCATAATGCGATTTATGGAGTCAGGCTTCGCCAAAAACGGCCAAGCAGGACTGGAATTGATAAGAAATCCCCTTCAAAGGGAACAGGAACAGTCCACGCCGGTAGAGTCTCGGATGATTTGATCAAATCTGTACACGTAAAGTTGAGACTGCGATTCTATTACTGATAAGAGATATGAATCTCATACCATAGAGAAATTCCTTTCTTTGAACTGAAGGACATTATAAAAAAGAACAAAATCTTATTTTCACTGACGTAAAAGCCCTGTACATATTGTTCAGTATTTTTTGTTTTGTGACATTGGTCAGCATTTTAATGACTTGGACAGCACAAAGGAAACACTGTTTTATGGTGCTCTGTGCAGGTTTTCTGTGCCCAAAACCACTCAAAATATGTTTGTAATATGTAATATATTTTTAACCGTTCCACAAACGGTAGTAATGTAGTAATGTTCTGTAAATGTAATGTTTATTCGTTTGTGGGACATTTGTGTATTACATTGACATTGGGCAACAGCAGATTGGTGGGAAATTATGACACTGGCACTGACACTGACATTGGAATTATTACATTTCAAAAGTGCAAGTATTTATTACATTGGTGGGAATTTACATTACATTACATTAATTTGTCATGCTTTTCAGAATTTATTACATTCCTGGGTGCTACAATGCACCATCATCTTGCTTGTTCTTTTTGTCCCTTCTCTAACCCACCTTCCTTCTCTCCTCACCACATCCTCTCCTCTCCTCCCCTCCCCACCTCCCTCTTCCTTCCTCTTCTCTCCTCTTCTCTCCTCTCTTCTCCTCTCCTCTCCTTCCCTGCCCACTTCCTTCCTCTCCTCTCCACCTCCCTCTCCTCTCCTCTCCTCTCTTCTCTTCTCCTCTCCTCTTCTCTCGTCTCCTCTCTTCTCTTTTCCTTTTCTCTCCTTTTCTCTTCTCTTCTCTCCTCTCTTCTCTTCTCTTATCCTCTCCTCTCTACCTCTCCTCTCCTCTCCTCTCCACTGCCTCCTTCCCTCCACAGGTGCCCTCCATGATGATGGACTCGCAGTTCTCCGAGTTCACGCCGGACATCACGCCCATCATGCTGGCGGCGCACACCAACAACTACGAGATCATCAAGCTGCTGGTGCAGCGCAAGGTGACGGTGCCCCGGCCGCACCAGATCCGCTGCGACTGCGTGGAGTGCGTGTCCAGCTCGGAGGTGGACAGCCTGCGCCACTCGCGCTCCCGCCTCAACATCTACAAGACGCTGGCGTCGCCCTCGCTCATCGCGCTCTCCAGCGAGGACCCCATCCTCACCGCCTTCCGCCTGGGCTGGGAGCTGAAGGAGCTGAGCAAGGTGGAGAACGAGTTCCGGCAGGAGTACGAGGAGCTGTCGCACCAGTGCAAGCTCTTCGCCAAGGACCTGCTGGACCAGGCGCGCAGCTCGCGGGAGCTGGAGATCATCCTCAACCACCGCGATGACCATAGCGAGGAGCTGGACCCGCGCGAGTGCCGCGACCTGGCCAAACTCAAGCTGGCCATCAAGTATCACCAGAAGGAGGTGGGTGCTGTTTCGTGAGGCCCAGTGGTGCTGTGGTCAACACTAGATGAGTGAATCTCTGACTTTCGCGTCATATAACTGTGATCCTACTTCATCCTACTATTACTCAGATTGAAGTAATATAACTGAAGGGCTGGAAGAATGGATGGAACATAGATTGAATAGTTTATCTAAATCTGCCTTGTGTCATATCAACTTTCATAAGGGATCATGTTCAGTGGGTGCTGTTGTAAGGCCAGTGGCATTGTGTCAACACCAGATGAGTGGATCTTATTTTGGTGTCATATAGTAACTGTGATCCTACTTCATCTTACTATTACACAGCAAAATTCCCTGAGTTAATTTCCCAGTGTTCATTTAGGAGTATAAGTGTAAATTGAGAGTTGAAATTACACTGCAAGAAGTTGATTTAAGTATAAAGATGTTAAATATGTAAGGGAGTAGTGTTAAAGTAACACTACAAAGATTGGGACAAAATAAACACTAGCATAGTGTTAAAACTGACTCTCTCAGAGTTGATGTAACACTATAGAATTTGGTGTCTGAAAGAATGAATGGGACATAGATTGAATAGTTTATCTAAATCTTCCTTATGTCATATCAACTTTCATAAGGGATCATGTTCAGGGTCATTTCTGAGGAGTAAGCCCCAACAGAGTGATAGGGAAGTGGAGAAGTCCTGGATCACCCTAAAGGGACTTCCACAATAATGATCATTATCCTGCCTATGATGTGGCTACTTGCCAATGCGATAAAAGAAACTTCTAAGAGTAATATATTTTTAAGATTTTATTGCCACCCTATGGCTTCCACTGAAAAAAATAGCTCATTGACGAAATTGTTTTATTTTAATTGTTTTAGTTCCAATGTGTTCTGTTATGATAAGTTATGATACTACTGCTTGCGGACATGTTGCCAAAGCCCATTGTCACTGACAGCGGCCATTATTTTTGTTCAGCGGTCTTTATGCAGCCTATTTAAGGTCAATGGGACATTCATCAGCATTCTAATATTCTAAGCCATATCAGACACATAAAGCCCTAGCTCACAAATTGCATTACAATCTACAAGAAATAAACAATGACTTACCGAAAGTGTTAGCTTGACAACACTGACCAAAGGATTGAATGCATACATTTCTCATCCAACAACCATTACACCTTCATTACACCACCACCATCTGTGACGATCTACTGACAGCAGTGGGCTAGAGGCATTCTGGACACCTTTTCTTCATCCTCCCATTTACAGTAGTTACACAATCCAAAGGCTGTGTCCAAAATGTTTACTCATTCACTATAAAGTGCACTATATAAGGATGTGGGTTACATTGCTCTGTTCCCTACACAGTGCACTATATCGTAAACGAATGAACATTTTGGATTCAGCCTAAGCCTCCCTGTAGATCTGGGTCAGTGGTGGTGTGAGTGACTGGCAAGGTGCCACGGTGACTGACGTTTCCACAGGTGTGACTGTGGTTCTTCACAGCTACCCTTGGAGCAGATGACAGGCCCTGTCTGGCAGGGACTGCGGGGCTGAGCGCTGAGCGGTGAGGGAGAGAGGGAGAGAAACAGGCACACGGCCCATCTGTTGTTTAGCGGCTCACCATTTGTTGAGAGGCTCTCTGGACAGAGTCCGCGCTCTGCCTGCCGTACGTTAATGGGATCGCTTGTCATCAAGAGGGAGATCATATCCACTCTCCACAAGCAAACAACACAGACAATGCCCCTCTTTCACAGCACTTGTGTGCACGTGTTAAGTGTGTTGTGTGTGTGTGTGCAGGTGGGATAGTTGGTGGTTGGTGGTGGGTAGTGTGTGTGTGTGTGTGTGTGTGTGTGTGTGTGTTGTGTGTGTGTCAGTCCTGGTGCAGAACAAGACCACAAAAGCTCTGAGCGGGATGCTTATGCAACGCTAATCCGACTGGCAGACAGGAACTCGCAGGTGTTGAGATCCTGTGCTTCATCTTAAGCTGGAGTCAAAACTGAGAACAGGGAGCCGGCTCCTTTGTTCCCTGGCTAAAAGCAGCAGCATCCGTCCCCACGGCAGCTATTCATCTCCGCGGGCCTCGCACCTCGCATCTCGCACCTTGCTCTCTTCCTCCATGAGTCTGCTATGAGGAGCCTGAGAAAGAAAAAAGAAAAAAAAAAAGACAGAAAAAAATCCCACAGAGGAGCGAACCGTAATGGCACATGTGAGCTGAGCTAAGCTACGGAGCTGCAGAGCAATCGATGGCGCTGCCTTCACAAGGAATTTGGCTACCGTATGGTCAGCGCTGTCTGCCAAGTTCACCCAATCACTCAAAAGCGTTCGGTACAGATGGCCCTGTTTAACACTAGATGCAGGGTGAATGGCAGTTGATTACCACAGCCAACCACCTTGCGAAATTGCGTTCCAGACCGCCTGTGTTTTGTGGGGCTTTTTTTTTACGGGCTCGTTGCTTTCTGTGTGTACCTTTGTAATGTCAGCATGGAAAGGCTTTGTCCTGAGGTAATTAAACAACTTACTGTGGAACTGTAAAACGCAGCTGCTGCTTAGGTCGGTGCTGTGACTGTCAACAAAATGGTCTGTTGCTTTTTATGCCCCACTTTATATTCCACCGCCCTCCCAATTACTGTTGTACATATTCCATAAAAGTGATTTTACTAGGAACCACTACGATAATATACAGTAGCATAGGTGGTAGAGGTGTGTCTTTTTTATATGAAGGCAAAATGGACTACAGTGAGTGAGTGCATATGAACAGCCAAATCAAAAGCACATCAATCTGCACTTTTGTGCATATGCGCGCACCACACACACACACACACACACACACACACACACAGTGTAGGTGTATGTATGTGTAGTGTAGGTGTTGTCAGCTGAAAAGCGTGGTTTCTTGGCAGTGAGCTAAAGAGGTAGGAAAAGACATGGAGCAAAAGAGGCGAAAGAGCAAAAGATGGAGATGTTAAGAGACAGATAAAACAGAATGAGAGACATGATGGCATGGTTAAACCTGACTACCACACGGGCAGCATTAAATATTGAAGCGGGAGGAATTAGAGGGCTCTGTGTGTTTGGGCTTCACCAGTTGAGCCCTTCCAAAGGGGAACATTCTCTTAATGAAATGTCGCTGTTTGTGAAGTATTTAAAAGCCTGTGGATTCACCTCATCCATATGCAATTATAATCCCACAGACATTTACATGCATGGCTTGCATGCCCGTCTGTATTTTTTTCCTTCCTCCCTTCCGAGCGAAAGAGAAAGGGACAAGGCTCAGACAGGCTATTTTCTTCTTTTTGTTTGGATGTAGCAAGGGAAGATTCAGAGAGACAAGACCCTCTTGGTGCTACTTAAAGAGGACTCGTGCAACTGCATTTGGGGGTTGACCATCCAATCCTTTACGCCTTGCATGTGTCATCTTGCATTTGGACTGGAGCAGAGCAGTAGTGACATGTTCACATGACACAGAGGCACGCTGTCTTCCCAAGGGTAGGGCTTGCTGAATGTCATGTGCACCATGGGGCTAAGGGGAATTACTAAGGTGGATGGTGACGGTGATGGTGACGGTGTCTTGCTGCAAGAAAGCCACCACAGTAGTTGCAAGTATCATGAGACATTACTGTTTTTAACCTGTTCACTTTGAGGTTTAGTTGAGGGTTACGGTTGCCACCTAAGAATATATTGCACAGTTATTACTTCTGGTCTGTATTTTAGAGCTGTCAAAACAGCCTGGATAGGCCTGGAGGTAAATACAGGTGAAAATAAACAGGGGCTGGTTGAAACTGAAATAGACCGAATACAGAGCAGCACAAATCTGGCCTCAAAGATTTCATCAGGATTTGAGTACACAGCAAAGCAAGACACTCAGGGAATGCTTATTGATGCTTGACCAAATCTGTGTGTGTGTGTGTGTGTGTGTGTGTGTGCCTCTCTCTCTTTCTTCCCTCTCTCTCTCTCTCTCTCTCTCTCTCTGCCCCCCCCCCTGTGTGTGTGTGTGTGTGTGTGTGTGTGTGTGTGTGTGTGCCTGTGGGTCGGTATACACACACTAAATCAGACATAAAACTCATCTTTGATCAGACCATAGTGAACCTCTCTTACTGTGAACACAAATACCTTAAGTTGCCTGCTGCTTATTTTGGCCTGTGTGAGAGTGAGAGTGGTTCTAAAATGCAGATATCATGCTGCAGCATTGCAGTACCCACCACAGACCCTGTAGCTTCCCGTCATCCGTAGCTCCTTCTCCGCGAGGGCTCTGCTGAGGCTCTCCACTGGGCGCTTTGTAATCTTGTATCGGAGCGGTGCGGAAACTCCCCCAAGGCAGCTTGTAGGAGTGTTGCTCTCGGAAATAAGTTTATTTAGGAACAGCAGCTTTGGCTGCAGGAGCAGTTTATTATCTAGAGCAGCGAGTAAATTATTGATCCATCTCTTTCTACTGTATTTTTGGGGGGGGCTTTTTTTTTGTTCGCATTTTCAAAGAAATATCATCACCAAACAAAACTTGTTTGATTTGTGGAGTACATATCTGTAGTACCCCCTTCCTCCTTCTCCTGTGTGGCTATTTAGTGTCTTTACACACCTTGCGCAGACTGTCTTTACCTCTCTCGGGCAGAGTGAGCGGGAAATCTCACAGGGCGAAATCCCCTTTACAGACGCTTTATCCACAGCAGTGGATGATTCGGCCGAGTGTGGATAAGAGGCTTTGTGGGCAGACTCCGCAGTGCAGAGGAGGATGGAGGATGATGCTGTGATGCTGTGGCGATCACTTTAATGGCTCCTTTTTTCTCCTTAATTGAATTTGCAAGAGCAGCATCCCGATGATCTCATGAGGATGTCTCATTAGTCCTGTATGAACACTGACTGATACATTACGCACTTTCTGTATAAAGACTCGAGAACGCTTTTAATCATCTCTTTTCATTTTAGAATTGACTTTTTCCATCCCTCTACACATTCCATACTGATGCTTTTTTAATTGGGTTCCCAGAAGCAGAGAGCAAAGCAGCAGAAAAAGGCTACAAGGCTCTCATTGGCAAATGAACTGGAAATGACCAGTCAGTCAGTGAGTCAGTCAGTCAGGTCCCACATTTGACTTGCAAAAAGGGTGAAAAAGTCCAATCAAAATGCAATTTTGTCTAGAACAAGAGCCTCACACTCATTTATCACACACTCTAAAAGGCTTTTCGAAAGGCAATTCACTATTTGGGTTGCAGATGTATGGCGCAGAAAGCCCTAGGAAGCAGAGAGGAATAACAAACGTCTACCTCCTCCTTTACATTTTACAGTAGATGCAGGTGAAATGTCTATTTGTAACAGTGCAGAAAGTCCTTAAATCCAAGGTTAAGGTCAATTTATTTACAGTATAAAGCACATTTTAACCCTAGGTAGTTTAATCAAAGTGTTTTACAGTCAGTGTTTGCATTTAAACAAACTATTACATAATTAATACTAATAATAATAATAATAATAATAATAATAATAATAATAATAATAATAATAATAATAATAATAAAATCATTACTATAATTAGTAGAAGAATAAAGAAATATACAACACAATCAGAGAAGGCACAGGGGAAAAAGGGCATGACAGAAATAGAATTACTGTGACTGTCAGATGAATGTGGTCAGCCAGTTGGCAAAGCGGAGTGTTGAGTATGTTGGTGACATTGCTTGCCTTTGCCATGTCCTTTCCGCCCTCTCACCACCCACCCCCACCCCAACCTCCACTCCAACCCCCACCTCAACCCTAACCCCCTCCCCTTCTGCAGTTCGTGGCTCAGCCAAACTGCCAGCAGCTGCTGGCCACCTTGTGGTACGACGGCTTCCCGGGCTGGCGGCGCCGCCACTGGGTCGTCAAGCTGGTCACGTGCTTCGTCATCGGGCTCCTGTTTCCCGTCTTCTCCCTGGTGTACCTGCTGGCACCCAAGAGCGCGCTCGGTCTCTTCATCAAGAAGCCCTTCATCAAGTTCATCTGCCACACCGCCTCCTACCTCACCTTCCTCTTCCTCCTGCTGCTGGCCTCCCAGCACATTGTGCGCACCGACCTGCATGTGCAGGGCCCACCGCCCACCATCGTGGAGTGGATGATCCTGCCCTGGGTGCTGGGTAAGACAGTACAGTACACACGCAGGCGCAGGGATGGATGACACAATATAGACATGACTGTACACATATACTGTACATGTGTAATTACAGGTAAACCTGGGTAAGACAGAACACACAGGGATGGATGACACAACATAGACATGACTGTACACTTACATACACTTTTAATTACAGGTAAACCTGGTTAAAGGAGCATACATGCATGTGTAGGGATGGATGTGATGTTTGGACACAACATAGACATTACTGTACACATACATACATGTATAATTACAGGTAAACCTGGGTAAGACAGTACACATGCAGGCCCATGGATGGATGACACAATATAGGTATTACTGTAGACACACATACATACATGCGTAATTACAGGTAAACCTGTGTAAAAGAGTACACATGGAGGCGCAGGGATGGATGACACAACATAGGCATTACTATACACATATGTGTAATTACATGTTTAATTACAGGTAAACCTGGGTGAAGGAGTATACATGTATGCGTAGGGATGCGACAACATATGTTTGTATAGTTATACTGTAGGTACACCTGGATAAGATGTGGATTAGACACTGCATAAGGATGAATGTCTAGGACTAAATCAGAATCAAAATCAGTTTTATTGGCCAGGTATACTTACACATACAAGGAATTTGACTAAAATACACAATATTGTGTGCACTTTATATGTACAGGTACACCTGAGTAAGACAATACACTGCATTGGGATAGATGTAACACCTTACGCATTACAGCACAGACAACATACAAAGACATAAACATGTTGTTGTGTACTGTATGTATTTTATGCAGTTATAGGCACACCTGGGTTAGAGAGTATAATGCCTATAAGGATGAATGACACAACATATGCATTACAGCAAGGACAGCATAGAAAAACATACACATTTGTGTGTATTTAGTATGTATAGTTATATGCCTATGGTTGACATACAGTTGTGCATCTATAGTTTTTTTATATGTATATATAATTACATCTAAAATTATGTCTAAAATTATGTCTAAAATTCTATTTATGTGAATCAAAATCTGTTTTGCCACCCTGTGTATGGCATGACACCATACTGTCCTGTATTATATATTTTTCTGTTGTGGCTGTTATGAGGTGTATTTAACTGTAGTTACGAAGTGGAGGGCCGTGGGTTAGAGAGTGTGTGGACGGGTGGGTGGCTGGAAGTGATGATGTTCACCTCCCAGCTGTGAAATACAGACCTGTGCAACAGAGGAGAGGATATCATCTCAGGTGTTACATCATCGCTGCAGCAAATAATGAAACAGCTCTGATAGCGAGGGTGAAATAACATTACCTGGCGTTGAGCGATTTCATCCTATTTCATGCCACTCACAAAGTGTTATACTAGCTGCTGAGAGGCTTTTGAATCACAGAGAGGCCCTTTTCATCAATCATGCATTGAGGTTTAATAAATTACAAATGCAAGTCTCCACAGAACCCGTGAGATAGTCTCTGGTGCTTTCTGAGCTGGAGGTAGTTCACGTTATAAATGTAATAAAATTATCTTTTTCATATATGTTTAAATTAAGTTAACTCTTCAAACCCTTACCCTTACTCTGCATACAGTAGATGCTATAATTATGCGATGTGCTATATAATTATATACTTTAATTTACTTGCAATATATAAACAGTTTATAACTAACCCAATACAATACATTCTACTACTTCGTTATAATTCTAATATAACACAATATGTTATAATAATTTTAATAAACCATATCATGTAATAACTAATGATATGTATGAGGTAGGACACATTAATGAAACATTAAGTAAACATTGCCCAAGGCTAATTAGGAGAAGGTGTAACATTATTTCATTACATTTGTGTGTTTGCATGTTGTATGTGTTTGGTTTGGTGCCAGACTGTTGATAATTGTGAGTAATCAGAGCTTTTGGTCCTCAGGCTTCATCTGGGCGGAGATTAAGGAGATGTGGGATGGGGGTTTCACCGAGTACGTCCATGACTGGTGGAATCTCATGGATTTTGCCATGAATTCCCTCTACCTGGCCACCATATCTCTCAAAATGGTTGCCTACTTCAAGGTAAGCTTTCCTGATATGTACGGTTGAAAATGGCTGCCACTGAACCAACGTTGACAGATTTCTTTGCCATTTATGAACCCAGTCATGCTAAGCAAAAGTAATTATCTTTTACCAATGATAATATATCATCACAAGTTTTTTATCAGACCCAGAAAAAAAACTTTAACAAGCCTGGTGTGATGTACACTAATCAACCTAATCTCTGTGGCCTTTCACCTTCAACAGAAGTTAGCTGGGCACCTCAGGGTTGCATTGGGTTGCAATAGCTTATGTGACTGCCTTATTTTTATTTTCGTGAAAGCATGAAAGCATGCCATTTTGTTTTTTTGCATCTGCATTTGCTGTTTATACTATAAGAAGAGAACAGTAGTAAATTACACTTACCACAGAGCTAATGCTTCTAGTAAAGTACCCTTACTGAGCTAATTTGTTTTTATCTTCATGCATCTCTGTTTTCAAGAAGGTAAGAATGTACTAAAAACAAATGAAGTGGCTTTTAAACCTACCCTGACTTAAATCAACTGGGCTTTTGCATTACAATTAATCCCTCTGTATCTGGCTGTTTTCCTGTGTCTCGTTTTGTCTGATTTGGCATTCCTCCCTCCCTCCCTCCCCCCTGCCCTCCCCTCCCCTCCCCAAAAGTACAACAGCTCTCGCCCACGTGAGGAGTGGGAGATGTGGCATCCCACGCTCATTGCCGAGGCCCTGTTCGCCATCGCCAATATCTTTAGCTCTCTGCGCCTCATCTCCCTCTTCACGGCCAACTCGCACCTGGGCCCGCTGCAGATCTCTCTGGGTCGCATGCTGCTGGACATCCTTAAGTTCCTCTTCATCTACTGCCTGGTGCTGCTGGCCTTCGCCAACGGCCTCAACCAGCTCTACTTCTACTACGAGACGCAGGCCGCCGACGAGCCCAACAACTGCAAGGGCATCCGCTGCGAGAAGCAAAACAACGCCTTCTCCACGTGAGTGTGTATGTGTGTGTGCCCACGCAGGGCACTGGTGACTGAAGTAGGATGGGTTTTAGGGGAGAGAGAGAGGGCAGAGGATGTTGATTTGGCTGCCTTTCTTACATTTTTGTGTTCTGCCAGAATCCGATCAAATGATTACTACTGTGCTAAGAAATGGAAACAGCAGCAGCATCTGTTGTTGAACAGATATATTTCGAAGGCATTGGTTGTGACTTGTGGCAAAGTAAATGTGGGAGCTTTAAAGTTTTTTTTTTTAGATGTAAGAAGCCAGGTAGTAAAGAGCTTGTCAGATGCTGGTCTACTTCACTTTCATCTGCAACAGTTGTGTGTGTTTATAATTTATTTATTTTTTTCATATAATTCGAGATGATTTATTTTAGCATGCTAATAGTGGTGCTCAAATAATGTTCTTTGCTTTCAGTACCTGCTTATCTATTCTGACTTATCTCATCTTCTCCCACACACGTGCTTTAATATTCCAGCCATAATGTTTTCATTCATCTATTTCAGAGGCAGACTAGGACTCTAAGTGAGATAACAGTTCCAGTAAATACTTTGGATGGAAAGTAGGCATATTACACAGAGAGAGAAAATATCTTCTTTTTAAACATGTACCCTTTTTCCCCCACAGCTGGGGGCCATTTCTAAACCAAATATTGTCATTTATTCCATTAGTTGTATTAGAGATGCAGTCCATAATTGCACTTCCATTAACTTTTCTTTCATAAAAGTCCACAAATTGCTCCTCAGGGTCCTCCAGCTGTCATTCTAGTAAGCCCCCTCTGCCCTCCCCAAACATTGCCTGGTGCTTTTAGACGACAGACAAGGTCATTCTGAGCAAGTCTGTTTTCTCATCTAGACAATGCCTTAGGGCAGTTTTTTTTCGGGTTAACAAGACCCAGGGCCCTATGTAAATGAATGGGGAAAGCTTTAAAATCCTGTTGAAATCCACAGCATGACACAACAAGATGATTGGAACACTGTTTGTACAGTTTGGCAGATAATTGGCATATGTGCAGACATGCCAAGATTTTGTTTCAAGTTTCCCGAAGCATTTCTATGGAGAATTCTTTAATCTCCACCCATTAATTCATCTCTGTTACACAGTTACACAAATGGGAGGGCACACTGTGCCTCTGGATAAAACATAAACAGCCAGTCAGCCAATCACCACAATGCTTAAGGGGCATGGAAGGGAGGAGCCTAACTTGATTGGCTGTTAAGTTCAAATGTCAATAGCACAGCCAAAGCCGAATTGCAGCCTGCATCTTCAAACAAAGATGATCAATGATCGCTGCAATACATAATGATGAAGAAAGCAGTAATACTTTGTTATTAAATTAATTACACTTAGGTCTAAATACATAGCAACCAAGTGCTGTTATACATGGATTACAACCATGTAAGTAACACATCAGGACATACTACATACAGGGCAAGCAAGCACAGTTTGTTGTAATACAAACAGAACAGTGTTTGTTTTGATGATCATATTTTAAAACAATATGGCAACATGCCCAGCTACTGTGCAGTGTGTGTAAAATATTGCATGAATAATGAATTGATTTCCTGCAGTAGCAAATAATTTATAGGTAACTAACTGACTAGAGAAGTAAATGTTGCTGGAAAGACTACAGCTTTTTTTTACTGGCCCTGCGATCCAAAATGACTGCCCACAGCTTTTTTTTCCAGCTAACCAATCATAGGTTACCAACTCTAAAATTGAGACTTTACTCATAGCTGATAGGTGGGGACAAAAATGTGTTCATAGTTAGAGTAAAAAATGGTCTCATGTTTACTTCAGTTGATAGAAATGAAACCTTCACCCATGTTTCCAACACCAGAAAGAAATCCAGGTCATCAAAACATTGTGAATGTGTCTGTTCCAATGTGTATACAATTTTGTAGAAAACCAACCGAAGAGAATTCAAACTTCTGTATTCTCATCCACACAGTGGAGACAGTTCAAGATTTTGCCTTTTATATTTTCACATCAGTTCATGCTAAAGTTTATGCTGTTGGAACAAACAAGCCCTGCGGTGTTATGCCTTCGACATCGCCATCTCTCCCTTTCTTTCTCTCTGTTTCCTTCTTCCCTCCCTTGTCTTCCTTTGCCTTACTCCTGTCTCCTTTCTGTCTCACTGAATAAATGATGTCAGTGCTGTTTCTCATCAAGGAAACATTTTACCTACTGATTTCTAGTCTTAGCTGGAAGCCAGTAGTGTATGTTCGCTCCCTGCCTTGTCCTCCACTGTCTGGTTTCATCTGTGCGTTGTGTTTAGCCTGATGGGAATCCATCTAAATTATTGAGCTGCTCAGCCACATCTGGAGCTTCTGCCGTTGC
Organism: Setipinna tenuifilis; assembly: GCA_030347295.1. Taxonomy (NCBI): domain Eukaryota; kingdom Metazoa; phylum Chordata; class Actinopteri; order Clupeiformes; family Engraulidae; genus Setipinna; species Setipinna tenuifilis. Next base: position 25,758,665 of record CM059272.1, read on the forward strand.
TATTGTTTTTCCCCACACTCCTATTCCTACTTTTCTTTTGTTTTTTGACTGTGTAGACTGTACAGACCTGCAAAATCCTCATAAAACACTGCATTAATAATGAATATGACACATTATTGGAGGCATGTGTTTACAATCACATGAATAGTGGTTATGTTTATAGTAAATGGTCATGCAGACATTTCCTTGAAACAGCCTTGTATTTTGTCTATTTGTACTGTCGTTCATGTTCTGCAGGTTGTTTGAAACACTGGAATCACTTTTTTGGTCAGTTTTTGGGCTCCTCAACTTGTATGTCACCAACGTCAAGGCACGACACGAGTTCACGGAATTTGTGGGTGCCACGATGTTTGGGACGTACAATGTCATCTCTCTGGTGGTGTTGCTCAACATGCTGATCGCCATGATGAACAACTCTTATCAGCTCATAGCGGTAAGATATGTGGGAACCTGCCATGTCCCATTTACTGTACATTTAGTCATGTAACTAATGAGATACTCTAAATATAAATTAATTTCAAGTTCTAAGTTTGAAGAAGTTTATTGTCATATACACAGTAAAAACATGTTGAAATCCATGTAATTAAATTCTTACTTTGCTTACTTCCCTTCATCTATGCGAAGCTGACACTAAATTAAATACCTTTAATACCATCATCTACATACATAAAGACTTGCCTGTGTATTTCTGCATATGTCTGTACATATTTATCTATAGACCCTAGACTAACATAATATCAACACATCTCTCTGAATGTTTTAGGCAGCATGTTGAATATTTAAAGTCTCCTCCATCCCAACACCTTACCATTCTTCCACACGCAGGACCACGCTGACATCGAGTGGAAGTTTGCCCGGACAAAGTTGTGGATGAGCTACTTTGACGAGGGCGCCACGCTGCCTCCTCCCTTTAACATCGTGCCCAGCCCCAAGTCGGTGTGGTACCTGTGTGTGTGGGTGCACAGCAGGCTGTGTGCGAAGAAGGAACCCAGCCCAGAGGAGCAGGGGAAGCACGAGAACTTCAAGGAGTTCACGGTGGGGAACCTTACAATGAATACTCACACAAAAGAATAGACATATAACTTACACACTTTAGTATTTTTTCATCGAATGCTGGCTTGAGAGAGATTGTTTTCAGTGGCATTCAGACATTTGACTTACACACTTTAATGTTTTTGATCAATTGCTGGCTACTTGTGGACTGAATCTAAGGTGTAGAGGAAGCATGAGAGAGATCGTTCTCAGTGGCATCATCCCTTAAAGCACCACTATGTAGTTTTTCAGCCTTCAAACTATATTTTCAAAATCATACTGATGGTACAACAACTCAAAATGGGTTCAATTACACCTTTGTCATCACTTGAGAGTGCCTTTATCATCTATACTGGTACTATGCAATTTCGGGGCTCTCTCTATTGCTGTCTCCCTCCCCCCAACAAAGAGTTCATGGTGGGAAAAACCTACAATAAATACTCAGGAAATAAATAAACATTTTATATTGCATGACATCACATTAGATTACACCTAGCACTTTTATCCAAAGACACTTACAATAGAGGAAATGTTTACATTGCACACTTAAGAGTTCTTCATCAGATGCTACCAGCTACTTCTAGATCTAAGGGGCATTTACCCACAACAATATTGTGTAGTGGACATTACTGCATTATAGAGAGAATTATATCCTGAACCCAGCTCTCTCTTATGGCCTGGTCACTTTACCTGATTCTGAAAGGTCACAAAATCGAACGTGAATGAGTCTCACAATGTGACATACTTCACCTGCGATTTTTTTGTCTGCCACATTCTACAACGCCCTGAAAAAAGCACTATCTTGTCATAATTCAGTTTGGAGATGTATGAAGTGTCCATTGTTAACATTGGGAGTCTTGTCGCAAGCATTTGATGGAGACCATATAATAACAAATCGTTGTCTTGTAATGAGTTTCCTGACCAAAATGCGTAAAGAATTTGTGTTTCTTAGATCTTTCACTTTGACATGGTCAGTTGTAAACGTTAATCATGAAAGATAAAAAAAATCATGTAATCTGACCGTGCCATTAGAAAACAAGAGCCTCTCTTTGTCTACGCCAGCCAGTGTATGCTGTGTCATGCATATGTATGCAAGTGACATAGCGACAACATAGCACAACCACAAACAATGCATTAATGCTCTCCATTTCTGCCGACTGTGTTCTGCAGTAGTGTTTGTTACAAACAGATTTGTTGAAGTGGGGAGAAAGTGAAACAGACTACCCAGCAGGGTCCCAATGTTGCATCAGACAGGTGGCCCACAGTCCCTGCTTATGCAGTGCCCCACAGTTAAGAACCACACTGCTTATGTATAGGGCACCACTACGACCTTGGTTAGAAGGCCTGTGTTCCAAAGTCATAGGAGAGATAAAGCTGGCTTTACGGACCTCCAAGCCATCCTGGGGCAACATCATCCATGATGGGCTTGCCATGTAGGGCAAATGGATGCTATCTGCCTCCTTTATACACTGCTGTATGAGATGGCAAATACTCAAAGGTCACCCCTTTACATCTACACTTTAAAGATGTTCTGAAAAGAGACCATAAAGTCATTGATCAAGGCAGCTGGAGGGCATTTGCTAGTGACAGAACCAATTGGCACAAGAATTACCAGTGGCCGTTGAGTCTGTTAGGGGACGTCATTCTTGCAAAAGGAAAAAAAACCCTCTAAGAGTAAAGGAACTTGTTGTTCATGCATGGATAATCATAGTGGTGTCCATTTGTTACTGCAGTCAGTGGACAGCACCAGTCTTTGGAAATATACCCTAAGGCCAAAGGCTTAGCGCAATGTTATGGGTCTGCATTTTCTGGCCTAACCTTTTGCTGATGCATGCTTTTAATGACTATGCTGAGGATTGCTGATATGATTTTGTTTCTCCTTGTCTTGTCAAAGTCACTGTTCAATTTCTGTGGCCAGATTAGCCCAGGATTGCATTGCATGGAGCAGACATTTTTATTGCTACTGTCCGTCATTTTTATGTTTGTACCTAATTGTCATTGTGTTCGGCTGTGTGCACACCACCTGTGTTTTTTCTAAATGAAATGAAAATTAATATTTCTCTACAACACTCATGATCATAGTTGGCTTATGCTCACCGTTTATTAAAATATGCAGTCAGTTTTTTCGCGTTAAATCCGGTCTTACAAGCCAACCATTAAATTTAGCCAGCCGTGTCAAGTCTTTGGGTACAGCTGGGAGGCTGGAACCTTATTAAATTGCTAGCTAGCGCTGCAGACATTGTTCGCATCAGTTCAAACGTAGCACAGGGAGCAGCGGAGCGTGGTACTGATCCGACCACACATTTTTTAAACAGTTGCTTTTCCCCAACACATATGGTACGAGAACCCAGGGCTGTCCAGCTCAGAGTTGCAGTAGCCCGCCACATGTTGCTAGGCAACCGGCGCTTCAACCATACCAATTCCCCCGACGTCCCTCCATCGGATGAACTTCTCTCCTCTTTGAGCTGGGGATCGACTGTTTCTCGCTACTCTCTCCTGCAAGCGTAGTCACCCACGTTCACCCACACATGCAGTAAACACACACACACACACACACACACACACACACACACACACACACACAGACAGAACAGATGAGATGAGATGGTTTGGGATGAGAGCTATTATATAAGGCACCTCATTCTCACTTTTTGAAATCTGAGCTAATCCTGCAGAACTGAGTGTGTTACACCATGGGCACCACGGCGAATCCCCACAGTAGAAGTTTGATAGAGGGATTTTATTGATTGGTGCCTTGCTGAAGTAACTCCAGGACAAGATGTCACATCTTATATTGATTTGGCCCACTAAAGCATCCATATGAGTAATATTAGTCATTCGGTGAATCTGTCATGGTGAGAAATGTTCTACATTATTGACCTAAGGTCAGTTCAGAATAAATGCGTAACTTAACACATAAATACCTGTCGCTGTTTAAAATTGTTCTTAAATGCACCTTGGCAGATCCAGTGGTAAATGATGATGATAAATGATTTTATACATTTTACAAATGTTCTTCCTATGATTTCAGGAGCGCCACGCTGACAACCTTATTCAAAACCAGCACTACCAGGTAAGACACATACTTCCAAAAAAGCACCAGAGGACAAGCTTTCAATACAGGGACAGGAGGGGGGGATACAGGGGTGGGAGAGGGATGGGAGAGGGGTGAGAGAGGGCGGAAGACAAGAAGAGTTGGGGATGGAGGGATGTAGGACCAGCCACTTTCATGAATATGGTATAGCCATGCTCCACGCAGGATGCTCTCCAACAATGTAACTGACATTGGCATTCAGTACATTTGTAGAGATGGGCTCAGCCTTGAGTTGTGAGTGACACTTGCATGTTTCTCATGCTGGGTTCTGTACCTTTCCAGCTCACTAGCCCAGCTGAATCTGTATCTGTAAATATTTATTGCATGTAGGGGAAATATCATACCGTAACAGTAGGTTCCACTGCAGAAAAACAGAAATGACATAGCAATGATATAGCAAATATGATTGGCTGCACTTATTCCATCATAGCTAAGATGAATGCTTCTTCCCTTTTAGTTGCACCACACCCCAGGATGCCCCCTCTAAATATACTTAAGGTCATTTTGCACAGTGGTGCAAAATGTTTAGCATAGATAGCTTCATTTTCTGATATCAGCATGGCTGTATAGTGCAATATTCTACCGCTGTCACACTATTTTTCATATTTGTATATCGTATTTATTTCTACATAACAACATGTATTTTAAGCTGTCACTGACCTGAAGTGGCATTTGACAGTATTAAGACTGATTTCCAAACCTATTTTGGACATCATCATCCGAGTCCCCTTGAGTTACTCCACATGGGGTGCTGATTGGTGTATAGCTGTTAGGAAAGACTGACGGAGGCTGACTGAGTGCTGAGGTGGCAACGATCGATCACTGAACCAGGCTAGCAGGCTACACACTGTCGATAGAAACATACACAAAAATGTAGCGACAGATAGTTAAAGTCACCTAGTTTTTGTCAATCTGGCATGGTTACAGTTAACTATTTCAACCCAGCGAAATATGTAATTTGTAATTATTTGACTGTAAAATGTGAACTGTTGTGTTTATAAAATGTGTATTGGTTTTCATATTGAGGCATGATGTAACATATTTGTATTTATGAGTGTTAATCAGAGTGGAGACAAATAGATAAATAGCACTTGACAGCTGCTTTATGCATGTAGTAAACTGCTTCGGAAAGAGGCCATTTTTTAGCGTGATTGTATTGTTCAGTCAGTAGCTGACAGGGGAGTGAATCCCTGAAGAAAAAAAGGGGGTGGGGGGGTCCGAGAGACACAAAACCTTATAAATGAAAAATGTCCCCTATGTCCTTGTCACTGCCAGTGTGTATGTCAGGAAAGCTCGAGCCGTTAATCTCGTTTCCATCGCAGAAACAGTCTGACCGTTGGCTTACGGCTCGTTTGCCCATCATGCTAATTGTGGCTTGGCCTGCCTTCACTGGCATCCCTCCTCCGCCCCCTCCCCTCCCCTGCCGGGGCTTTGTGCTGCCTGAGCTCCCCTACTGATTGCTAATGTGCTTTGGACTTCACCAGCGCAGCACCAGCTAACCGCCGTCTGCCGGATAATGAACAGGCATCATCAGGAAAAAAAAGAGAATAAATAAATAAAGGTATTGCTAGTGCCTATACTGGTGGATTGGTGCACATGCTGCAAGGCCAAGGGGGGGTGCGGGGTGCAGAGGAGAGCTGAGCAGCTGGAACACAGAACCTTCTGCAGAGGTTCTAAAATCTACAGATGGAGGAAGGAATGCAGGTGTCGGCAGAGGTGGAGATTCCAGCTTCAAAAAGGAAAAACCCTGACATGTAGAACTAAACACTTAGGTGATTTCACAAGTTAGCTGATCTACCTCTTTGAAGACTTGTGTGTTCATTAGGATCAGCTGGTTAAGAAAATGGTTCGACCAAATACAGGGCTGGGGTTTTACATTCTGAAGCCGGGATCTCCACATTTGAGCGGGAAAGGTTATGGGAATAGGTGCCACTCCAGTTTTTTTTTTCAGTCGCTAATAACCACTTACATATACTTCAATTTTTTTTATTCTTTCATTTCAAAAGCAACAGTGTACAGAAAATGGATTGATTGAAAAAAAAAAGTTTGTGTGTCTTCAGCACACTGTGGTGTGGATGGAGTGTTCACACAGAAGGGACAATGAACAGTCACAGCATTCTGAACAGGAGAGCGATCTGAGTGAATCAAAGGTGGTCCCAATCTGCAGCCCACAGACCATTTTTCATCCATTCTTAAATATAATGTGCTGAAGCACCACTGCAGCTCATGTTGTTGTGCTAAACATGCAAATAAATGCAAATATATGCATGTCCAGATTTCCACCTCTAGCAATCACATATGTCATCAATATGCCAGTTCTTCCTGATCAAACTGAAATGAAACAAATGTACTCATGTAAATGGGAAACTGGTCTCTCATGGAGGTCTCGAAGATAATAATAATAATAATAATAATAATAATAATAATAATAATAATAATAATAATACAGTGCCTTTATAGGGTGGTTGATAATGAAAGTGTTTCATAGAGTGTTGTGATAGTGGTTGATAACGTCCCTCTCTGAAACGCAGGAGGTAATTAGGAACTTGGTGAAGAGGTATGTGGCAGCGATGATCCGCAGTGCTAAGACTGATGAGGGCCTGACAGAAGAAAACTTCAAAGTGAGTTGGATGTTCTGTCTAAAATGTGTATTTTTTATTTCTTTATATATAGTTTTTGCTTTACCTTCATAAACATTTCTCATATAAAATCTTTTGCTGACTGGTGCTCATTAATAAAAGTGAAACTTACACCAATGCATCACATTTACATCTACATTTCATAAAAATATTTTAGAGATTTCCTTTGAACCATTTCAAAAAATTGAACTCAGCAGAACTGTACCTACATGTCAAACATGTCAGCAGCTACATATTTTATTTACCTCCGTTCCTCCGCATCCCCTACAGGAGCTGAAGCAGGACATTTCAAGCTTCCGCTACGAGGTGCTGGATCTGCTGGGCAACCGCAAACCCCCACGCCGCACCTACTCCTCCAGCAGCGAGGCCACACAGCAGGACGAGGACCCCGCCGAGGACCTCAAGACCAAAAACCCCAAGGGCGTCTCCTTCAGCCTGTCCTCCTCCTCATCCGAGAAGAAGACGGCGCGGGACTCCGAGTTCGGCGTGTCAGCGCTGTTCCGCTCCATGTCGGGCACCACGGTGGAGGCCTCGCTGGCGCCGCCGCCGGACGATAACAAAAAACCAAAGAGCAACGGGCTGCGCAAGTTCACGCCCTCGACGTCGTTCATGCGCAACAACGGGGGGCGGCTGCAGCGCTTCTCGCGCTCCAAGAAGGACTCGCTGCGGCGGCTGGGCCTGCTCTTCTCGCGCATGAACGGACACCTGCCCGAGCCGCCCAGCTCCTCGCGCTCCGCCTACAGCATCTCGGACGGGGTGGACCTCCGCATGCCCGCCGACCCGCAGGTCACGCGCAGCGAGATGCACCTGCATCGTCTGGGCGGGCTGGGACTGGACGAGATTGGGGCACATGGCGACTCACCACTTCATCATGTGTCTCAGCAACAGCAGCATCAGTATCTTTATAGTCAGCAGCAGCAACAGAGGCAGTCCAACGGGCGGGACGGGACACTTCTGCTGCGGCCGCCCTCCTCATCCTCCTCCCCAGCAGGGCAGCCCTTGGCCCTGGGCGCCCTACACTGTGCTTCCAGCATAACGGCCTCCAGCTCGCGCCTGCTCAGCTCCAGTGAGGACATGTGTGAGGGCTGGGTGGGGCCCTGCGACAGCCTGGGCTCCATCAGCTGGACGGGGGACCAGGAGGAGTCTGTCACCACCCAGCTCTGAGCCCTCGCGTTTTTAGCAGAGAGACTTCGTCTTTTTCTACTGCATAGAGCATGGGCATGCATTCATGAGTCCAGGACTGGGAACATATAGAACACCACCTTGGCTTGACTGGCTGCAGGAACACAACAGGGATATTATTTTACTCTGACATGTGATACTGAGAGATGTGCTGTAGCCGTAAAAAAGGACTTAATTGGTTGCAAATAGGAACACTGAGAGAAATACATTTACCTTGGCTGCAAGATATTACTGGCAAATAATTAGACTTAACATACTGTATTTATTGGAAAAAGCAAGCTTAGTTCATGGCAATATTGGTGCATTTTTCTGCCCTCATTGTACTTTTTAATTTTGTCATTTCCATGTAAATTCCTTCATGGCAGGTTTAAGCTGATGGAGATGTTGGTAGAACATGATGATGTGTGTCAGAGAGCGAATGAGTGAAAGGTTAATTCTCCGTCTGACTGTGCCAAAGCTTCACATTTAGTCTCTAATCCAGCATGACGCAATTCATACTGCTATTATGTCCATTAGTATGTACTATGTCTGATTTTTTTTTTCTTTAACTGACAAGACCATTACTGACTATGTCAAATATCTGACTAGGTTATGACTGCAGTACAGTTTAGACCGTTATAGGATTCAGTATTCAATTTTGTAGGTAAAAATGACCAAGGAGTATGTGAAAAGAAAGAAAAAGAAAGACTAGCTTCAGATGTTTTAATGCTACTGTTATCATTCAATGCAGTTAATTAAGTTGATAGTAGAATAATATCCTCATTTCCATTCATTATGTCTCTGTCTCACATTGTGTTTGAAAAGACCTAAATGAGAACAAAATTTACACCCCTCAAATCACATTTAAACTCTTCCCAATACAAGCTATCATTGAGTTAACATGTTTACCATTATGAATAATTGGTCTTTCTGAATTTATTTTGCAAAGCGAAGAAATTACCATTATGTTTTATAATGAAAATTTTATTTTTCTATATTTTTTCCTGGGATGGCAAACAGGATTTTTGTTATACGCAAAAAAGCATGGTATTCCTCAGTATATGAATGAGTTTGGAATTTTATACCTTGTTTTGACTTGAGACTGAAATTTGAAATTTGAATTTTTATGGCATCCCTTTTGTTTCAAACCAACGTGACATTTGTCTCTTGAATTAAATAATAAATAAATACGTACCATATTGTAGAGAATCTGCATTGATCTATTCTACTCAAACTCCTCCTGTGCTGCACTTCCCTTAAACAAATGAAGCTATTCACATCTTAAGCTCAACGCATACAGTACATCATTAAAACCACCAATTACTACTGCCGGCCCGGTATTAAATAAAACTTCTGTCTTCAATTATGTATCTCTTCAGGAAAAGCAAGGTGGTACATGTCGTCTTTATTTTATGAACCCTGTTAGAAGAGTGGTGAGGTGTGTGCTGATTCCTCAGTCGCGGTGTGGTAGGTAGTGGAGCTGAGGGACACTGAAGAAGGCAGACTTGCTGGTGGGCTGTTGACCTCAGTGGCTTTCCAATAAGAGGAGGGACCTGGAGGAAGATCGGGCACTGATGAGGTGAGATGACTGTACAAGGGGAAGACAGAATCAAATGTGAAAGCTACACGAGGTGAGAGTGGGGGTAACAAAAACAGAATATGATGATGGATGATGAGAAACAATCACGGCTGGATGGATTTGATACTGGAAAAACAACACTGGCTTAGTGCTACTTTGTTAAAAATGAACCATATTTTATTTTTCTCTTACCACATTAGAATCCTTGTCCAGTTTAAAAAAAGACCCATAACATCATTAAAAAAATATAACCATTTTCCACTGTAATCATTTGCTAATCAGAGACACTGCTGAGTAATACCGAATCTGCCATATTTGCATACAGTACATAAAGACGTGTGTCTGACGATACAGCGTGTCTCCTGATCATTGTGAATAACGAGAATTGTAGGGAGAATTATTTGTCTCCCATACCATCAGCATGACACCTTTTGGCAGGGTGGTTATGAGGAAACAGAATGCTGGTTTTGAGTATGATTATCTAGTTGTAGCTCATGTGGGTCATGAGAATAGGAGACAATAAGCTCTATTCTGCCTGCAGTATTTTGGCTGTTTATTTCTTTCCTTCCTTCCTTCCTTCATTATTCCTTCTTTCCTTTCTTTCTTCTGTCATTCATTCATTCATCCATTCATTCATCCATCCATTCATTCAATGAAATGAGAGATCTGTTTATTACAGCCAATCAGATATTTAAATGGTGGAAAACAGGGCAGCCTCAGTGTAACACTAAGCAACAGGAAAATCGTTCTGTTAGCACACAGTGCCATACTGTGGCGTAGGTGGGGAAGTACTGAAGAGACTGAAAAATATTCTCTTTTTTCCACACAGGCTCACAACAGGAAACAGGCACACACTAAACACAAAATAGCACTACAAAAATATGCAGTTAAATGTATTTAAATGTTCCTTAAGTTAGATCTGGAGATCATTTAGTTTTAAGGATTAACAGATAGAAGTGAAAATGTCTACAAACTTAAAATAAAACAGATTGATGTTGACAGATACAGTCATTCTTGACAAATAAGTGGCAGTGCTATTTTTCCTCAAATACATAATGTAATGCCATGTCTTAAGGTAAACAGGATAATCAAAAAAACTTTCAACCATTAAAAGTCAACATAAAGCATATACAGTTCTGGTCAGAAGTTTACATACCCTCATCTTGGGTATGAATGTCATTAATGTTGAGCTTTTAACAATGCATGTTTTAGGGCGAAATGACAAAACATTCACTTTTGTCATTTGATGATTTTTAAAAGCATTTCAAAAGATGCAGGCTCAACTCAACTAATATTTTAATAATCTTTCGGATGACCGAGGTAGTCCAAGTTCATTACTTTATCGACTTTCTGCAATGCACTAGTTCCACTAGCAGTGTAACAACCCCAAAGCATGATACTACCACAGTGTTTGACAGATAGTACTGTGTTCTTGGGTATGCATACATCTTATCATTATGGTCAAATAGCTCAATCTCTGTCTTTTATGACCATAAGACCATTCTCCAGAAGTCAAGTGGTTTGTCTATGTGGGCTGATGCAAATTTCATTTCAGCTTGAGGGTGTAGATTTTCAAACAGGAGCTGCTTTCTTGTTCAGCACCCTCCCAGTCCATGGTAATGTAAAACTGCCTTTATTGTGTGTAGAGAGTGACTCTGATGTTCCAGCAGTTTCCAGCTTTATAGCAGCCTTGATGGGTTTTGGATTGTTCTTGAACACCCTGACCCTTTTCCTTTTACCTGAGGGTAATGGGGTGAGTCTTCTGCAAAGTAGATGGGGCGGGTCTCTTGGCAAAGTAGTGACACACCCAACTAACTTGTAGTTGAATACAATTGTTTGAACCTATGACCTTAGGGCTGAAGTTGTTTATAAATGGCTCCAAGAGACTTTTCTAACTTGTGCAAATCTACAATCATGTCCTTCTTAGGACTCCTGGACTTTCCCAATGTCTGAGTATCATTCAATCAAATATAAGGAAAAAGAATTTTGACGGAAACGCATGAGGCGCTGTAATTTTACAAGATCACATATTAGCCATTATCTGTAGAACACCGGTTTAAAACCAAAATTCTTTTCCCTTATATTCAGTGGAACCTGTTGCAAGAAAAAGTGACCTGTCCATACCCACTACCAACGCTGAATATGTCAAAATACAAAAGCAAAGCAGGGTAGCCAAAAATCAACACCATGCATTGGTCATACCCTGTAACGCTATGCGGTAAATCTACTTTTGCAATGACTGTAAGAGAGGAAGAAAAAAGTTTATGTAATGATTCTGCAGGTAAATAAATAAGAATTATTCTAAAATAGTACAATAAAAAGTCAACGTCACTGATGATTTTAGAGATTTATTTGTCCTTGTTAAAATTATACAACACTGAAATAACAATAGACCAAGCCTGCATCTAAAATATTTTCTTACAAATGCATCAGAAAAGTGTGAGTGTTCAATGTAATGTTCAATCTAATTTGGGAGGCAGCGACAAACTAGAACAAAAGGGACATTTGGAAATATACTTGGACAAATGGGAACACAACTGACACAGAGACAGAAAGAGAGTCTGTGTGTGTTTCTGTGAGAGAGAGACAGAGCGTTTGTGTGTATATGTGTGAATACTGAAAGATTTCATGAAAACATTTCATGTATAGTTATGTGTCCGTGTGCACGCAAAAAGAAAAGGCTGTGGGTGTTTTGGATTAGTGTTAATTCCCATGTTGTTTAACGGGATTGCTGTTTTACTGAGTCACTTTAACTTTCACATGGATTTTACTTTAAAATGATGTCATCAGTAGGAGACAACAGTAACTCCATTACCAGAAGCACATGGTTGCATAGTCAAAGAAAGTTGCTGAGTTTGCAAATTTAATCCTTGACAATCTTGAAGTTTGGGGAAACAAATCTGCAATGTAAGTTGACTTTTGTAATACCCAGGATATATTCAGTTATACCAAGTTCATATTTTGGAGTATTTGTGCAAAAAAGTTGTTTAGTTGATGTCAGTATTATGATTTCCAAAGCTAACTAGTCCATGTGCAGTTGCAAGGTACATGTTGTGAATCAATAAAAATAATAACAACTACATATGACAATAATCTTTATATAGGAAAGCTAAGTTACAAAGTTCTGTACAATAAAAATCAAAGTAAATTAAATGCATACAATTTAAGATCTAAGGACATGAGGCAGTAGACCAGTACTTAAGTGTGTACATGTGTGTGTGTGTGTGTGCGCGTGTGTGTGAGAGAGACAGCCACATTAAGTGTGTGTGTGTGATATGAGATGAGATATAAGGAGTGACTTCAACTGTCTTGGCTGACCTGATTTAATGAGGCAGATCATTACAGCGCCTAGGTGCCCTGACGCATTCTGGGAAATGCTTCAACTGTAAGGGATTTTACATTTTTATGGTGAGTTAATACAATGCATTGCAATAAAAAGCATAAAATTACTGGCTTCTTAAAGGCCATATGCAAAATCAAAATATTACTATCTAAGCTTATTCAAAAAAATGTGTTTTGTTTTTTTTTTGACACACTGACATAGAACAATTATTCAACAACAGTCAAATAATAACTTATGTTGTAGTTACCTATCCACTACACTACATATTTGTGTTTTTGTGCCCTCATCTACCACACTTTGGCTTGGTGGGGCAGTCACTTCCAGACAGGTAACCAAAGGCTTGTCTTTGTGCCTTACAAAAATGCAGCCAAAAAAAGACAATGTTCCCCATGTGCGGCAGGCTCTATTGGACCTTGTCCAACCACATAAAAAGGGGGCACAATGTGGCCAATGTGAAGGACCGTGCCATCCTTTTAAAGATGGGCACTGGGAGTGTGGAAATACGGTGAGAGCCCTACCCCGTTCCAGAGTGTGCATATAAGAGTACGAGACTGGACAAACACCTGGAGCATGGCCACGGTGTTCACAGTGGCCAGGATTGACGCCCACGTCCGGGGAGTGAAATGCAGAAAGGCCTCCTGCCAGCACTGCCCATGTCCACCACTTTAGACATTGATGTGGAGGAGTTGGACGAGGTAGTTGTGGGGGCCGGGCAGCAATAGGATGAGCAGTCCTTGGAGGTGGCCAGGTGCTCAGGTCAGAGAAAACATGCCTGGAGGATGAGCTGAAGAGGTTTTAAATTGTGCTTTGCTGTAATAATTCAGTATGTAGGTAGACTGCTCTACATACTGTAAAGTCACTATGTTTTATTCTTCCACAGAATAACCATAAAGGTGCAGAAAGGCAGGAGAATAAACATATGGCTTATGCAGCAACTGAAACAGGTGACTGGGTGATCAAAGGCAGTGACTACTGCCAACTTTTACATACAGTACGTTTTCCAGTTACTTAAATATTTTAAGGAAATAAAGACGTTTTTGGTTTCCTTGATACAACACGAAGCAATCAAGGACAACGAGAATTACTTGTTGAGAGCAGGGGCTCTGCTACAACAAAGAAGGCCTCAATGTTCAGTATGGATGAAGATTAGGGACATAAGCTTGTAAGATCAAGTGGTCTTAGAAAAATATACCGACGATGATTGGAGGTGCAACTTTCGAATGACCCGGAGGACCTTTGATAAGCAGTGTGGCTTGATGTCGGAAGCTATGAAGCCCAAGGACGTGACCGTTCACACACCCGTGCCACTTCTGAGAAGAGTTGCCGGGTTGTCGAAAACCATATTGCCGTAAACAAGTCCAGAGTGAAAGAGCATGTTTACTTGTTCTGCCATGGGATGGTGTCATCAGTCATGAAAAGCATTATCAGAATACCCACTGTAAAGGAAGCCATCGCAATAGCATGCCGATTCCGGCAAAAGTTCCACATCCCCTAAATCATTGGTTGCATTGACGGTACCCACATCCCAGTATCCCCACCAACAGATGGGTACAGAGGCTTTGTTAATCGCAAAGGATGGCCTTTGTATGTTCTCCAAGCTGTGGTGGACAAGTATTGTGAGTTGAACCTTTTTAAGTTAAAACAAAAGAACAATTTGCATGTGTGGTCCCTGTCTGACTGTGGCGCAATGGCCTATATGTGCATCATGACTGTTAACGCTCTTATTATAATTCTTAGGTTTTAGAGCCTGAGCTGCAAACTTCCTGGAAGTGCCCACGACACTAACACGACACAGACAAGCACATCTGCTACCAAAAGCAAGTCTTTCTATTCACCTCAGGACAGGTGTACTGTATATGCCTACATTTGTATCCAGTGTCACCTCCACACACGTGTCAGCATTGTCCATGAAAGCCTGCGCAAGTTCTGCCAGGAAGACTCCAGCAACACGGAAGCGCACCTTTTGATTCCGGCCAATCAGCGGCCGCCACCTCCTTTATAATGACATGTCTAACTCACCTTTTCCGCTGCTGCAGGTACCGATGTTTGAAGTCCGTCTTCGCTACTCGCCATCATGTCGCGGCTACGTCTCGCCGAATTCGAAGTGTCTGATTCCGATGACGATGTTGTCCCTCCCTTACCCGCTCCTTCTCTGCGGCGCAGCTCGCGTCTTATCGCTTTGACTCCTCAGGCCTCCTGGTCAGCCGAGGATCTTCGTGCCTTCCTCGAGGATCGGAACGTTCCGGTTGCCAGTACTATGTCCAGGGAGGACCTCCTCCACATCTTTTCCTCGCTCCAAGGATCCGCGTCGCTCTCCAGCGTCGGAGGGAACCGCAGCACCATCTGCCCCCGCTCCTCGTGCCCAACCGGGAAGGAAGAGGACGCGCAAATCTTCTCCACCTCCTCCACCCAAGCCTCCTAAGAAGTCCCCCCCGCCTCCGCCAAAACCGCCGGGCTCTCCCGTTCCCTCCGGCGCCCAGCTTCAACTCACCCAGGCCATCCACACTCTCACGGACGCGGTGGAGTCCCTGTGCAATAGGGTCGCCGCCATTGAAGAATCACAGCGTAACCCCGGAAGGAACGGCGCATCCCTCGTGGCGGTTGTGAATACCTCCCCCCCCCTTCCGCTTCCTTCCACCAGCTCTGCGGCGGACGCCGCCGCGCTCAACGCTCTCACCCTCCCTCCGGACGCCCTTCTTCCCCTCCCTCCCCGCGCCGAAGCTCCTTCCTCCTCTGCTGGGTTTTCACTCTCGATCGCAGCGCCAGCCACCTCCTCGGGCAGGCCCTTTCTGCCGCCCGGTATGTCTTCCGTTTCAAACAAAATGAAGTCCGACATCGTCCGCGGCAAGGACATCAATCTCGCCTCACTGCTACTGCCCTCGCCTGCCCGCGACCGGCAACTAGTGGACTGCGGGGATGTGTGTCCTCCTCAAAACCTCTGACCCCAGGCTCCAGCGCAATCTGTCCTTTTGCGAGTTCGCCATTGCGTTCGGCATCTATAGGGATGTTCTCTGTCAAGCTTTCCCCGACAGGCGGGAAGAATTGGACTTATACTTGGCCATGATGGCCGACTTTACTCAGCGCTACGGGGGCACGCTCTTTTACGAGTATCACAAATCCTTCTCCGCCAAATCAGCCTCTCACATTACCCTATTCAACACCCGCCTGAACTGGTCAATCACAGACACAGAGCTCCTTGTGCGCCACTTCGGTGGTCAGCGCGCTCTCACATGCACCGTTTGCGGCTCCCACGGTCACACCGCAGGTCTCTGCCCCAACACTCTACCCCTCAACACTATTAAACCCGACCCCGTAAGGCCTCCCCCAGTCTCTCAGGGGCGCAATTCAGGCGCCCCATACGGAACCGCTATTTGCCATAATTTCAATCACAGTGTTTGTCGCTCTATTAATTGTCGTTTTCTTCACGTATGTAGCAACTGCCGCGACCCACACCCCAGGAGTGTGTGCCCCCGACGCTTCCGCCCTGCCAAGCCGGCCAGTCCCGCCTCTCTCAAAAAGTTCTAAACTCACATCCCTCCACTCCCGTTGACGTTCCCCTCCTGGCCCATTATCTTTCCTCCCACCACGACCCCTCCTTTGTTAACTACCTTGTCACCGGGCTATCCCAAGGGTTTCGGGTGGGCGCTGTCTCTACACTATCCACCCCCTACGTCGCCAAAAATCTCCGTTCTGCTCTCACAGATCCTGTAGCCGTCTCCGAACTCATAGCCCGTGAACTCAATAAAGGTTATTTAATCGGCCCATTTCGGTCTCCTCCTTTTTTTCCGTTCAGAGTGAACTCCTTAGGGTTAGCAACCCGACGCTACTCGGGTAAGAAGCGCCTGATTTTTGATATGTCCTCCCCGCACTCCCCCCACGTAGCCAGCGTCAACGAATGCATCCCTCTGACCCCCTTTTCCCTTTTCTACGCCTCCATCGACAATGCCATTCACCTCATTAAAATAGCGGGTCGCGGCGCCTGGCTTGCCAAAGCCGACATCACCGACGCCTTCAAAATCATACCCATACATCCTGCCGACTGGCCTCTCTTTGGCGTTAAATGGCAATCCAAATTTTATTTCGCTGTTAGGTTAACGTTCGGGTGCAGGAGTAGCCCCTATATATTTAAACTGTTTATCTGAAGCGCTATGCTGGATTTTGCTTAACGTTCGTCGCGTGCCCTTTATCCTTCACCTGCTGGACGATTTCCTCCTTATCGACTTCCCGCTACTCCGGTTCTGGAGACCCTGAAAGGGGTGTTCAGTGACCTGGGCGTGCCTCTGTCGGAGGAGAAAACCCTAGGCCCCGCTAACTCACTCGAATTCCTGGGTATCAAACTCGATACCGTAAAAATGCAAGCCTCCCTCCCCCACGACAAATTGGAAAGAATCAGGTCTGTTATCGCGCCGTTCCTCGCACTCCACTCCGTCTCCAAACGCGTCATGCTCTCCCTCCTCGGGCACCTCAATTTTGCAATGCGCATTATCCCTCAGGGCCGTTCGTTCATCTCGCGCCTGCTGACGCTCGCCCATTCCGTGCACAACCTGAGCGACGAGGTGCGTCTCGACGACGGTGCCAGATCTGACCTAGCCTTCCGGCAGGTATTGCTACACTTGTGGAACGGGATCTCGTTTTTCTATGATGAGCTCCCCGTGTCCTCCGCGGCCCTAGAGCTATTCACCAAGCCGTAGTAGCTATCATTAACAAAGGTCGTTCGTCCTGCCCCTTGATTATGTCTCTACTCCGCAGGCTGACCTGGCAGTCTGTAATTTTCAATTTTATTGTAAAGGCCGTATTCATACCCGGTAAACACAATTTTGTCGCTGACTCTCTCTCCCGCTTCCGTTTTCAGGAATTCAGACACCAGTGCCCGTTCGCGAGCCAGGATCCCACCCCGTGCCCAACCCTCCGAGACTTAATCCTGGACTAGACTCCTTCCCAGAATCTACGCGCGACTCCGTCAGGCGCTATTTTGCTAGAGGGCTCGCAACTTCTACGGCCAGGGCTTACTCCTCAACCTGGTCACTTTTCACTCTATTTTGTCTTTCACACAACCTACCCACTCTTCCTATCCTAATTTCCACCGTGTGTGCCTTCCTGGTCTCTAATTTCGAATCGCGTCACCTTTCTATTTCTTCCTTACGCAGGATGGTGGCTGGTATACAGTTTCACGCTCGTTGTCACGACCCCGGTTTCCCCAGTTTGTTTTCCCACACCTCTATACGCCTTCTCTTGAAAGGCATCGCCAAATCCCTCCCCAGACTGCCCGATACCCGGCTCCCCATCACTCTCCCCCTCCTGCACAGGCTTATTTCCTCTCTGCGTTGCGGTCTTTTTTCCCCCTACGTTAACACTCTTCTCGAGGCCGCCTTTCTCATGGCGTTCTACGGTTTCTTGCGGCCCGGCGAATTCACCTCTAAATCCTTAGCCTTCGATTTCACTACAGACCTATGCCTCGCTGACCTTCAGTTTTCACCACAGTTTTTCTCCATCCTCCTTAAGCACTCTAAATTGGACACTTTGGGTGATGGCGTCACGGTCACTATCTCTAAGCTGGGAACCCCTTTCTGCCCTTATGCTTCTATGCTGCGGTTTCTCTCCTCCCGCCCCCGCACTCCTCCCGCCCCCTATTCCTCATAAATGGATGCTCGCCTATGTCAAGAGTGGTTCAGGGTCCACCTTGGCACGGTGGTGGAAAGCTGCGGTCTCCCCCGCCGCAGTTACACGGGCCATTCCTTCCGCATTGGAGCTGCTACTACCGCCGCCAAAAAAGGACTCGCAGACTCCGCTATTAAACGCCTGGGGAGATGGTCCTCGTCTGCCTTCGAAGGTTACATCCGACCGATCAGGAGCACATTTCAGGCGCTCAACTGTCGCTTTCCGCCCAGGACTAAGGTATGACTTTGCACTACCATCATATGCAACAATTTCGCGTTCCCGGCGAATCTATAAAGACATCATCTATCAAGGGTCGAAAACACGAAAAAAATGGCGAAACGAGCTGCATATTTCAGCGAAATGGAGCTACAAATCCTCCTCGAGGCTTATGAGGAGGAAAGGGTAGCAATTAATAAAAAGGGCAACTCCACCACAGCTTCCAAGGCACGCGACGAGGCTTGGCAGAGAGTCGCCAATCGCGTGAATGCGCAAGTTAGGGACATTAGGCCTATGCGACGCGCACAATCTTAAATAAAATTAAATAGTTCGGGAAACTGCCTTCATATCTTGATGCCGCCTGCAAAAATAGACTCCTTGTCTTGTCTTGATCTAATTGATTTATCAATTAGATGTAACCCCGGGGCGCAAAAAAAGGACCTGGAAGCAGGTGAAAATGAAATATAAAAATATAGTACAAAATGGTAAGTATTTTTTCGAGGCGGACATCATGTCTCCCATGTGGACCTTTAAACTGTCATGCTCCAACAAGATGCGTCTACTGTATTTAAAGCTAATAAGAAGACCGCAGAGTCCCGGAGGACTGGCGCTGGGACAGCTGAGCCCCTCACCCCTGTTGAGGAGCTAGCGATGTCCGTGAATCGGGGCCGGCGGCCGGCCGATGATGGAGGGGATTCCTGGGGGGACATCATCGGAGCCGGCCACCTCCCAGGAGGAGCACATCCCTCTTGTCCAGTGTATTTGTCCTTATTATTAGGTTATGCGTAATAGCCAGCCTTTCATGTATCCAATGTGACCTATTGGGCTACCCTTATACTGCAGGTTTATTGAATATGAAATGGAAATATTAAATTATAATAATCATGATTATTATGTTGTAGCCTATAGGAACCTCCTTGTGTGCTGTGCAGTAAGTGCTGCTTTTACGCGAAAATACCAATTTCAACCTCTTTTAGTTCAAGGTGGAGTACTGCTGGTGGTGGAGCATTGATGCTGCTGCTGCTGCTGCTGCTGTAAGTCGTTTTTTCATAGTCAGTGTTTTAGGCTCTTAAGCCCATGCCACTAGCCTATTGTCGTTTTTCTATAGGATGATGAACAGACTGTGTCGGCCCTGGAGGAGCCCCCAACAATGTCAGAGGTAAAGCCTTTGCCGTGATCCAGTGCAACTTATTCTACCTTCATTCATACTTCACTTCAGTTAAACGAATATGTACCTCCAGGCTGAAAAAGAGGCCGATTCTGGGGGGACAAGCTCCAATCAATACAGCAACGTAAGAAATAATAATAGTATAAGCGCACATGGACCGATCATCAAATGCTGAACATGGCCGCTTGGTTATTTTAGATGTCGGCAAAGGAACTCTACTGGCTATACCTCCAGCGCCAAATCACCAAGGCAGATTTGGAGATGGAGTATCTGAAACTGAAGATTGAGGTAAAGAAATGATGCGCGGAGCAAATAATGCATGCTTCTTTTATTGTACGATCTCTAATGCAATGTTTCTCTTTTCAGGCAATGAAACAGTCTATGGGAAAGAACTAAATAAACCAATACAACAAAAGTGTTTAGGAGTGTTGCTTTTTCTTTAATTAAAGTGATTGTGACAGATGTGGTTACGCACTCTCTGGCCAAAACGGTAGCGCTCTCGCAAGTAATCATCCGGGAAAGACAAAATATCATATCGTGGTCTTATCACCCTCTCACGGTGAATTGCACGGATAATTTGGGCTTCAATGTCAATGATTGGGTCTTCATCAAAAGGAAACGCCATTGTGTAGCGAGTTTCGCAGCGGTCTTACTGAACTTGGACTTAAATACCCGAATATAACTCGATTACCTAAACATAACCTGAACAAAACCTACCCCCTACTAGGTTATGTTGAGAGCGTATGTTACCATAGTGACTTATGTAACCTGACTGTTTTGGAACTGAAAACCCAGGTTTACCGCTTACTCTGGGTTAACATACTCAAGTTAAGTCAGTAAACCCGCTTTTTGGAATACCCCCCTGGTTGTCACAAACCATGTTGGCATAAACAAGTCCAGAGTGAAAAAGCATGTTTACTTGTTCTGCCATAAAATGGGGTCATCGGTCATGAAAAGCATGATCAGAATGCCCAATATTGAAAAGCCATCGCAATAGCACGCCAATTCGAGCAAAAGTTCCACAGCCCACAGATCATCAGTTGTATCAACGGTACCCACATTCCAGTATTACCACCAACAGATGGGTACAGAGGCAAAGGATGGCCTTTGTATGTTAACGCTCTTATTATTATTCTTAGGTTTTAGAGCCTGAGCTGCAAACTGCCTGAAGTGCCCACAATGCAAACATCCTTTAGCAGTCACAGTTATTTAGACAAGCACATCTGCTACCAAAAGTAAGTCTTTCTATTCACCTCAGGACAGGTGCTGGACACGCTTACATTTGTAAGCCATTACTCCTCCTAGTCAAGCGAGTAGGACACTTTTTTGCTTGCTCCTGCTTCACCTTCTCTTTTTTCACTATTCTTACTGTTTTTATTTGATTTCCCTTCACAATCTTCACAAATTCAGCCAGTATAACAAAGGACAGAAAGTTTCAGTTATTAGTGCAAGTTCAAAGTTTAAGTTTAAGTTTAAAAGTCAGACAATACAGCTGGCACAGCAGTTCACCTTAACTCGCCTTGACTGGGATTATAAAATGCAGAGCCCCAGGAACTTCTGTGAAAAATGCTTTGAGCTTGAACAGAGGATTTCCATCCTGGAATCAAAAATTGATGCCTCTTCAAAGACGGACGAAATACGCAAGACATCTAATGAAGGGAGTCTGGCAACTGATTCCGCTTTTGGGAATGCAGAGAATGCACCACAGCCGGCTCAAAACATCGACTTCACAAAGCAAAATGTGAGTACAGACCGCTGGCATAAAGAAGGTGCTAGACCCAAAAAGAAAAGAGTATTTACCTCAACTCCAGTGCATTCTGCGGTCACTACACCCATACACTCTGAGCATCAGTCCAGACACAGAGCTAGTGCTGAAAACTACAATATTTCTGGGCCTATGCAAATCCAACAGCCCATAACACTTCAAAACATATTTGAGTGCCTCAGACATCTAGAACCAGATAGTCCTAGAGAGACAACTCACAATAGACAGAGACTGAACTGTGAGAAAAGAGCAGTAGGAAAAAAGGAAAAACAGCCATCAACACCTGCTTCTAAAAAAAAACCCTTGGTCTTGGTGACGGATGACCATATGCTGCCTTCCTAATGCATCCATTTCTGACACTAAAAACAGTATTTCGAAGATAGTGTTAAATCATAAAACTATTAAACGCATCATTGTGCATGTTGGAGCAAATGACATTTTTAGAGAACAGCTCAGTGTCAAAGAAGACTTTAAAGAACATTTCGCTGCCCTAAATGAGCTTGGAATACAAACATTTAGCAGTGGTCCACTTCCAGCACAGGGAAGCTTTGCATTCTCTCGACTATTCAGTCTAAACACTTGGCTAACAAAGACACGCTTTTCACTTAAGATGAATTTTATAGACAACTGCTGGTGCGAGATTTTTTTTTTTGTGGGGAAGAAGGATGGATTGCTGCGGTATGGGGCTATTTTTGTTCCAATATCATTCAAACAAATAAAAAATATATCCAAACAAAAAACACAGCTTTGAGTCCTAAAAAAAATTGATTGTGCTCCGATTTTCTTTTTGTTATTACCAAATTTATGTTTGCAAGTTTTGCACCTCTAAATCTGTTACGGATCAAAATGTTTTGCCTTCACGTTCAGGTGCGTTTACTTCCTGGTTTTGAACCTCAAAATCTTTTGCGAACCAAAAACTTTTGATTGCAAGTACAAATGAACGTGATGGGCGGGGTCTCAACGAGAGAAAGGGTGGATTTCTATTGGTAGCTTGCGTCTGACTGACAGTTGGGTTCGTGTAGTGTCACTAATTTGTTAAATGTCTTGTTTTATGTGTGGTGTGTGTGTATATACTGTATATATGTAGGCATTATTGTTGGGTGTGCAAATGTACGTCTGTAGTTGTGTTCATGTATGTTTTGTCACGCTTCTCTGTCTGAGCCTTGTTTTGATCACGCTATATTCACGCTTTCCACCGCTTCCCCGACACGGTCCTTCTTATTAAATCTAATCACGCACTTGTTTCCTTGTTTCTCTGCACTCACTCAATTATCCTCCTCACCTGTGTTTCCCTTGTCCGTGTCTAAGCGTAACGCATGTAGGGACTGCCACGTCATGCCCGTAATGTCCCGTCATGCAACAGCAGGCCGTCCCCCAGTATACTGTAAGCGTGACGTCACTCACGTTATAAAATTACGGACGCAACGGTAAATTCTCTCTCTCTCGTTCGGACTCTGCTCGGCTTAGATCGGACATTAAAGAGATACCCCACCGTCTCTCTCTAGTTCGGATTCTGCTCTGCTTAGATTGGACCCTCCGGCAGTAAAGAGAAACCCCTCCACAAAGACGTCTTCCCAGCAAGAAGTCAACGTGCTTTTGTATTACCATTGGCCACGGTAGCGAATACTTAAGTTGCGTCGGTCTTCTTTGTTGGAGTTAAACTGGTACCTTACAGTTCCAGTAACGTTACCACTGCTGCCCAGCAGTTAATAATAGCGTCAAAGCGACAGGATCGGCGTGACCCTTTTCGTTTGTGTCGACACACATCGCCAGAGAAACCTTGGACGAAGGACCTCTGCATCGCTCGGAAAATCAACGTTCCGAGAGCCTCCGCGGACCCCCACGTTCTGCAACCTTCCCGAAAGGTCAAGCGAACGGACTGAAAGTAAGGCTAGCATTTGGGCAAATCTAGTCGTAGGAAATATGTTTTGTTTTTAAAGTAGTGCTGCTAAACGTAGGAACGGTTTATGCGTGCACACTGTTTATTTGATCATCTGTGTTTTAGCCATTATCTGTGTTACACTGGTATCTGTGCAGTACTTTGTTAACGGTGCTTTACACCGTTACCTGTGCCACCTTTGTAGATAGAGCATGCAACAATAACCTATCTTGATCTCTCCTAACCTTCGCCGTTTTCATTACACACACACATACTTCTATCATCGAGATTTCAGTAAGATTGGTAATTGTAACTAAGAAATTGAGACTTAGTCGCCTTCAACCCCTTTGTCTTGGGAAAATCCTTTGTCTCACGAAACCATGGGTGATTTCCCTTCCCCCAATACCTTAGATAAACATTCCAATCACTGATTTACATCGCGCGCATCCTCTCACGCGCGCATTCTATCTTCTCGCACGATTCCCGCTCCGCGAGCTCAAAGACTGACGCTCCTCCCGGGTTACATTGCGCAATCGTGCATACGACACGCCCAGAGAGCTAAGTCGCTCGTCGGAAAGCGAAGGAGTAGCAGCTCTCCCGCTCCCCCCCCCTCTCTCTCACACACACACGCATGCCTATACACACACGCTGCAACCCCACACGCATATTGCTCGCCGGACGACTTTCACTGACGGACCAGTAAGAACTGCTACGCGACAGGACGTAGAAAGACCAAAGGAATCTTCCAACAAAAGCTAAGTTTCTCGCATCTACCTACAGGATCTTACTACATCTTACAAAATCCCATCACCACTTTACCTACTAATCAAAAAAGCAAAATAGAATTCTAAGTGTAAATTCAGCTTGTTAACACTAAATACACCGCACGCCGAATCACCCTCGGTCTGTTTTTAGCATCTTAGCAAACCGATTAGCATCACACATTACTACGCTAGCTCACCATAACCGGCTGCACTAGTAAATACCCACTTACTAACGATATGGAAATCTGCTGCAGCCGAAAAGATTGCACCTATAAAGTGTTAAAGTTGGGTACGGAAAATGCTCCTCTTAAAGCAACCATCCGCCGACTTACAAGCGAAATATCCTCACTAAACGATACATTAAGTAACCAAGCGAAACAGCTAACCAGTATGTCTCTCTTAGCTTCTCACCAGAAACCAGCCTGCTCCACCCCGCGCCAGAACCAGCCCTGGACAGAAGTCGTCGCTCGCCATCAAAGGGGAGTACCGAGGAAAATTTCTCCTCCTCCTACTCTTGATCTTTCAAATAGATACACTGTATTAGCTGACGCAAACACAACTCACCCCTCTCATATTGTCTCTCCCCCCCAGCACCGCCGGATCACCCGGGAGAGGCCTCGTCACCCCCCGTCCTCCACTCAGCCAGCGGCGGTCCTCCTTGGGTCCTCCATGGTTCGCCATGTGACCCTAGCGAGGACGGAGACGTGGTGTCTCCCCGGGGCACGAGTGGAGGACATCGAGGCCCGGGTACCGGAGGTGGCAGACCAGCACCCGACCGCGTCCACGATCGTCGTTCACGTCGGCTCGAATGACATCAAGCTCCAGCAGTCTGAAAAACTTAAGTCTGATTTTACTTCTTTAATTCAGACCATACGTGCTACTGGTAAAAAATGCATAGTCTCAGGCCCAATTCCCTCTGTTTGTTTCTCAGACATGCAGTTCTCCCGTATATGCCAGCTCCACCTGTGGCTGCTGGGGCACTGCTGCCGCGAGAGCATCCCCTACGCTGACAACTTCAGCTGCTTCTAGACCAGGCGGAACCTGTTCGCCCGGGACGGGTGACACCTGAACAGAGCCGGAGCGGGTCTGCTAGCTAGCAACCTGGAGCTAGCGTTAGCAGCCCACCGGCACCCAAACTGACACGTAAGTTCCAAGCCAGTGCACCACCTATACAATACAATCAGAGCTGATGATTTACCCTGTGTTAGCACCCTTAGCTCTTTGAACACCGTGCACTCGGCTCAAAGAAACAATCAAACTCCGCCCAATCATATCCCCCCCATTATAACCCATCATAGACAACGCAAAGTTAAAACCATAGGCTGCGTAAAAAACAACCTAATCAACATCCCACTCCAGCGCCGAGTTACTAATCCCAATACCACCATTAAAGCCGCACTTCTTAATGTAAGATCTCTTACTAATAAGAGCTTTATTATAAACGATTTAATCTTAGACAAAAAGCTCCATTATGTTCCTGGTAGAAACATGGTTAAAAGAGGACGGGGCTGCCACCCTTATTGAAGCCTGCCCACCAAACTACACATTTTATCAGGTATCAAGAGACAGCAAAAGGGGAGGTGGTGTAGCCGCCATCATCTCTTATAAATTTGCATGCACTGAAATCAATCTTGGCATCTTTTCATCCTTTGAGTACTTAGCCCTCAAAGTACATACTAACCACAGTCTGATTCTCGTCGCACTTTATAGACCACCAAAACACTCCAACATTTATATCAGAATTTTCCACCCTACTGTCAATGATAGTCACAAACTACGACAGATTAATTATCGTGGGAGACTTTAATATTCACGTCAACAAAAATCATGACACGAACGCGAAAGAACTACTAAACACTTTAGATAGCTATGGACTATGTCAATACATAACAGAGGCCACTCATCGACTAGGTAACACGCTCAACCTAGTAATATCACACACCACCAACATTAACATCACCGTATCAGACGTCGCCATCTCCGATCATTACTGCGTCCTATTTGAATCCGAACTCATCATAACTACCAACAGTAGCAATAGTCAAATCCACAAGTGCTACATAAACACCTCCATCGAACGGGAATTTACCAACCTTGTTGCTGCCCACGACCTCATAAACGAGCAAGACTCACTTGAGGAAATGGTAGTCAGCTTTAATAGCAATTTAAAAGAAATCCTAGATAAAGTCGCCCCCCCCCCCCCCCCCCCCCTACAGTCAAAATGTAGATCACGAGCCAAACCATCTCCCTGGATAAATGACTGTTAGAAAACTCAAAAGACAGTGCAGAGCAGCAGAGCGAACCTGGAGAAAGACCAAATTAGAGGTCAACCGCCTAATCTTCAAAGAACGCATCTCTAATTACAATAATGTTATTCGCACTGAAAGAAGAGCGTATTTCTCAAAAATTATCGCAGACAATCATAGCAATTTGAGAGTACTGTTCTCCACAATCGAAAGGCTATTAAAACCTGCACCAGCCTGCGACATGCGTAGCTTAGCCACCCCATCTAGGTGCAATGAATTTGCACTGTTCTTCACTAACAAAATAGCTGCCATTAGAACCGGTATTATTCATGACCCCAATTATTACCACCAACCTCCTCGCAGGGATCCACCAACCCTTAATAACTTTAACCCTATCTCAGAAGAAGAACTGAATAAGATAGTCAAACAAAGTAAACAGTCAACCTCTAGCCTTGACCCCATCCCTACCTTCCTTATGAAAAACATCTTTAGTTGTGTTTCAACACCCGTACTACAGATTATTAATACCTCCATCGTCACAGGAGTATTCCCCAACTCTTTTAAAACCGCAGTTGTAAAGCCACTCCTGAAAAAAGCAGATCTGGACCAAAACACACTGAACAACTATAGGCCAATTTCCAATCTCCCATTTATAAGCAAAATATTAGAAAAAGTCGTCTTTAAGCAACTCAACCTGTTCCTTAGCAAACACAATATATTAGAAAAATTCCAATCAGGCTTCAGAGCAAATCACAGCACAGAGACCGCCCTAACTAAAATAGTTAATGATCTCAGACTTAGTATGGCCACAAACAAAGTCTCTGTCCTAATCCTCCTAGACCTAAGTGCCGCCTTTGACACTATTGACCACAACATATTACTTAACCGTCTTGAGACCTGGGTAGGCCTCTCAGGCAATGCATTAAAATGGTTTGAATCATATATTAGAGGAAGGCAATTCTACGTTAGTATAGGAGACCACGTATCCAACAAACACAACATGCCCTTTGGAGTCGCCCAAGGCAGCTGTCTCGGCCCCCTTCTTTTCTCATTATACATGCTACCATTGGGCAACATTATCAAAGAATATAATGTAGATTTCCACAGCTATGCCGATGACACACAGCTCTACATATCAGTCGAGCCAAATCAAACTACCGCCCTACACACTCTAACCTCCTGCCTAGCAGCTATTAAACACCGGATGAACAATAATTTTCTAAAATTAAATGAGGACAAAACAGAAGTTCTGCTTCTTGGCCCCAGAGACAAACGCGAGGCGCTCTACTCTAACCTAGGAAACCTTAACCAACATGTCAGAGAAAAGGTGACAAGCCTAGGAGTGACCCTGGACTCTGACCTAAGCTTTGAAACTCATATTAATAAACTAACAAAAACCGCCTACTTCCACCTTAGAAATATCGCAAAAGTTTGCCCGTTCTTAACCCAGCAGGACGCTGAAAAACTGATACATGCATTTATCTCAAGTAGACTAGATTACTGTAATGCCTTATTTGCAGGCCTCCCCAAAAAGTCAATTGAGAAACTACAGCTTATTCAAAACTCGGCTGCTAGGTTACTAACAAAAACTAGAAGAAGGGATCATATCACCCCCATATTAGCTCAACTCCACTGGCTGCCTGTCTCCTATAGAATTGAGTTTAAAATACTCCTGTTAGTATTCAAGGCTATAAATGGTTTTGCCCCCTGCTATATCACCGACACACTCTCTGCTTATATCCCTGCACGAGCCCTCAGATCCACCGAAGCTGGCCTCCTGAGGGTCCCAGAAGCTCCACCCAAAAGGATCGGGGAAGCAGCCTTCTCATACCATGCCCAAAGAAGATGGAACGCCCTACCACAACACATTAGAGAAGCCGAGTCCGTCGACGCCTTCAAAAGGCAACTCAAGACTCATCTATTCAGCCTCGCCTACACCTAACGGCCCTACCGAGGACTCTTCATCTCCCCCCCCCCCATCCCCAAGCACCCAGACCAACAGCAGTCGCACAACGCCTCCCCCCCTCCAAAGTCCTCCTTTTCACCCTCCACCCAAACAGACCCACAGCAACCACTACTTCACCCCCACGAGCAGTCAATTCACCCAATCAACGTCCCTACTACCACCCACCCCGAGTCTACCACAGCCCCGGCAGAAGGGCTTCCCTAGGGGACGCGGTTCTGCCTGAGGTTTCTTCCTTTTTTTTTTTTCCCGGTTTGATTCAACCACATACAATTCAGGGAGTTTTTCCTCACCCCTGTTGCCCCTACGGACTTTTACATGTGCTCACGCAAGAGCCTGCATCAACGGGGCATTGCGTTGTTGTGGCTAATGCTGTTTTGTTTGTAACCTTGCCAAACTGTGAAGCACTTTCAGCTGCATCTTGTATGTATGAACTGTGCTATACAAGGTTATTATTATTATTAGTATTATTATATACACACACCCAAGCCACACTATTTCACCAATGTGCCTTTATCGCTATTTTGCTGTTTAGCAATATTGAATTAATTATACTGTTATTACCTTGTTTTGATCACGCTTTCGACCGCTTCCCCTACACGGTCCTTATTATTAAATCTAATCACGCACTTGTTTCCTTGTTTCTCTGCACTCACTCAATTATCCTCCTCACCTGTGTTTCCCTTGTCCGTGTCTAAGCGTAACGCACCTCACCTGCACTTCCTTGTTTAAACCCTCACTCAATGATTACGGTCACCTGCACGGCACTACTATTTATACTCCCTTGTTTCAGTTCTCCTTTGTCAGTTCGTCTTCTTACCAAGGTTCATTGCTGCGTAAAGTTTTTGACTCCTGACCCTCTTGTCACGGTTTTGTCTCTTGTTCGCGTTTGTTTTTGACCTCCTCGTTTCCCTGTCCGTGTTCAACTTTCTGTTTTTTGTGTCAGTCTCGTTTTCGTGTCCTGCTCGTGTTTGCTTTTCCCTGTTTTGTCTGTTCGTGTGTCCCCAGTTTCCCTGTACTCCTCCGGACCTCCCCACGGCTTCGACTCGGACCTGCTCTGCGACTACGCTTCCTCTTCTGCCCACGGCTTTCACCCAGGACCGGCTCTTCGACGACGCCTTGTCTGCTGCCCTCTACTCCCGATCTGGTTCGCCCCGACGACTCTGCCATCACCGGCTCTGACGGTAGAGCATCTGCCTACCACCCCCGGAGTCGCGGGTTCGATCCCCGCTCAGGCCAGCAACACTGCATCCCCTCCGCGGATAACCTCAGTGGCCACCAGCACAGGCAGTAGAGCAGCAGCCTACAACCCCCGGAGTTGTGGGTTTGAGCCCCACTCAGCCCACTTCACCAAGTCCCCTCTGGGGTTCCAGACTTTACTCTCATTCCCCTACCCCTCAATAAAAACTATTTCTGTTTGGCACATACAGGTACCGATTATCCTATGGCAAAACACTTTGGCGAATATCACAACAAAAATGACTCTTTACTTCGTATACAGGGTGTTGAACATGTTAAACCTCTACCGAGGGGTGGTGACAGACAAAAGAGACTAAACCAAAGGGAGACTTTCTGGATACACCAACTGGATGCACTTGGCTATCCTGGTCTGAATGAGGACATTGATTTTAATTGTTTTCTGTAAAGTTAATCAGGATGTATGGACTTTTAACACTATCATCTTTGGTTTCACATCATTTCTGTACTTTATTCTTATTTCACGTTGATAAACACATGACGTGTGCATATGGTAGGGTCACATGAGGTGATGTCACTATATAGGCGAGTCCTTCCCATTCATTGCTGACTAAGCCCTGATGAAGACCTGTATGTAAGGTCGAAACATGTTGGCTTTTTAATGTTACTTTAGCCCAGTTGAAAATAAAGGCTTTTTAATGTAACTTCCCGTTTGGACACATTGTTTGGAGTGCCTGGATTAATCTTCTTTTTGCAAAAGATTCTTTGCACGCTTTGAGGAACAGAACACCACTCGCCTACAGAAAACACCACCACCTTTGCACGACCAGCCTCTGTGCCTGTCTGCTGCCAGCGTGAAGAGGACACCCTCCGCCATCAACACCCGGAAAGCAGCGGGTCCAGACAACATCCCTGGTAGGGTGCTGAAAGACTGTGCAGAGGAGCTGAAAGATGTCTTTACAGACATCTTTAATACCTCCCTGAGGCAAGCCATTGTGCCATCAGACTTCAAAGCTGACACCATCATACCTGTGCCAAAGAAATCATCCCCATCCTGCTTCAATGACTACCGTCCTGTGACACTGACACCCATTATCATGAAGTGCTTTGAACGACTAGTCTTGTCACACATAAAATCCACCCTGTCCCCCAGCATGGACCCGTACCAGTTTGCATACAGGGCAAAACGATCCACAGACGATGCAATTTGCTCTGCCCTCCAAACAGCGCTCACCCACCTGGACAAGAAAGACTCATATGTGAGAATGCTGTTCATAGACTTCAGCTCAGCGTTCAACACCATAGTACCACAACAACTCATCTGCAAACTGGACAAACTGGGCCTCAGCACTTCCCTCTGCAACTGGCTGCTGGATTTCCTCAGCCAGAGGCCCCAAGCGATGCGTGTTGGCAACAACATCTCAGGCAGCATCACCCTGAGCACAGGGGCCCCACAAGGCTGTGTGCTCAGTCCCCTCCTCTTCACCCTGCTGACACATGACTGCACACCAACTCACAGCTCCAACCACCTCGTGAAGTTTGCAGATGATACGACACTGGTGGGCCTCATCACCAACGGCGACGAAACCCACTACAGGAAAGAGGTGGCGCTTCTGACCAGATGGTGCAAAGACAACAACCTCCTGCTAATCGTCAGCAAGAGCTGGCCATCAGGATCTATCACCTTAAACCTTCTGATCAACCCTACAGACGTTGATTGGTAGCCCTTTAACTGTACCTAAAACTAGAACAAAGACTTATGTTGTCTAATGCATATTAATTTAGGGCGGGTTTAAGGGTTACACCCCCTTTGACCAAAGAGTATATTCTGTTGAACTTTTCTGATTAAAAAATTAGAGAAACCCAGGTGAATCATCATCGAGCAACTTGGTGTCTCTCTCCCTTGATGCGCATCACTGAAAGAATAAAGCATGTCTCCTGATTGAACATCCTAACTGAGTCTCCAAGAAATTATCTGTGGCATAACAAAAATTGCTATCAGTTAATGGAGGTTCGGAACCGAGATAACAACCTGGATTTTGACTGGATTTGGACTCCTGAGCTTGCTGTAAGATCCTCATCGCACCTTAGTTGACAAAACACTTTTAGGTGAGTATAGCTTATTATTTTGTAGTGCTTGTCTGCTGTTGGAACTTAGGTAAGGTCCTTAAGCATAGGTTCTCCCCGGCCGAATCCTGACGAGGATTGGCAATCCAACTGGTCTTTGTGTCCAGTTGAAGTAGGGACTGAGTTTATGTTTCAAACAAGAAGGTATTGCTTAGTGATTCTGTGGAAGTTGCTTAGCTTCACAGGCTAACTTAACATTACTAAATTGTTTTGGGTGCAGCTAGGGGAGTCAGTGCCACTAGATCTGTTAACTCTGCCTGCTTACTAACTCACACAGACTAGGAACAGACTCCTCTATCTTTACCTATTCTATTAACTTTCTCTCTGTTCTCCCTTGGCTCTGCTTGGCCTGAACACGGTTTGACCCTGACAGGGGTCCCAGGCAAGTTTTTGTTTCCGGCTCAGAGCTGTCCTCTGTTCCATGGGTACAGAATGGTGGAGATTTTGCCGCCATAGCTGTGAACTTGATCCTGGCAGATGATAATTACGGTGTAGGCCTACACCTCTGGAGAGTGCTTTTGTAGTTACCTTTCTGATAGTAAGTGCTGTTTGTCAACTGAAGGTGTGTAAGAGATCAAACTCTAGCTCCTAAATTCTGTAAAAAAAAAAAATATATTTTGATTTGGCTGCAAAATAGTCTAAATTTGTCATTTTTGGAAACTTTGTTAGTTGCAATGTACAATCAGGATTCAAGTCATAAGGTCCCTTTAAGTGTGCAGATTGCTATGGCCTCTATAGGTAATAATAAGGAACATGAGAAAATCAAAACTGATATGATCAAAGATGGCTTCCAGACAGTATGGGGGGGTCAGAAAAGCTAGTGAGTGGGTGTTAGAACAGAAATCTGAGAAGAAGACAAGACGTTACTCCCGATATCTTGTTAGTTCATGGACACAAAGGGCACAAGGATTCTTAACAGATTTAACTGGTCAACCTATGCCATTGCCTAGACTGAGAGATCATATGAAAGATGTCTGTTACCAGCTTACAGAAGCCACTCATAATTTAACCAGCACAATTTCGCATACAGATGCAATGGATCGTAAAGGCATAGTTGATTATGCACAGATGATTTCTGAGTATGTTGTTAAAATCGAGGGATACATAGAAGAAATTCATTCCAAGAGTGATCAAATTGCCGCGGTTACAGCTACACCCACAGCCCCCACTCAGAACAGTATTTACCCCACCCTACCTTCACGCAGCCCTTCCATAGAGAAGGGTGTGAATAGGCCACCCTGAAATGGCTCCCATTAGACCACTTAACCAGGCAGAGATACAAGGAGGTAACATACCTCCAGGTCTCAATGTAACATACAAAGGACTTGGAGTACCGGGTACTTTTGGAACTATTGAACCAATCTCACCCTCTGCCCTTAGCCACATACTGCAGTCCCTGCCTCCACTTAAAGCACAGGATCCCAATGTTGATGCTGTAATTTGTTTTGCACTTGAATTCAATGAGGTGTTTACCATAATTAAGGCCAAAGCCCCTCGGGGTTATGTTGCACATTTCACCAATGCTATATGGCCTAGGACCATGCCTGAAAATGACCAGTCCTGGGAGGGATTTTTGGGCTACTCAATATGCTGAGGTTCACCGGACACTGGCTAGCCGTGTTCCAGAAACACCTCGCCTTGGGTCGGGTTTTGTAATTGATATGGCTACCAATAACTTAAATGATGCATACACCAAGGTTTATAAGTCAGGACTTCCTGTCTTTGCTAATTGGGCAGAATTTTTGGCGTGGGGACATAGGGCTGAAGCAGTAGTAAGCAGCAAGAAACAAGGATCTGAAATAGCAGCAGTAACTGAGGAGACATTCCCAGGCACACACATGCAACAAGAAAGGAGAGTCCCTAGATGCTACAATTGTGATAGGATGGGTCATCTTGCACGACACTGCCACCGGCCCAAAGCCCCTAAAAGGGAGTGGTCTGAGAAAAGTAACCCTGATAAATCTGCAACTAATTCTGAAATGGGGTCATTTCACGTGAAATCAGACACTTTGGGACCCGACCGACACAGATTTTAATCCCACTTGGTGTGCCTTTTTAGTGGCAAGGTAGAACACCAGATCTGTGTTTGCGTATGTTGTGATCCTTTTAAATTTTTTGCGAATGTTGTGATCCTTTTAAATTTCATCGGAGAAGAATTACACGCGCCTTGAGAGATCTACCTGAAGAGGCCATAAAACAACATCCCTCACTGAGCCTGAGGATAGGTCAGCGCATCTGTAAGAACTGCTATTTGAAGCTGTCAAAAGTCACACCAGAGCCCATCTTTCAGCACGTTTTGGAACCTTCAGCAGCCGTGGCTGGTCCCTCAACATTGGAATATTCTGTGTTACTTGCAGAGGTCGAGTTGTCCAATCTGAATGACAGTTTAAACGGTCATTCAGATTGGACAACTCAACATTGGAATATTCCGTGTTATTTGCAGAGGTTGAGGGACCAGCCACGGCATTTTTGATTTAAAAGATCTAAACGCTGCTTCTTTGAAGACATGGTTGTGAACAATATTGCAGTAACCTGAGCAGGAGTGTGCCATTCGTCTGTTGTAAGTTGAGTGCACACAACAGCATGCTCGTTTAAGTAGACTGATCACACCTGCTCTTGTTAACTACTTAATGTCATTAGTAAGTAACACCTGGTGTCATCACACATTGGAGAGTCAGGTGGGGTATTCATGTCAGGTGGGATAACTCTTCTCTAACACTAGTCTATTACTATTCTATTACAACTCATTTCAACCTTTAAGTCACATTATCTCTGAAAGGAAAAGAGAGCCAAACTCGACAACTTCAGGTTTTGTTCATGACATAAGCTAGGTTTAGACAGGAGACTGGCCATTTTAAAATATAGGTTTTTTTGATATTCAATTTTTAATATTTTGATTTCTCATAATTCATATTCTAATCATTGTTGTATTACCTGCAGTTTGTGTGAGTTGTAGAGCCAGAAAAGAGCTTTCAAACAAGACCAGCGCAATGTCTGTGTGACTGACCTAGGCTGAAAAAATCAAGACTGAATATATAGTGTCCTACCCACATAAAGTAATCTTTCTTGGTCTGTTTCTCCCTTAATATTGGTGCCAGACTCACGCAAACACAGATCTGGTGTTCTACCTTGCCACTAAAAAGGCACACCAAGTGGGATTAAAATCCGTGTCAGTCGGGTCCCAAAGTGTCTGTTTTCCCGTGAAATGACCCAATGCTAACACTCCTCAAATCTCTAGCAAAATCCAATCTAAATGAACAATAGGGTCAGGTGGCCTCCCTGGCTGGGTCATATTCAGACATTCGTCCTTTTGTTAGCGTAACTCTTGGAGGCCGGGATTGCATTATGCTATTAGACACTGGTGCGTCTGTCTCAATTACTGATCTTGATTTGCCCATCACTAGTCGAACAAAAACATTTGAAGGGTTAGGAGGTTGTGCAACGTTTCATCTGTCTGAGCTTGTTCCATTAACATTTCCTCCTCTATCTGAAGTGTTTTGGGTTCAGGTTTGGGTGGGCCCATGCAACCTAGGCAGCATACTGGGAATGGATATAATGAGTAAGCTGGAATGTTCCATCCTTCTCCGTGATAAGGTGATAGGGACTGGGACAGAAAACTGTGATCCTTCTATCATGACAGGACCAAAAAGGGGCAAATTGCAGCAGTTATGGATAAAAACACGGAGAATAATCCAGTGCTTACGTTTCTCATGCGTATATTTCCCAGTTTGTGGACCAAGGATAAACAAGCTGTAGTTTTATTCCCATTCAACCAGTTAGAGTGTCAGGCCCAATGCATAATCCAGTGAGACAATACCCTCTTAAACGAGCAGCTGAGAAAGGTGCGAAGATGACTGTGGACCAGTTGGAGGCACAAGGTGTGATACAAAAGTGCGTCTCCCCTACCAACTCACCAATGTGGCCAGTGCCAAAACCTGATGGCTCATGGTGATTAACAATTGACTACACTGCTAGGAACAAAGTCACAACAGCCAGACATGCGATAGTTGCAAACCCTACTACTCTGTTATCACAACTTAACCCAGCCCTCACTGTGTTTTCTGCCCTAGATGTCAGTAATGGTTTTTCATCTGTTCCTATTGATGAGAGAGATCAACTAAGATTTGCTTTTAGCTGCGATGGCAACCAATACACATTTAGTAGGTTGCCACAAGGCTATGTGGATTCCCCAACAATTTTCCATCAGGCATTAGCACAAGTTTTGGAACCTGTGATATCTGGCCTCCCCACCTCCTCTGTTATTCTTCAATATTGTGATGATATCCTTCTGGGGAGCAGCTCTCCAGAGGGACATTTGTGCATTCTAACGCAGTTGTGTGAAGTTTTACAGAATAATGGCCTACTGCTCAATGCAAAAAAGGCTCAGTGTGCAGTCCCAGATGTAATCTATGTAGGGTCCGCCGCTATCCCGTCATGCCCCTATGTCCGCCATCAGGCCGACCCCCAGTCTACTGTAAGCGTGACGTCACTCACGTTATAAAATTAGGGACGCAACGCTAAATTCTCTCTCTAGTTCGGACTCTGCTCTGCTTAGATCGGACAGTAAAGAGATACCCCACCAGCTCTCTCTAGTTCGGATTCTGTTCTACAACGATCGGAGCCTCCAGCGTTAAAGAGACACCCCACCAAGACATCTATTCAAGCAAGAAGATCCAATGTGCTTTTGTATTACCATTGGCCACGGTAGCGAGTACATAAGTTGCGTCGTTCTTCTTTTTGAGTTTAAACCGGTAATTAACAGTTACACACAGTAACGTTACAACTGCAGCCCAGCAGTTAACAACATCGTCAGACACGACAGGATCGGTTTGACCGCATTGTTGCACCGGCATCTATCGACAGAGAAACTCCAGACAAAGGATCTCTGCATTCATCGGACATCAACACTCCGAGGATCTCCTGAGGACGTTCTGCCGCCTTCTTCAAAGGTCGAGCGAACGGACTGGAAGTAAGGCTAGCATTTGGGCAAATCTAGTCGTAGGAAATAGTTTTATAAAGTAGTGCTATTGCTGAACTGAGGAACGGTTTGTGTGTGCACACTGTTTACACGTAGCGTGTTATTTTGATCGTCTGTGTCTACGCCATTGTCTATGTTTTACACGGTTATCTGTGCTGTGCTTTGTTAACAGTGCTTTACACTGTTACCTGTATCCCCTTTTCAGATAGAGCATGCAATAATAATCCATCTCTTCTAACATTCGCCTCTTGCATTACACACATCAAGATTTCAATAGCATTGGTAATTGTAAAACTAAGGTACTGAGGCTTAGTCGACATCGTCTTCTCTTTGTCTAAGAGAAATCCTTTGTCTTGGAAAACCGCAGGGTGATTCCCTTCCCCCCAATACCTGAGATAACATTCCAATCGCTGATCGTTTACTGTGCGCATCCTCACATACGCGCATACCATTTCTCTGCACATTCTCACAGACTCCCGCTCTACACAATCAAATTTTGTCGCTCCTCCCGGGTCACGTTGCGCAATCGCGTGTACAACACGCCCCGAGAGCTCAGTTGCGGACTCGAGAGCGAAGAGGTAGCATCTGTCGCTCTCCCTCCCTCTCCCTCTCTCTCTTACACACACACACTGTTACGTCCTCCTGCCCCTAGGTGGCTCTGTCACATTCACCCATACTATTGCTGCACTAATTATGTTTCAGGTGCCTTGATTGACCCTGCTATATGTCGGGGTGGAAGCCCGACATATCTCTCTCTCTTCCTGGTGGTCGCATCTCGCTACACCTGCACCTGGTTTTCTCCCCCTTTTGGACTTTTTGATTCCCCATTTTTGCCCTTGGTTTCCCTCTACCGTTTTTGTCTTATGTTTCCTTATTATTTTGTAAATAAAATACCCCTAGAAGTTACGAGCCCGGTGACTGGTGTCATCAATGTTACATTTTAACATCTAGTTTGTAACACACACACACACACACACACACACGCATGCATACACACACACGCTGTAACTTCTGCCGCACACGCATATACACACACAAACCACACTACTTCTCCGATGTGCCTTGATTTCCATTTTTGCTGTCAATATTGAATTGTTATAAACTGTTATTACTCATTTAATACCATTGCTTTAATAAATTCCATTATTGTT
Organism: Setipinna tenuifilis; assembly: GCA_030347295.1. Taxonomy (NCBI): domain Eukaryota; kingdom Metazoa; phylum Chordata; class Actinopteri; order Clupeiformes; family Engraulidae; genus Setipinna; species Setipinna tenuifilis. Next base: position 25,796,625 of record CM059272.1, read on the forward strand.
ATAACTGTAATTTACCTGTGTTGCTGCCGTATTCATTGAAGTCAACCAGTCTAAAGATACTCCTATTTGCCTTCAACCATCCCAAGTGTATGTAAATGCTATTGACTGTAGCGTAGTGTGATACAGTAAGTAATACATTACTACTATAGTTATAGTATAGACATAACATTTTGATAATATACCATCAATTTAACTGTTTGATAAGTTATTATTAAACATAACAATTAATGGTCATATTAATTAGATTGATTTTATGAGACTGATCAATTTAAGACCAATTGTACCTACATCTATATGGGACAAAGGGTTGGAAATTCCGTCAAGATAGATCATCCCCGACAGAGTTCAAGCAATATCAGCTCTTCCCCGTCCCACAATTGTGACAGGCGTAAGAGAAGTGATGGGCATGTTTAATTACATCCGATTGCACATTCCTGATTTTGCTGACATTTCCCGTCCCCTGGTAAATCTAATGAAGGGAGGTTTACCAGGTAGTGCTAAAATAGAATGGTCTGTAGAAGCTGATGAATCGTTTATATTGTTAAAACAAGCCATGTCTTCCTCCCCTGTTTTAACACACCCTGACCCCAGGCAGCCCTTTTACCTGTGGGCGTACCCGTCAAACACACAGTACTCATCAGTCTTATGCCAACTCTCAGCCCAAGACCAAAAACCTTATAGACCAATAGGTTACTTCTCTTCCAAAACACCTCCTGCACTCCAAGGCCAGCCTGCATGCATTCAGACTCTTGATTGTTTTGACTGGGCTCTGAAGACTTCTGAGCCTTACACAGGTTTCGCTACAGTTGTCCTGCATACACAGCATCGATTTGTTAAACTGCTGAGTGAGAGTATGATTAAGACAATCTCACCACAACGAAGGGGTAGATGGGAAACAAGCCTGTTTGATCCTCGCATCACTGTGAGCACTGAGGATGCTCTGCTTTTTAAGAATGCTCTAGCCCCAACTGATGGTGAGCCACATGATTGTGAACATGTAATGCTTGAGACTGCAGAAACCTTTGTTGGTTCTGAGCCTATTTCCACAGGCCAGGACGTGTTTGTTGATGCCAGCTCATTCATGTCAGGTTGACTGGGTAGGCTGTAGTGGGAAATGGAGAGGTCTTGCGGGCAGGGGGATTAGACAAAGGGGGAGCGCAGGTGGCAGAACTTGTAGCCTTGACTAATGCATTACAAATTGCGGTCCAATCTGACCTTCCTACCAATATTTATACTGACAGTGCTTATGCATACCATTCAACCCATACATGGGGTCCTGTTTGGAAAAGCCGTAACTTCACCACAGCTACTGGAGCCCCAATTGCCCATAAGGCAAAGATAATCCAACTGTTTGACACCTTGACCCAATTAACACCTCTTAATTGCTCTGTTATCAAGATTACAGGACATAGTGTGCAGGCCAACGATGCATTGTCAAAAGGGAATGATCTTGCAGACAGAGCCGCAAAGGCTGCTGCAGATCAAAAGGGGGAGAATGAAGTGTGGGAAAATGTGGGAAGTGGACAGCGCATTTCCCTGTTGTACTATTGATTCAACATAACACCCCGAACAGAACTACAGGCCTCAGCCCGGCTGAACTACTTTTTGGACGAAGCTTAAATTTGCCAAATGACCCCATGCTTACTGAAGAAGTGGGTAAGGACAGTCATAGAGTAGCTTTAGAAGCATACTGTCAGGAGCTCTCCAAATTGTTACGTGATAAACAGCTATTGGGACGGATTCGACAAGATAAAAAAGATCAGTGTGAAGTGGCCACAGGTCGCAGAATCTTTCATGAAGGTCAAAAAGTAATGCTTAAACGATTTGGTAACCAAGGGCCACTCGAATCTGCATACAAGAGACCTTATAAAATTCTCATGTTAACTGAAACATCTTGCTTCCTCTCTATAGGGCATGGAAAACACCGATGGGCTCACTTATCACAAGTCAAACCATTCGCATAACTAACTACTCTTAAGATCTGTTTCAGATTTGCAGTGATAACTTGAGAGTATAACCATCCAAGGACTACTCCAGCAGGAAACTGACAGACTCCTTGCCTTTCACCATTGAGGAACAACCGCTCACGAGGTGTCAAAAGGGGGACATTGCAGTCACATCAGAAAGACCCCTGTGACATCAAGTCCCATCTCATCGGAAGATGTTACAATCTAACAAAGAAATCCATTCAAACCAAGGCTTCTTTTCAGTTTTAGGACAACAAAGAATAGAGAACTTTCTCAACTCTCTGGGAGGTTGGACCTGATATATTTTTCTTGCTCTTGGTGCTATCGCCATACTTGTCATTTTTCTGTTCAGCATGGTCTATAATTGTTGTTACTGTTTTCCCGTGTTCTGTAGGCTCCCGTCACACCCCAAACATACAACTGAGTTTAAACAGGTTACAAAATTAGAGAATGAAGATGACAATTGTATAGACCTTTTAATGCGCATTTTGTCAGCTCTCAGCTGTCCAACCCGGGATGGCCATTTTCATATGGCATCGGAAAGGAATTTGATCCCAAACCTCCCATTGGTTTCCACACAATTGGCAAATAACAGTGGTTTTACTTTGGGTAACATGGGTTTCGCCTTTCCCCTCTTTCGCCATCGCTGCCCCCACCCTCTGGAACTCCCTCCCCCTGGCCATCCGCAACTCTGACACACTACTCTCTTTCAAATGCCACCTCAAGACCCACCTGTTCAAGAAAAGGGCTGCGAGTGTTCAGCAGATCAGAGCTACAAAAAATGTGTCCTACGCTGAAGCTGTAAAGGAGGTTGACAAGGATAAAAGGGAACGTGGAAATATCGACAAGGGACAAAAGCAGAGTGAGGTGATGGTTAGCTCAGAGCGGCTAGTGCTATTCATAGCGTATGTAATAAATTGTTCAGAGGGAGTAAAGTCTAAAACCGAGAAAATTAAGATAATAGCCAAGGCTGCAATGAAGTTCCTGAACCTACCCGAGTCCCCTGAAAAGTTAAGTTCAGACCTGAGTAGACTGAGCGAGTCCCCAGAGTCATTGAGATTTCCTTTGGGAGACTGAAAGCACGCTGGAGAGTGCTGATGAAGCGAAGTGACTTTCATTTTACATTCAGCCCATATATGATCACAACATGTTGTGCGTTGCACAACCTGCGTGAAGATGAGAAGGAGAGTTTAAATCCCACCTGGACTGCTGATGCCACTGTGTTTGAACCTGCCACACCACAACCAGGTGTACGTGCCTATAACGCCCCAGACAATGCACCTGGACACAGGATCAGAGAAGCACTTGCAGACTATATAAGTGCAAACATTCCTCTACGCACACGCCATCGTGTTAGCCATGTCATTTCCTTTTTTTTGTTGCTTGAATTTATGCCAAAAAGTCATTACATTTGTAGATATGTAAGCCTGTAAGATATGTAAGCATAGTCCCCTCCTCCATCCCCACCACCACCAGTTTGGTCCTTGTCTTCCCATCCGCCCGGGGGTATCTCTGGTCCCTACTACATGGCTGCAGCAGGATCTGACGGATCATTCAACCCAAGACCCGGGCCGATGACAGGACCTACGCCAAAGATAATCTACTTCCACTAAAATATTGTTAAATTCTGTTTTATTAAATCGCTTAAAACATACTCCTTTCTCCGAGTCTTTCTGGCTGAAATGGATTTATCATTTATGCATCATTCATGTAAGGTTTGAGGTTACAAAGGTATACAACAAAACGTGGTTGTGTCATGCCTAGCTTAAACATTCTTTAGCCTCTTCCTTCCTCTGTTTGGATAGACTATTTGGTCCTGACTCAGTGAACTACTTCAAAGTAAATTTCCACACTTGTTTCTATGATCAGTACTTCTGCCATACCTTTAGGATTCCATGCAAATTGACCTCGTTTCAACCATGTCATGATAACTGAGTAAACCTCCTACCTTTGTCTGGGCTGGCTTCAAATGGCTTACCCCCAAAACTCATTGTATGATGATTCTCATGTTGCACAAGAGCCATCTGACCTGTTAGGTAAAACGGTTAGCACACCTGTATGTACTACAACAGCTCTGTCTTCAATGATACGTTATGGTTAAGTTAACCTCGTGTCTTTGGCTGGGATGGTTCAGAAATGGCGTACCCCCCAAAATCCATAAATTAAAGTGTAAATTGCACAAAAAGTTCCCTGTGCAGTCATGTTTAAGTAAGTGTGGGTGTAAGAACAGTTTGAAAGCGGTGGAAGATGGGGATTGTAGGAATGATGTCCTGAGTAGCCATCTGGTTGTGGGGTGAAGGTCTCCTGCTGGATGCGGGATGGGGACTGTGGGCTCTCCCTTAGCTCCTGAAGTCTCTGGCAGGGTTGCTGACTGCGAGGGTTTGTGAAGCCAGTCCCTATTCAATCTTTAGTCTGTGCACATGAATCTGATACTATCCCAATCCGTTTACAATCAGATTAAGCTTTCCTCTGGCGGGGTTCCTAGGCACTTGTTCCTAAAGAAATAATTGGTGTTAGTTATTACAGGTCCTGACGTGGGTAGCAGTAAATATGAAATTGCAGTGGTTGGTGCGGAATGAATATTTATGAACTTACCATGTGTGGCTTGCGACAGAGGTCCCTTCCTAGGAGCCATCTACTTAAGCCAGGGGTTCCAATCAGATTTGCGAATCCAGTCCCTTATACGATCTTCAGACTGTGCACATGAATTCAATACAATTCCAATATCCATTTACAATTGGATTAAGCTTGTCCATGTGCATGCAGTGAATGATCCCCTTGTACCTAAAGAAATAATTGGTGTTAAAGTTATTACAGGTCCTGACGCGGGTAGCAATAAACATGACATAGCAGTGGTTGGTGCAGTCTGAATATTTATGAACTTACCATGCACAGGGATACTGCTTGAGTTTTCTGAAGTGTCATCAAGCTGCTGCTGCTCCCTGTTCTCCCCCATCTATGTTGTTTCTAGCAAGGGTTACACAAAAGAATGGTTACAATTCAGATACATTTTTTTCATCGTGGGTTTATTCAACAGTAAGGATGCGATTAGCTACACATGTATCATTTTTAACAGCTTTATACTTTGAACATCAGACATCTGGCTTAGTTAAGCAGGCCATGTTATAGAGTTCTAGCAACTCACCTTGGTCAGCTTCCTCCACACCACCGACGTCCACCCTGCATTGTGTGGCTTGCAACAGAGGTTGCCTTCTTAGAAGCCATCTACTTAAGCCAGGGGTTCCAATCGGATTCGTGAATCCAGTCCCTATTCGATCTTCAGACTGTGCACATGAATTCAATACAATTCCAATCCGTTTACAATCGGATTAAGCTTGTCCATCTGCATGCAGTAAATGAGGACCTCCATTTTGATCAGTACTGTCATCAGCACGTCCCCAGTGACAGTCTGAGCTCCAAGAGTGGTGTGGAGGACGGATTTGATGGAATGGATCTCCCGTTGCCAGGAACCACCAAAGTGTGGTCAGCCATTCTGGGGATCACTGGGGTGCCTCGCCACTTCTGACATTCAGGACAGCTGTGTTGATGCTTCTTGGAGTTCACTCTTCCAGGCGTGCCATGACTGCAGTATATCCTCTGGAATCTGTGGGTCATCCCAGTTTCTCTTCTGGACTGTCCCAGAGACTACTGGCAGTGTTATGGCACATGTACTTTGCAATGCGTTCTCTGAAAGTTAAAGTTATAACTGACGTGGGTAGCAGTAAACAAAGTAGCAGTGGTTGGTGCAGAGTGAATATTTATGAACTTACCAGGCATAGGGATACTGCTTGAGTTTTCTGAGGAGTCATCAAGCTGCTGCTGCTCCTCGTTCTCCCCATCGCGATTGTTTCTACGAAGGCTTACACAAAAGAATGGTTACAATCCAGATACATTTTTTCATTGTGGGTTTGTTCAACAGTAAGGGTGCGATTAAGCTACACATGTATCATTTTTAACATCTTTGTACTTTGAACATTGGGTTACTTAGCCTTCTTAACTAAGCCAGATGTCTCATGTTTAGAGGTGTCAATCCCAGGTTCAGAAAGTAAAAACCCTGCCAGGTTTTCCTTCTAACACAGGTGACTTCGCTAAGGAGCTGATCTACCTGTCTTGAGTGCTCATTACAATCAGCTGATTCAAAGCTGGTTGGATCAAATTTGTGGCAGGGTTTTTACTTTCTGAACCCGGGATTGACACCTCTGCTCATGTTAAGTTATAGAGGTCTAGCAACTCACCTTGGTCACCTTTCTCCACATCACCGATGTCCACCCCGCATTGTGTGGCTTGCGACAGAGTTCGCCTTCTTAGGAGCCCTTCCATTAGTTGCGCGATCTTGGCTGCTCTGGCCGTTATTCTTCTTGGCATCATCAACTGCTGCCCTTGCGTTTTTCCAGTTCATTGTGATGTGTTCCGGCGTCCGGATAAACCCTGCTTGCTCCATCTTTTGATGCTATTTTTTTGGTAAAGACTCCCGTTTCTTGTCCTCGCACGTCCATAAATGTTAAGTTCTCACACTTGTCGCAGCATGACTTTGTTTTTTCCTCTGTCCAAAAGTGAGTAGCTGCTTTCTTTGCAGCCACGATTTCATCTGACTTTTCCAGCAACAACATCACTATTTATGACAGCGTCAGCACCAGCTTTTACTTCCAGGTGAAACCCCTGGAGAAAATTCTCGTGCATGCAGAGTATTGCAAATACGATGTGATACTGTGCAAGAGGTGGCATCAAGCGGATCAACATCGACTTAAGCCAGAGGTTCCTATTGGATTCGCGAATCCAGTCTATATACGATCTTCAGACTGTGCACATGAATTTGAGACAATCCCAATCCGTTTGCAATCGCATTAATCCATGTGCATGAGCAGGCTGTCAAAATCTTGAATGAGGAGCTTGGTGATGTGGTGATGAAAGTCAAGCACAATGGGATGCAGAGTCTCCTGTTCCAGGGTCACATCTGCGCAGACATCTTCCTACTCGAATCAGTTGTGTCTCACCGCCATACAGTGACAGGGTGTCTGCAGTGACCGGCTTACCTAGAGAGGAGAGCAACATCCTCTGGAAAGCAATCTCTCTGCACTTATCTGAGGAGTGCCATCTCCACTTGCTTGTAGTCCTCTGTGGTGATGGTGGTGGGTGTTAGCTGCCGTGTGACAGGCTCCGACAGGCGCATCCAGCAGTTCCTTATATTGGCTGAAGTTGCCCGTGTTGTTTTCTGAGAGGACCCCAAAAAGATTCAGGAGGAAGACAGAAGAAATCACCAGTTCTTTAATGCATTCACCGAAAGAATAGTCACAGTAGACAGAGCATCTCCTGACCATCACACCTTCTCTGTCTACCTTATATACACCTTTCCTTCATGCATATTTGGAGCTGTGCCATTTTCAGATGCAGGGAAGTCATACTTCTTAGCCTTGTAGGGAAATTCCAAACAGAGACCCAACTCTTACAGCATTAGGTTTGAGGGAATACAGTCTCCTATTATGTTTCTGCTGACTCTTCCAAATGTATTTCCACTGCTATACAGAGACACTCATTCCTATGCAGGCAAACTCTGCATTCTCTTTACAGAAATTACGATACCTGCACCAGGTAGTAGAGGGTCAGGGGTCATGGTGACGTGTCCACAGAACTGTGCCTTCCGCAGCTCAGCAGAGTCGTCAGCTGATATGAGTAAGTGGTCTGGACAGGCTGGCCATGATTATTCCTCCTGCCACAGGAAGGGGGGTCCGTCACTCCAGCGATGTTTTTGGATGAGCTGTGACAGCGTCAGGCCCCTGGTAATGTCATCAGCTGGATTGTCTGATGTCTGGATGTATCGCCAGGTACCACCTTCTGTCAGCTCTTGGATGTCTGCACAAGAAACAGAAAAACAACCATCACCAGAGGTTGAGCTTACCTTGAATTTAAAATGTGCCAACTGAACTTTCAGAATACAAACTTCTGGTCTAGGCTAGGTTTCAAATGCTTAGATCGACACCCATCATCAGCATCTTTAATGAGAGCTAGAAATACCTACCAAATGTAGCCAAATACAGCAACAGCAATAACTGAGAAATGGTGGAAGAAACACACTAGACAAAGCTTACACATAGCATCTCGGTCACCATAATGACATGGCGAATTGTGCCACACCACAAGCATTTCAAACCAGACACAAGGATAGAAAAAATTTAAACCACAAGTATTATACCAACATGTGACCATGTTCGTCACAAGAAGACACTGGCATACATTAATATGGACAACATAAAAGAGAAACAACACTGAGAAAAATATGGGTCAGTGTGCTCAAAGGCAAGCAAGTTTGGAACTTTGCCAATAGGCACTTATACAGCATTGTCGGTGGGGCTTTTGCCTCCAGCAAACAAGGAAACACAGATGACATGAGCATGATAAAACAAGCTTTGAACTCAAAGTACCAGGAGCAACGTGAACAGCAAGAACAGCAAAACTCCACCTGTGAGCAGCGAGGGAGGCACATAAGCTGACTGACTGACAAGATTGGTGTCAACAGCTGATTGGATGAGAGTTAATTGATGACAGCCATTAAATCTTTCCAGCAAAACTTCTCGTTATGCTTCCGTTTGCCTTCCAAATATGGAAAAACCTGATGGAAAAAACAGGGATTTAAAGAGATGGTGATGTTTGCTTACTTTTCGAACAGCAAGTTCAGATTAATAGAATGTATTTATCGGTCTGAATTCAAAATGTTTAATGTATTGCACAATTCCTACAAACAGGGGTGTAGTGGTAAAAAAAAGATGTGGGTAAACTATAAATTTCGGGATCGGGGGACCATGACGTTGTAAGGGCCAATTCATAGTCGACGCAAGCATGGCGCAAGGATGCTACGATGCGTATTGTATGAAACAACTTTTCTGACACATAAGTGTGTGTGTGTATGACAGAGTGTTTGTGAATGTGTGTGTACTTGTGTGTGTGTGTGTGTGTGTGTGTGTGTGAATGCATGTATGTATGTTTGTGTGTGACAAGGGTTCCCTGAGGTCTCTACTCTGTGTCATTCATAAAACGAGATACACAATACGTATGTTTGAGGTTCATTAAATCTTAATAAAGAGAAAAATAATGTCAGTGTGAATGGCAAATGTTTATGGTGTTTAAAAAATCTAAATAAAGAGAGAAAAATAAAGACTCTGTAAGAATGGCAAATTACACATACTTACAGGCACACAACACAAAACTGCAGGAGTAGTCCAAACAAAACAAAGAACAATATCAAATAATCATTATAGCACTGAACTTAACTTTGTAGCTACCCATAATGTCACTCACAACAGTGCCCACAGAGCCTCTTTGTCTGTTGCCATTGTCCATTTGCCTTCTCAATTTTCCTCCATTTTCTCCTCTTGTAGTTGACCCTGTTTCATCCTCTCTTTGCCCTATTTTCTTCCTCTCACTCTCTCCTCCTTCTGTCTCTCCCCCTGCTGTTTCTCCTGGCCCTGCAACTGTCTGTCACTCCACCACTATCTTTAAAATGCAATTAAAACGGCTAAGTACACCAATCATGTGGACAAGTATTTCTGCCCAATCTGAATGCTATAGCCTTCTTTAAAATATAAACAAAAAATAAACACACACACCCACACACCGAGAATGGCGGAGAGGAGTGACTTGCCTAACGTTACTTTAGGCTAAGTTCTCTATAGGCCTATTATGTCCGTGACATGAAGCTAGCATGCTGTCATCATGACTTCGAGATTAACATGAAATGGCAACTATTTGTCTTACAATGCGCTACAAATACTGAATTTATGTTGATATAATAATTACCAAAAACTTTAGACTGCACTTACGTCATTTGCCTGCCAGAAAGGTAGGCAAATTTGTCGGCACAAGTTAACAACCTAACGTTAGTTAGTGGCATGGTTTACAAACCAAAACGATGGGGAGTTTATCCTAAAAAGGTGAATTTTAGGATTCTTTGTGGACTCACTGTGTCGACATTTTGCTGGTATCAGCTGGAAGGGTGATGCTCCGACGAAATCGCCTAATCTTCATAACTTCACACAGGTAATCAGTGATTTATGTAATCTCACAGTCTGTCGGCTCCCGCAAGAGGGTGAATTACTATGCGTAGGCTACGCAGTGATAAAACCCACAAGAACTTGTGCAGGATCTACTAGGTGTACGTAATTGAAAAATAACGGAAAAACTTTATTAATATCTGTATAAAACAAGAGACATGCGTGCGTAAACTGTATGTAGAGGTGGACAAACTATGCTTGGACGTGCGTAAACTATATTTAGAAGTTCATAAACGTTATTTCCTAAAATCTGGAGGTGGGTAAACGGCGTTTACGTACCACTGCATCCCTGCGTAAGGCAAAGTGCCTGTGAACAAAGAATAAAATTCTTTAAACAAATAATGTCCAGTAGGGTTGGGCGATAATACGGTTTACTCAGACATATCATCCTCAGGCCATCTGACCAGAAGTTATGTTCGTACAGTACGAAAAGTGCCTGGATAGCAGAGGCCCCAACAACGTAAATCCGATGCATCGTTTAATGGTGCAGGTGTTTCTCGCCAACCACTTAAGGCTCTTCACCTGGCAAGATGGAATCACCTCTTTTTGCCTTACCATTTTAACCACCCCATCGTTGCCTTCAGGGTCAGGGGGTCAGGATTTGGCTGGTTAGCTTCCACGATTAGCAAGGCACTTCCTCATTGCCATTTTTCAGATATTGCATCATATCCGCCCCATTTTCCCCCAAGCTGATTTATGGGTACTCCACTCTCAGCCCATGCACGAGGGTGTGCCCAAGAGACCATTTTTGAACATCCAATGCCCTTCCTCAATATAGCTTTCTGCTCCACCTGATATCAATTAGTAATGTGGCACTTAATTGGCCAAGTAGAATGAGGGCGAGAATGAGCTCTGTGAAGCTACTGAAAAATTCCTTCCATTTTGGCTGAATTCACTAGCCTAGCATTTCCAATTGAAATTGGACTCCAATCCAGTTAATGCCGTCTAATGGTTTTGTAGTGTGTTATAGTACACCTTTCCTATACAGATTGTTTTATGGTTGATCATTGTTTATGGTTGATCATTGTATTTATGAATGAATTAATGATTAAAGGAATCAATCAATGCTCATTGCCATTGATATAAGTACAATTACTGCCTTGAATTGATCTAAATGACTTATCGCCTCATTGTTCTTCGTGGACATGGCTATGTATTCAGAACTATTAAGAATCCATTTTACCCACTTCAGAGGAATTTCGGGTGTTTTCCTTTTCATCAGTAACATTGAATAAAACCATTGAGGTTACTGTGTTACCACTCTGCTGACATAAAGCAACTACCCTACTGATGTAGCAAGAACCGTGCCCCCACTTGTGAACCAAAATCTTATTACGCCCTGAAGAAGCTAGCATCAAAGAACTCGTCATAAAGTATTGTGTAGGATTTTTTGCAACGGACTTTTTGCTTCTAGCTTAACATGACTCGTTATTTTTTATGAACTAAAGATTTTGTTTCTCTGAGACTGCCATTCACCTTATGGCCTAAAAAGCCTTTCTTCTGAGTAGTCAGCTCAAAATGTTGGTGGTCATCAAGGGATAGACTCCAGTCATGCTGCATTTTCTGAGGAAGTCAAGTTACACACAATAGAATGCCATGCTTGCATAGATAATTATCCTCTCACAGGAAATCACCTGTGGCCAAATTAAAAGAGGCGTGTCAGCCACAATTCATTGGTTCACTCGATGGACTTACAACACTGCTGTTGCACAACAGCATTCTTCATACTAGCAACTAATTATATTGATGATTAGTCCAATGCATCGTTCAATGGTGCAGGTGTTTCCCATCAGCAAAGCATAGACGATCCATTGGAAGTTGCATAGTTTAGACTGCATTTCCACAGAAAATGCTAAGCGTGCTTGCATGTGTCAAGGTTTGTGATCATCTGAGCAAATATGTGTGGAAATTCACATCATAGGTTTTTTTGAACTTGGGATTTACCAAGGATTCCAGTCATACCAAGATGGAAAATTGGATGTGCAGTCTAAAACTTACATGCATAAATGTACCTCTTAATGTTGATCACTTGACCAGACCTGGCATTGTTAGCACAGTTAGCATACCTACTAGAAAACATTAGCTAAGTCAGTAAAGTAGCATCATTAGCATTGTTAGCATAACTGCTAAATAGTTTAAGCTAAGTAACGCAATTACCACAGTTAATTAACATTTTAGTTATCATAACTGCTAACAAGCATTAGCTAAGGTAGCTAAGTAACTATTAGCTCAGTTATTTACTTTAGCATTAGCTAAGTTAGGAGAGTAGCACTGTTAATGCAATTAGTATAATTATCATTGTTAACATAACTGCTAACAAACATTGGGTCAGTAAGCTAAATAGCACTGTTAGCAAAGTTTGGTAATTAGCTAACTTGGCACAACCCAAGGATTCCAGTGATTGAACATTGGATGTATGGTTCAAGAGTTACATGCATAAATGTACCTCTAAGTTTGACCAATCCGGTGCTAGAGAGGTTAAAGTGCCAACGTGACACTTGATGAAAAGAATCATGGTACTATCATGAATGAATGTGCCAAATTTCAAACATTTTTACCAATTGGTTCTATGTGCTGCTATAGACTCTCATGACAGAAGATTACAGTATTCTATGCCTCCCTTTTTATTTATCTCTCTGTCTCACTTAATGCCCTAAAATCACTCTTCTTTATTGTAATTCAGTAATTTTTTTGTCTCTACACCTGTCACGGTTTAGAGAAGAAATAAATGACAGTTGCTTCACCTGTAACTACTCCACCTGAAACTGCCACAGAATTCTCTCTCGCTCTCTTTTGCACACACTTTCTCACAGTCTTTCTCTTTCACTCAATATCTGTCTGGCTGGAATGTCTTTAACATAGTTAGCAGGAAATATTTGAGGGCATGGAACCTTTTCTTTTTATAGTTTTCAACTTAATTCAGTGAAAAAATGTCTTTTCTCTATACCTCTCATAGCTCAAAGGAGAGATTGCATGGGCCTTCGTTTTTACATACTTGTAGTTTTACTGAATTTGGTATTCTGTCTTTCTCACACACACATGCTTTCTCAAGCACTCACTGTGGAGCACATCATCAGCCTGGGTGTTCTACCATTCATTTCAATGGGACAAAATATTGCAGAAAAACAGGAATAATGAATGAACGACAAGGGTACCATAACCATTCCATGGACCGACCTATCTCCAGATCGGGCTGAACATTTAAGAGTTGGAACAGCATCTCTGTCGCGAAAGCCCGAGGACTAGTAGTTTGGCAGAGAAATGGGAGAACGGAGAATAATAACTAAACACCATTTGCAGAGCAAACACACTTAATAACGAAATGCAATCTTAAAATAAGAAAGTATCTCAAAAAGAGATAAATGATCCGGGGTTTTTTTTCTCTGTGGAGGAAAAAGGTCTCCATACTAAATATTTGTTTTCACTAATATCATATATAATTTAAAAAAATGCATTCATCCCCAGTACTGATTTCCACTAGCACCTTGCATAGAAACAAAGTTACACCTTTTACTGCTGTTACTTAGGTCCATGCTGAGAAATGTAAAATGTCAGACACCTAATAACACCTAGTGCTACAAAAAGCAAATACAACACAATGACATTGCTGGAGCATATTTGTTTATTTTAAAATAATATTACCTAAATAACAATTTATGACATCTATGTCAATGCATTATTGTTAATAGGCTATTTTATGTCTTAGTTTTGAAGGTGCATTTAAGTCAATGCTGATATTGGATTGGTATCGGGTATCGAATGAATAAAGCTCTATCATTGTATTTTCTGCTGTGCGCATTATGTAGTTGTGTGACAGAATAACGCTTGTATGACTGATTTATTGTATTGTTTTGTTCAGCTCTGTAATTCTACATGTGGAGTGTTCTGTGATTTTACTGTATAACTGAGGTCAGTGGAATTGTTCTGTTAGCAAGTCAGTGTTTTTATTATTTTTACACTTTAGTGTGTTTTTTTTCTCTTATTTCCTCTCTGTGTCTACTCTTACCATATGAAGTGTGTGTGTGTTATCAAGAGAACACTGCCAGTCCAGTTTCTGCATATGGAATGTTTATAACTTTTGCACGTGTTAATACCATATGTTATTCTTTTGCAGTAATAAAGAAAAGGAGGTTGCAGTAGAAACCTAAATTTGCATTTCAAGGCCTGTAGAGGGAGATGATGAGCTACTCAGGATCAATTGGTTTATGGTGACTGTATTTCTCTGGGATCAGCCAATGTAGGCTACAGAGGTTCAGCACATGACAGTAGACTTGATTTTGATGTCAAATCTAACAGCTTCTTAACATTGGCCAAATTTCTAATTGCCTTAAAACTTTTTGTGTGTTGTTGCAATAGCTGTTAATCAGCTAAGATGTAAACTCCACAAAAAAATAAATATTTCAGTTTAACAGGCCTCCCAAAAAATAGGCTAATATTAATTGCAATCTTCCGTGAATAAACAATAGTTTAATGTAAAATATAAGTGAAGAAAAACATCAACAAGAATGTGTATGTCTCTGTGAATGATCAACGCAGCATGAACCTACAAACTTTTTTTAGGTAGGCCTAAATATTGATTGACTGACAGTCAGAATCTTGGCCTTTCACCACTGCACAATTGTAACTCTTTAGGCTACTGGTTATGGGGACTAACAGAACCAGCATTTTTTTTCTTTGTTTGTTTTTAACCAAATTTTTGTGTAGTAGTACAAAATGCAAAATGTGTATGTTTTAAACAACCAACTACGGAGAGATAGGTGGACACAATTCTTGAAAAAAGGCTCCATTGCAGGTACGTCCACATCCACTAGATGGAAGCAAATGCAAAGGATCGCGCGTGTGCTGATACTTTGGACCATGATTTTGCTACCTTTACTTGCCTTGTTGAAGAAGTCAACGGGCAGATATAAAATCATTACAAAAAAACTTTAAACAAAATGGTATCAACTATACGCGAGTAATTAAAACGGATCAATATTTTGATCTGCAAACATTCAAATTTGCAAACTGTTTACATGCAGACACCTATTTTCTAATGGCAATTAATAAACCTAAATAATGACAAACTACTATTTAAACTGCATCATAAACGCAAACATGAATGCTATTAAAACAGAAAATTATTAAACATGCCCTGTACCTGGACACCATTATTCCGACCATTTACCATTATCCTACTGTCCTAAATCCAAAGGTAAGCCCAAAACATGTGAAGAAATACATATCGTCAGCTGGTCAACAACATAGCAAGTAGGCCTACAGTACAAAGTAGAATAATGTATTTTGATAACGTCACCTATTAGTAGGCTACTTATTGGCCGCAGTTTCGTAGAAAGCATCCTAGACTAGAGGGAAATAATGGAGAAAAATGCCACGGCTTGCTTAAAGTAAGGTTGATCTTGGTTTTTAACGCTGTTTCATATTTCAAATTATTATTGCAGATGAATATGACAATTTAATATGTCACTTTACGCATTTGATAAACATTACGCCGAACAAACTGAATGAAAACAATTATTAATTTTCAAATAACTTCCTAAACTATTTACCAATTAAAAGTATCGTAAATGTCTCTACAACGGCCAAAGTAGGCCTTGACTGTTTAACACCAGGACTGAACCAGATTCATATCTTGCTTATCACACACACTGACAGCGCTTGTTTCACTGCGTCACAAAATATGTATTAGTTTTTCTTGATTGTTATGTTGTTTATCAATGAATAATTGCATCCATTAGACAACCTAGTCAAGGTTCTATGGACTACCTCATCAGTCATCAAGATACAGGCCACCATTCAGCCCGTTCACATGTAAAGGCATCACATGTGTAGCCTACGTCAACAACCCTGAAATACGCACTCCTCTAATGAGTTCAGCGTTTGCATGCAGCATCCCTATCACTCAACGGAGCTACCGAGTGTGATGTGCATTTCCCTAAAAGCGCAAATCATTGTACTTTGCCGTGTCGCCCTTCCCCCTCATACCTAATGGATAGTGAAACACTCGGGGACTCAATCCTTCTAATGAAAATACTGCATTAATTTTATTTCGTGATGTGTCATTGTAATTCAAGAGATGTTTTTAATCTTCAGATGGTCCCGCACAACAAGCCATTTCAAAAATATTTGGCAGCGGCCCATCTTTCCCGCTCGGTCGACAGCTTCTTTTATTGAATGCCGTTTGTCAGACGCGGGCATTAAAAGCCTTGCCTTTATTTGAATAAAGTATTCGGGTTTTTTTTATAAATGCACGTGGCATGTAAATTGATACACACCGGACGGCGCATGCCCATATTTAGTAGCTTCCATCCTTGTAAGGATCCACTTTGCATGTGTAAAGGCTGCTGCTCCGCGCGGCCTTTTGCATAGTCCACAATTTGGTTCCATCAGTGTGCTGTAGCGATGCAGTGCAGTGCAGTGATGCTGTAGTGATGCAAAGTGTTTTGTGTCCTACTAGCGTTCTCCATTGTAGTGTTTTCTCTGTAATGCCTATTAAAGTGTCCACTAAACATTTAAGCCTCATATTAAAACCCTGAAATGTTTTTACTGCGGTATACCAATGTCCTGCACAACTCAGCTATTTTGTATATACATTTATGGCATAGATGAATATGGAAATACATGACATCACATAAGAGAGGACACGGGATAACCAGTCAGTAAAACATTGTTAAAACTATAGCAAAAACCTCAAAAATGTGATCACAATGTCCCCCCATTTAAACAGCACCAAAATAATAATAATAAAAATATGCATACTTTGTACAGAACATTTCTCTAGTGTAAAGCAGGGACATTAGTGACCTCTGTTGAAAACATGTATGCTTGTAATTAGTGAGCATGGACAGAGCACCATAGAGACGGAACACATTGTTTGTTGACATGGAGCAACACTCTGGCATCCTGTGCACTCATCACTTTGCAGATGAAGGAGTAAGACGCCAGCATAATTTGATCCTTATCAGATAGTGCTTACCCTGGTCAATCTGCATGACTGGTTTGAGGCCAAACATGATGGAGCACAATAGGGACAAACTCCCTGCCTTGTTTTACGGGGACCATAGCCTGTTAACTTCAGTCAGATGTACTAACAAAGGCCATACTTTAGGACATAATCGGATGTAACTGTTTGAAAATGTCTTGCAAACTATTCCTGAAAACAAAAAAAAGTTTGGCATCACTCCATCAGTACTGATCACACACTGCATTATCACACAGTTTGTCCTGGCTTGTTTGTTTTGCTGTGTCTTCTTGGTGTTCTGATGCTCCCTGTTGTGTAATACAAATATTCACAGTAATTTGTTTGCTGAAAGTTGAAATTGAAACCAAAAAAAAAAATGGATTAAATGCATTTGCTGGAAAGTAGTGCCGTAAACATGGAGTTAGAACCTTGTATGACTGAAAACGTGCATTCTATTTATTTCTTAGGAGTACTCACATAGGGCTAGAAGTGCATTTTACCTTTGTGACGGAGAAGCATTGGGTTATCAGGGGATGGAGAGAGACAGAGAGAGCGTAAGAGAGAGAGAGAAATATATAAAGTAAAAAGCATTCAGGTTATATTCAGGTTGTATTCACACACACACACACACACACACACACACACACACACAAAGGCACAAATATATATCACTGCCACCAGAAGCCAGTCAAAAGCCCCCACCCCAGACTTGTCACACAGTTCCTTGCTCAGCCTCTGAGTTCCCTCCTGACCCCTTCACTGTTTTTACAGTAATAGCTCTGGCACGCACCAGCACCGGCAGCCCAGCTGACCTTTTTTTTCTTCTCTTTTTTTTGGTTCTCCTCCGGAACCTGCACTGTGTTCCCTCTTTTCCAGACTGAACAAAATACATTACTTTTTATTTAAGGTAAATTCATCCTTGCTAATGGCCCCTGTACCTCTCTTATGTGAAACCACTTACACACATTCAGACAGACAGACAGACACACACACACACACACACAAACATGTGCACATACACACACAGACAGGGGTATGGACACATGCACTCACACATCCACATAGGCACACACACACACATACATACATTAATACATACATACACCAGTGAGTTGCTTATGACATTGTTTTATGTCATCCCCTTGTCCTGTACTGAACACAGATATTTCTCCGCTTACCACTGGCAGGTGAATTGTTCAGTAGACAGCATTAGTTCAGGTGTCACCTATAGCAAACTGTTTTTATGTTCAAAGTACAGCTTAAGGTTGTTTGTTTGTTGCTCACAATTATGGAGTTTGAGAAGTGAAAGAAAGACTTCAGGCACAAAAAAGAGCTCTTTATCAGGGCAAGCTTGACTTTCTCAAAAAAAACAAAAAAAGGACCAAAGTTTCAAACTTGGTCTGATGTTCCAGTCTCGCTTCCGTGATTCCATCTCACCCCATTGGCTTCAACGGAGAACAATAGTGAGTCCCGCAGCAATTGCATTTCAGACAAGCGAGCGAGTCAAGTGAGTGTGTGGATGTGAGTAGGACCCTGAGCATCATGGGTAATTAGTGCGGTTGGCACTGGAGAGTCTTGCTGAGCCATGCTGTAATGCATTGTTAGGTCTGGGACAGGCATGTGCCCCATAACCCCACTGCTTTCCTATTATTAATGAATGACCTTTGCCGGTTTAAATGGGTTGCTGGGCAAAATTAACGTTCCCCTGCTCATTTGTTGCTGTCACTTCCTCCATAATACTCAAGATGACATTTTTCTCTTTCTTTCTTTTTTTTCTTCCTCTCTCCCTTGCTCTTTCCATCTCCTCCACTACCTCGTTCTCACGCTCTGTGTGTGTGCGCATGTGTGTGTGTGTGTGTGTGTTTGTGTGTGTGTATCTGTATCTTTGTGTGTGCGCATACATTTGTGTGTGTATGTGTGTGCGCACATTGGTGCGTGCGTGTGTGTGTGTGTGTGTGTGTGTGTGTGTTTGTGTGTATGCGTGTATGTGTGTGTGTGTGTGTGTTTGTCATACACTGAAAGGGTTGCACAAAGGAAGACAGCTGTTTTTTTTCTTCATCTGCTGAACAAAACCGAGCCCTCGTCCTCCTCCTGAGTTCAGTGGCGTCTCGCTCTCTTCCTCCCCAGCTTCTGTTGATGTGTGTCTGCTGCTGCTAGGAGACCCGGCGTCCTGTGTGTCCCAATCCTGGAGACGGCCTTCTCCTCTCCTCTCTTTAACTGTTTGTTGTTATTGTTGTGGTGGTCCTGATGATAATGATGCTCTTTATGATGCGGTCAGGAAACATAAACAACTTATCATCCGCAGTTGCCCGGCCGACCGAGGACCCCCTCGACCAAGCGGTCCAGACGAAAACTCACCAGTCCTCCACTTCAAAGAAGAAAGAAGAAAAAAAACAAGAAAAAAAAGGAAAGGAAAAGTAGAGCGGGAAAAAAACAGAGAGTTTAACTCCACGCGGTCTCCTATAGAGCCTTGTTAAGTGAGTGCATACAGTAAAATGAGCACTTCAAAGGGGACCAGTGCTGCTGACTGTCTTGAAAGCAGTCGGATTGTTCCGGGTTTCGTTGCCTGGCTGTGGGTTATTAAACCCTAATTAGTTTGGTGACTGAAAAAAAGAGCCAAACAAACCAACATCTTAAGTGTAATCTCGTCAGAAAAACTTGTTAAAATAACTCTTTGTGTGATGCCCGCTGGGTTTACCGTTCGGTGTGTCTGCTCGGGTTATGGACGGGAAAATTTTCATTAAATACACAACACATTTATTTGTCTCCCTCACTCCCTCGCTTTCACTCTCTTTCTCTCTCTCTCTCCCCCTCTCTCTTCCACTCTCTTTCTTCCTTTCTTCTTCTTATTCATCTTGTACTTTCATTTTATCTTCTCACTCTTTTTTTTGGACTTTCAACTCTAACCTTGTGTACATGTATGCTAATGTTAACATATAGTGTATGTTTTAAATGAAAAACAAGCATATATTTTCTTTCTCTCTCTTTCTCTCTCTCTATTGTTTTGGAGTCAGCCTGGTCTAAGAGATTCCTGAGGGAGCTATCTATATATCTGTTGTTGCACTTGCTTAAAAAAGATCATCAGTCAAAAAAAAAAAAAAACTCATAAAACAGGATGTAGTTCGGAGATATTTGCCAAGACCTTGCTTTCCCCCATCCATATTTTTTTTATGAATAAAAAGTTCTTAACCTTGGTGTCTGTGTTATACATGTTGGGGATGTACCAACCTGTATGGTGTAGATTCTGGTTCTTCAGCCATGAACTGTAAGGCAAGAGGACAAACCATGAATGCTCATGGTGTTACTAATTTTATAGTAACTACAGCTGTTGTGGGGAGAAATAACTCCATCTACTTTAGGGTTGTCATGTTTCATACATGAAGTGGATTGTCTTGGCCTGTCACTTTGGACAGTGTTTTTACAGTGTATTATTTTATCCTCTGATTCAGCAGTCAAACCAAAACCGCCTCCTAAACCTCATGACCTACTGGGCTGTGAATAGACTACCCACTTTTGTTATTCTTTATTTTAGCAAGAGTTTTTTGGGTGCTTTTCTTGTCAGCGTTGTAGGAGGGAGGATATATACGCATGGGGATAGGACAGTATTTTAACATTGTTTGACGTGAGCTCTAAGGCTGTATGTAATCATGTTGCCTTGGCGTGTCATCGTATGTATACATGGGAAGTATGATTGCGGATGTTGAATGTTTGCTTTTTTGGCGCAGATTCTCAGTTTGACAGCAACATGTGGGTGTTGTCTTGACCGAAAGGGAATAGGACGGGAAGAAAGGAAACTACCCTTGACTCAACTCTAAAAGTGTCTCCTGGTTGTTGTTTACACTGATTTAATTGATATTACTTTTATGGACTTTTATAGAATTTTCTCACTGACCATGAGTTCATACAGTATGCAATAACCATCATCAAGGTCATCTTTTTACCTTAGAATAATTTTACACAGACAGTATTTTCAGTGATACTAGCCTGTACACTTGTATGTGAAACAACTTGACTGGATCTTTGATACATAAATCCAGGCCATAGCTAACCAGACTCCTGAAGGCTATAGCTGTACTGGGTTCACACATTCACACACCTCACCTCCAGGCTTACAAAATCCATTTTTATTCAGCCACCTGTTCCAGACAGAAGTGGTGTTGAGGAAAACCGTTTTTATCAGCTTTAATGGTTTCATAGCTATCAATGCTGCTCTCACTGACTCTCACTGACCCTGGACTAGTTTGGGATTATTCTGTCTACATAAGTGTCTTTATGTATCTGTCCATTCATCATACAACACAAATCACAGCGGTTTTGAAACCAAAGGACAAACTAAATACGTTTTCGTTATTCACAGATTGTTTCAAGACACCACCCCAACCCCCACACATACATATATTCTGTTCTTTTTCCAGCTGCAAATGACATTCCCCAAATCTATATTTACATTTTTGGATCGGCTGCGCTTGAAATTGTATCACACGCCTACTCTGAGGAGGAAGTTTTCTTAGGACCAAATAGGACTGACCTCACCCTGGCTGGACCAGCTAACATGTTTTTTAATACCCTCTCGTGAGAACGCCTCTGGGCCTGGTAATGCCTTTTCCACGATTAGGCCGATGACAGGAAAAGTCTCTTGGAAATAGTTATGCATTTGGATACCAGGCTCTATTACGGAGATGATTAGGGCTACAGAGTATATCTAGCAAACAAGAGTGACTGGCTGAGAGCAGTGGAAAAGGGGAAGGCCTTATGGCTCTTGATAGCTGGCTAGCAGACCATGCCTTTCATTTGAACTGGGAGAAATGTTTGTTTTGCGTTATCTCCATCTCGCAATGTCTGTTTCCTCCGCAGTGAATTGTAGCCAAGAGAGTCTCAATCACCTCTCCAATGGTCTGAAAAGGCTCTTTACTGAGGCAATCAGGAGAAAGGTTTTCTGCTTTTTAGCACGCTCATTCTTTGTGAATGAGCTTCAGAGGAAATGTTATGTGACATTAAGAATGTATACTTGTACAACTGGGTCTTTTTCATTACTCAAATGAATGGTTATTTTACAGTCAGGATTATTGATTGTAAGACGGGAAGCATTTATAGGCATATTTTGAGTTATTTAGTTTTTCCACCAAACCCTAACCCTAAACCTGCATATTGTCAGTGGGCTGGCTAGACAAGTATTACTTTTCCATTCATACTGTAGCCTTTGCAATGAATGCAGCAAAGGGACGGGTGGAGAAATTATGGAAGGAAATGTTTTAATGCGAATATAATAATTTTTACAGTATAGCCACTGTGTCTGGATTATTGTCCAGAGATGAATTCTCACTGCTGCTGTGTTCCACCAACACAACACAGCTCAAGGGCGCTGCCAACCTGACAAACCACAAAACAGAAAGTCAGCAGTCGGGAATGACATTCTATGATTTAGCAGTGACAGAAAACAACACTGTTGGCAAAAACCTACCGCCTCAGTGTATCTCTCATCATAATAGCTGCGTCTGTAACCGCAAAACAAAACTCGCATTTTTTTTTTAAAAAACAAAACGCTCTATTTTTTTGTGCCAGCCCTGGCACTGGAAAAGGCTGTGTGGTGCCCACTGGTGTACTTGTTAAGGTCTCTGTGAGGCGAGCGCTCCTAACGTGCTCTTAACGTCTACCACATGTACAGCATGTGATAGTGGGATGGCCTGTGCTACTGTTTGCGCTCCCATCCAACCCTTCTGACTAGTGCACATCTGGCAAAAGTTGTGCGTTCGTTCGTTCGCTTGTTCGTTCGCTCGCTCACTCCCTCGCTCACTCGCCGCCGCAGCTTCGCTCGGGCTTCGCTTCGCTCTCCTCTTACAGTATGGCGCTTGCCAGACAGCTGTTCCCAAACGACTCCTAACCCTCTTCCAATCCCTGCCCTATTACAATGAATCTCTGCTCACTTAAGCCAATGATTATTCCATTACAGGAGAGATCACTGACTTCCCTCCTGGTCCCACGGCTGCTTTGCGGAGTGTTAGGTTTTAAACAGAATATATCAATGCTAAATTGATTGACAGGCTTTTCCCAAACCACAAGGTAATAAGGGAGAAAAAGACCAGATATGACAGAAATGGAGTCTTATTGTGTACACAAATGCACTGCAATGCAATGCAATACTGTCTTTGTTCTTACACTTTTTTAAATCCATCAGTTATATATAAATATGGTATTTTTTGCATTTGACATAACTATGTTGTGCTTTATGTTTTTATTGTTTTTATTGTTTTACCTTGTCTCTTCATTAGATTTAGATTTCAAGGAAAGAACCATTTTTTCTGACATACTAGTTTTAGGGTGCGTACTCAGGATTTTATGCCGCCATGAAATACTTAACTGTTTAAAATACACTTTACTGTGCTTAATGCACTTAGTTTATGCTTGACCACTTCACAGGAAGGATTCAACACAAAAGGCAGACCTTTCCATCCATTTCTACCAACACAGTTGTACTTAAGGGTGAAACAACAAAGACAAAAATAGTAACAAAAGTTTTGTTAATCTTTGGTGGCAAGAATACTGTCGTCCCATGTAGATAAAGTAGTACTATAATCTTCTACTGTAAAAACTGTCCAAACATGGAATGTTATGAACGCTTTGACCTGAGAAGTGCAGTGAAGTGGAAGTGCACCTGGCTTGTTTCCTTGGAATAATGTCTTCCTCTCCTCCCTCCTTTCACTCCTTCTCTCCCTCCCTCCCTCCCTTCTTGCACCTCTCCTTGCTGAGGGTGTCTCTCGCTGGGCGTGTGGACGGGCCACCACTGCCACCACCTCCACCACCACTGCAGGGACAGCAGAAGGCAGAGCCACGTCAGCGCGCCTCTGAAATCCTTCCTGACAGCCATGGCATATGCCACCCGCTAATTACAGTTCCACCCCCCCCCCACCCTCACCACCACAACCGTGGCCACCACCACCACCATGCATACACACACACATACACACACACACACACGCATGCACAAACACACACACACCCCTCCTCTCCACCCTCTCCGCCCCCTCAGCACCCTCTTCTCCACCCCCACCCCCTTTCTCCCGCTGTTTACCCGTCCTTCACTGTGGTGTGCGAGGCTCCGTGACAGGCCCCAGTACCTCCCTCGCCTCCATCTGTGGCGGGATCAACACTTTCATCCCCACAGCCCCGCCACAGATCCACAAGCACAAGGTGCTCGCGCCGCCACCACCTGACCTGGGCCCTCGCAGCCCAGTGGCTTACAGCAGACGGCCTGGACGTTTAGTGTTCACACACCGAGCTGCTGCTGCTGACGCCGGAGAGAGCATTTGGGCCACGGATCTCACACTATTTGCTCTGGCTCTGGGCTTGCACCTTAGCCAGACTGAGCCACCAGTGAGGATTTACTGAGGAAGTCTGCACAGGTGATGATTCAACTAGGAAAATATTATTTAAGTTGGAGTTCACAGACTGAGCCTATCCTAATGTTTTTTTTTTTTTTGCGGTTTAGGCACATGTATTTTAATTTTAAAAATTGCAGTAACAGGATAGAGGTAAAAAATGTAGAATTACTTTTTTTTAGTTTATAATTTAATACCCTTTTGATATTACTACCAGTCTTTAATCATATTGACTAATATACTTCACTACAACATTATATATTTGCACATACAATTGAAATAAAAATTATATTTTAAAATGTGAGTAATAAAGCCAAACATCAAGAATTTAAATTACACTTTGTAAACAATCCTTTGCCAAAGTAAGCAATACTTTTTGGCAGTATTTTGCCATATGTGAGGTTCCTTAAATTACTTTTCCACTGCTGTCTGAATTCCCATCTTCCCATTCCAATTCCCAATCCCATCTTAATTTCCCATTTGTTAATAGTTAACAGTTCAACATCCTAAAGGTGTGGAAACATCCATCTTAGTATGTCCATTGCTGACATTGTGTTTTAAAATTAACTCCATCATTACAACTGACAAAACAAACGGACAGATATACAGAATCCAGAGGAATGTAGTGGAACACACTCTTACATTCAGTTAATCAGAGTGACATCACAAACATGTTTTTCAATGGTTAAAAAAAGAAGGAAAAAATAAAGAACATTTATGGAAGTCCATATACACCTGCATAGCCCACAAATCTACCTTGGATGAGACCATTCCAAACGTGAACCAAGCCGGTAGCTAAGGAGGCTGTCTATCTTGTGGGGCTTGTAGCTAAGGTGGACAGTGCTGAGCATGGCGTCCATTTGCAGTGGTCATGGCGCAGTCTTTACCTTATATTGCTGTGGCGTGCTGGGCCAGCAGGCTCCTGGAGTGCTTATCAATAATAAATGACTTGTGTCAGAGCTCCTGTCCGCCGCCAGACACTCCGCATCAGCAGATGGAGGCTGGGTGTGTGGGAGAGACATATGTGCCGACGCCTGCTAGTGCGCACACACACACACACACATATATACACACACATACACTGCAGCTCTGTCCATGCGCACTCTCTCTTTTACACACACACACACACACAGACACACATGCACACACACACACACACATACACATACACATACACATACACATACACATACACATACACATACACATACACATACATATACACATACACACACACACACACACACACACACACACACACATGCTCTCACACACACAGACATGCACACACATACATACACATACAGACACACTCTCTCTCACACACACATAGACAGACCGACATACACACACACACACACACACGCACTGAGAGGCCATCATGCTGCTTCAAACAGTAAGTAAGAGTCACGTCTGCTCAGCTCCATCTTTTCCCACCTCTTTTCAGCTGCGACTCCAACACAGAGGCCACACACCCCTCACAACACACACTTTCACACACCACTGTAGTAAGCCAGAGGAGAAACTTGCCTCCATGGCAGAACAGTAAAACAACAACAGCACTCGGAAGAACCCAGTGAGCACGCCAAATCAGAGACTTTCTTACATAGGACGAGACAGAGCACTGGAGAAATCGGCCATAGAAATGCATGGGGACACTTCATAACACCAATATGGCGAGTGTCTGCAAACGCCCCGCCTGTTTCGCTTCCAAGAGCCAATCATCTGCCGAACTACAAATAGTGTTTCACTGTGCCACACTTGCTGTGTAGTGAAGCACTGTGCATGCGCAGTTTAAAAAAAACCTCAGAAAAATTACTTTTAAGGCTTTATTTTAATACAAACCAGCAAACATTTCCAGCCATCACGATCTACTTTTCTTTGTGATTTCAACCATGTACTTTTTATGTCCCTCAGTCATTAGAGAGTGCATATACTTGTGTCTCACCATTGATGGGTAGGGCCTGGTCTTATTAACCCAAAATAGAGGCCCGAAGGTGTTGTCGAGTGCAGGGACTTATCTAGAAAGACTCTGTCTGAATGCTGTGGTAAGTCTGTAAGTACGCCACCGCTTAGGTCAGCCCTGTGAAAGGTGACGAGGCGGTGGGAAACCCCTTGGAAGATTGCCTCCTCACCCCAAAAATAAATAAATAAAACACAAGACAGACATGACACGGCTCCATAAATGGCAGAAGTGACACCGAATGCGACTATCACAGCCACAACAAAAGCATACACACACACTTGGAGGTCTGGCTTTCCTCCTCGCTTGGTGCCAGCCTGGCAGGGAGTCAGGCATCAAACTCACACCCAGTTTACCCTCCCAGCGACTCCTGAGATGCTCGCAGAGCGCTGCCAACTCCCTGACTCCCCCGC
The DNA here is from genome assembly GCA_030347295.1 of Setipinna tenuifilis. Taxonomy (NCBI): domain Eukaryota; kingdom Metazoa; phylum Chordata; class Actinopteri; order Clupeiformes; family Engraulidae; genus Setipinna; species Setipinna tenuifilis. The sequence goes on from CM059272.1 coordinate 25,823,350, forward strand.
CACCCGTGCCCGTCATCACCCCAGCCGCACATGCATGTTTGCATGAGATGTCACTTTCGCTTTCTCTCCATCTCCGGTCTGCTCTGCTCTGGTCTGGTCTGTTCTTTCTCTATCTCTCTCTCTCTTTCTCTCTCTTTCTTAGGGCTGTGTTTTTTCTTTTTCTTTTTTTTTTTTTTTGCTTTTGTTTTCTCCAGCGGTTCTGCTCTGGGGAAGAGAGAAAACGAAGACAATCCATCAGTTGTCAAGGCCTTTGAATCAACTGTAAAAGGAAATCTAATTAAGACATGAGTCTTCTTCCTGATTTTTTTTTTGTTGTTGTTGAGGTTGGGTTCACATGCTTCTAATGCTCACGCACATGCTGCCCACCATATTTCTGTGCCTCATTTTTGGTGCTTGTTTTTAAATTTGTGTACATTTCAGGAATAATTTAACTTTATCCTGGCAGCAAATGCAAAACTGAAACTGTAAGCGTGCACGCACACATGCGCGCATACACACACACACACACAAACACACACCCACACAAGCACGCATTTGCACACCTTAATAAAGATGTGAGCAAAACAAAGATACACAAGCACAATATCTACCCCAGATATGTGAAGCTGACAATAGATACTGAATACTGAAAATGAAAGAAGAATTCAGCATAAAAGGAAAACATCTCTTTGTTGAAACTGTATCTTCAAATGGGAAGCCATCACTTTCACTGGCCTTAAACAGATAGTCATGTATTGAAACCAGGTCAGTGGATATCGGATAAAAGAAGAAGAGCCTGCGTTGAAGAAAAGAGAAAAGGGGAAGAGAGAGAAAGAAAGAAAGAAAAAAAGAAAGAAAGAAAGAGGGAGAAGGAGAAAAAAACTCCTCTATTGTCTCTGGAGCTGCTGACCAGCAGGCTATCGCCACCGGACATCTGGGCCAGGGCGCTGCGAATAGTTTTGGTGTTTACTGTGCGACGGAGCAGAAATAAATAAATGTGTTAATATGGCGGGAAGGCCGGCTTCGGGAGCGGCGGCGCTGTTTGGTTTTGCCGTGATGATGCCATTCATCACGGCGTGACAGCCGCGTGCGGAAAACGCTGCCGGGAGTCACTGGACCCCCACTCCAACTCAACGTCCCGCCAGCTCAGCAGCTCTCTGTGCAAATGGAGAAAAGGGAGGGAGAGAGAGAGAGGGAGGGAGGGAGAGAGAGAGAGAGAGAGGGAGGGAGAAAGGGAGAAAGAGATAGTGTGTGTGTGAAAGAGTGAGAGGGAGAGCTTGAGAGTCCGACACAGAGAAAAAGAGAGAACAAGTGAGAGAAAGGCGACGGAGAGTGAGAAGGAGGGAGAAAGATAGCGAGTGAGAAAAGAAGACCTAAAGAAAAAGCGAGACATGGATAGAAAGAGGATAAGAGAGAAAAGCACAGAGAGAGGGGGAGTAAGAAAAAACCGAGAAAATGAAAAAAAGAGAAAGGGCCTCAAGTGCTTCCCCTGTCTTTTAGATAGATGCACGTGCATACACAACAAACACAAATATGCCCACAAACACACGTTTAGTCTTAGATACACACACACACACACACACAAATGCACAATGTTCTCTCTCTTTCTCTCACACATACACACACACAAATGCACAGTGTTCTCTCTCTCTCTCTCTCTCTCACACACACACACACACAAACCCACACACACACACAGACACATGCATCCACCCCACAGGAATGCCATTCTAATACACCTCTAACTGACTGTTCACTCTAATTTATACGCAGACAGCGAATATAGGCTTCAACATGTATACAGAGCATGAAAGAAAATATATTCAGAAGACATGCGTGCGAATGACATTTACACAGACACATAAATGCATTGCCAACGCATATTTACATACAGGCAGAGCACCTGTCAACAGGAGCCATACTAGGGGTGTATTACACATACACATTGGCCTGTGTACACACACAACGACAGACAAATGTGTAAATCCATGTAACATCGTGTAACACAAACACTTCACACATAGATACAGACACGCACACACTTAACAATAAATGCACATACACACAACACACCTGAACACCTACACACAAACAAATACACACACACCCTTACTAAATAAACAAACACACACACACATACACACAAACATAGAATTTGTATACTCACATGCAGAAGCGCACACACACTCACTGACACCCACCCACAGACACCCACACACCTCACACAGGGAGCTTTGTCCCACCTTTTTCACAGGTAAAGGTGAAACATATAGAAAGGTCAAACTCCCATCTCTGTGCCCTTCATCTTTACGTGTGTGTGTCTGTGTCTCTGTGCGCGCATGTGTGTGTGTGTGTATGTGTGTGTGTACGTGTGAATGTGAGTCTGTGAGTCTGTGTGTCTGTGTGTGCAGAAGCACACGTGTGTGTGTGTGTGTGTGTGTCTACCTACCTGTGTGTTTTCAGGCAAATAGTGCAGGTGGTGATTTATGTGTTTGAGCGCAGTGAGATGCAACTTGACATTTTCCTGCTGTGGCGTAGCCCAGTTCTGGCTCCATGCTTCATTACGTGGTGTTCCCCACGCGCTTCTCGGCCCAGTAAAAATAACTCCCCGACTCCAGCGCGGGCAGAGGGAGGGGGGCAGGCGTCGGTTGCCCTTTGCCGCTCTCACCTCCACCTCCAGCGATTTTTTGTTTTAGTTGTAATACCCTCGCCTCCTACCTCTGTGTGCCCACACCCCCGCACACCCCCACACACACACCCCCCCCCCCCACACACACAGAGGCACACACATACACACATTCACACACACACACACACACACACACACACACACACACACACACACACACACACACACACACAGATAGATTGGACCCCGGCTAAATGATACTCCACCAAAAACATGCAGGTTATAAGGAAGCCTTTTTTCTCTCTACTGCCTACAGCTTGTCTGGGAGGTAGTTATCTGTCAGGAGTGGATACAGTTGGCATTTGCCGCTGTCTAAAGTATTTTTAAAATCACATGGGCAATGATTCTCCTTGCAGTGGTATAATTACAGGGTGCCAAGTCTGCTGTGGAGTACGTTCTTGTAAGGGGAGAAATCATTTTACTGTGCTTGCAGTGTTTGCACTTACATTGGTCTTTGTCAGCTTATGTAAATAATGAAAAATAATGAGCAGGATGTCGGTGTACAAAGATATGTTAATATGTCTCTTCAATGCTTCCAGTATATGACATTAATCCTCTACAACAATTTAATTTTGCTTTCACTTTTGCTGTGAAAAATACTTAAAATACAAATGTCAACTAGCTTTTAAAAGTGTGCACTTTATGGTGATATTCAAACCTGAAAAAAAAAACAAAATATATAATCAACGAGAAAAGAAAGATAGAAAGAGAAGGAGAGAGAGAGAGAGAGAGAGAGAGAGAAAGGGAGAGAGAATGGAAAACACAGCAAAGAACATTCCCAGACACATTGTGTCTCCCCAGACCCACACCCTGCTGCCCATTATTCTCTATTAGACTTAAGAGTGAAATTTACTGCTGTTTGCCCAACTTTTAATGATGCCTGAAGGTGGAACCCCACAATGCCTCTGTACACTACAGTTAAGAGGGCCATTGTCTCCCCTTTTACTCGCCTGTGTGTTCCTTTTACTGTCCGCTTTTTCCTGCTATTTACGCCCGTCAACACATTGTTGTTTACATTGTTAAGAACGTTGTGTTCTTGTGGTTAAACGTTAAGAGGACAGGGGGACGAGGTGCTGATGTGGCCCATGAAGTCAGTGTCTGTTACCGTTGACCACTGAAGCCTAAGTGCTCACAAGCAGCCTCTTATTCTGCTTAGCTGTATGGAACTCATAACTTATATAACCTGAGTGTCCTGGGTCTGGGATCACATGTCTTTAGTTATTAAACACCTGTCCACACTTGATCAAAGGAGGATTCACACAACTTTTATGAGTCACGTTCGCTTTGCCTTTACTTTATTACCCTTTGACACAATGATGACCGGCACATTCCTCAGCTATGCAGCGCTGAAAGCATCAGCAGGTCCCAAGTGGAAAAAAGGGCAAGGCACTGTACGTCATGGGTTCCTTATGGCCCTTAGAGCAGACGAGTGAGTGTCCAGGTACGGTATACCACAGAACTGAAATTCTTATGGCTTATGATGACACAGAGACTTTGATTTTTATTACATCAGCATACTTTACAATATACACAGTATACAGTCTACTTTATGAGACAAAGCATGTAAACTTGGGCACACTATATTTGCATAGTTGAATAGATGGTTCTATAGACTATCTACAGATGATGCTGAGACTATTAACAAGACATCTGTTAACACTCTGTGTTTTGTTAAGGTTAGGGTTAAGGGTTGGGATTGGTTAAGGTGATGAGTCAGTAAACCATAAACGAAATGAAACTGAAATTTGACAAACCATCTGTAAACCCTTGGTGGGCAAACTATCCAAATAAAGTGTTACCTGTAACTTTTCTATCCACATAATGTCCAAGTGTGCTTTGGAATTTAGGCATATGATTGTAATATTTTACAAACACAAACAAGGATTTCATAAAGCAGATAAGTGCTGAACACATCTACAACCTGATACATTTTCGAACCCATTACTTAAAAGCATACGGCATGTTGTACATTTTCCATTTGGATAAAAGCATATAAAGCTTGACTTTTTTTATGGCATTTCAGTGGCCTAGAAAGGCAATTATTTCCAACATGGGCCCACTATCTATCTGACAGCACCGATTGGCATTCCTGTGTGGGAAACCAGCCTCTCACGCTTTTCAACATGGCAACAAACCTCAGTCTGAAGAGAGACTGAGATACAGCCATGCTCACCATGTCGCCAAAGCTGTACACTGAAATGACGGTGGTCTTGATCCGGTGCTGTGGGTCAGTAGAGTGGAACTTCCCGATCCAGAGAGCCAAGTAAGTGAAGGCTACCACTGTCACAAGCAGGTAGAGGAACCCGTGGACAACCCCTGTGATGGTCAGTCTTATCTGGCCCTGCAGCTGCGGGGAGGTGCCACTAACCTCCATGTTCTTAATGTGGCCCCAGAGGTAACACACTACTCCAGTAATGGCCGCCATGTGTATGGCCAGTGCCAGCAACAGTATAATTCCTAATAAACCTTGAAGAACCACCAGTTCTGTAGTAACAGATATCGAGTTGACAAAGGCCGACATATCCTGTGTGATGTTACAGGAAAAAGCTGAACTGTTTGTTGTGGTGTGTGTGCCACCCACAGTAGAGCTCTTGACTTTATACGACACGAAAAAATTCATGGCTGACACTATGGACATGCTCAGCCAAGCCAATGCCAAAGCATAGTAAACAACAGCTTTAATGTTACGCTTCAACCAGATGAAGAATTTGTGTCTTGCAGGCATGATCTGGGTGTAGTAAAAGATGCTACCCCAAGCACTGGAAGTCATGGTGAGTCCCAGAGCAAAATTATTCATAGTAACGACTGCAACGTTCATAACCCAGTGAGCACACAAGAACTCCTTACAGATGTGAACGATCAGAACGATCTGGAGGAGGCAGTTTGTACCAACCAGTGATCGCACAATCATTTCCAGTGGTGGCTTGAACCCCTCTTGCTCCTCTCTGGATGAGATCAGGCAGTAGATGAAGAACAGGCTGCCACAGAGGCCCAGCGTGGACGGCGGACCGCAGACTGCAGCGAAGGTCCATCTGTCCATGTAAAGCACTGGCTCTGCCATGTCCTGCCTGGTTCCTCGGGTGCAATGGCCACTCTGCCGAGACTTGAGACTGCTGGGAAGAACTGGCTGGACTCTTTTGGCTATGGTTGAACAACAACTGGCTACAACAAACAAAGTCAAATGAACCAAAAACCATTTACAAGGGAAATCAGCCCCACAGAAGATGGGGAGATGGGGAGTTTACCTCAGGTATATATACCCAGGTCTCCATGGGCGTTTGCTGGTTGGTGGTACAGTACAGACACTGTAGCCAGCTGTGCCACAGCGCCCTTCAGGTTCCTGAAATATTTTGCATAGGGCCCAGGATGCACTTGCTTTGCAATTTCTACATTATTCCTCATGTAATGCTCATTCAGGAGCACCCTGTGAAATGTGTGTCATGTGACATCATGGCCAGAGTAAACAGTGGACAGGGCTAAACCTATGCCAATACATCCTTCATGTAACGCTGCTTTGACTGACCATTTAGACAAATAATATTCAATTTTCATCCAAAAAAAGTAAAAAAATGGCTGGTTGTTTCAATGTTAAGCCTACCTTTAGGTGTGGTGCATTTTCATAAGCACATTCTCCTAAACCCATAGAGAATGAAAGGGTATGTACAGTCTCCTTTTTGTCTGTGGGTTGAAACGTTACAGTAACTCCCATTGTCTCCTGCTATTATTATCTATTTGGGGTGGAATGTCATTCTGCTAAAAACGAGGATGCGGAAACATTCTTTTTTACAAAGCATCTATTTGAAGGATTAAATTCATCTCTTTGAGAACTGAGTTTTACCCATGTCCCTCTAACACACACACACACACACACACACACACACACACACACACACACACACACACACACACACACACACACAAACATCAAGGTCTATCCTTTTAAATGTAGTGCCTACAGGGGCTGTCAGTGGGCTGCCTGCCCCCCCCCCCCCCCTCTCTACCCCCCACTCCCACCCCCACTCCTGTACTCCTTTTTATAGAGGGATGGGATCTGACTCCTCCGGATGACAGTAGGTCCGCCCCAGAGGGACTTTGGAGCACTGCACTCCTGCGGTGCAAATCATTGTTGTGCCAGAAGAGAACATGCCGCTGCTTAACAAACAGCAATTAGTTGATCTAGACTCTGCCTTCAAGGCCTGCAAAGAGCCCTCCTCCACAGGAAAGCACCAGAGGAGATATCAACTGACTTCTGTGCTGCCTGCCTGAACTTCCAAGATACCATTTAACCCATTTTTTAGAGATGATGTCATTTCTATTAGCCTAATCTGCTAGGATTTCAGCTTCAGCCAGGGGGTCGAGTGGCTGAAAATACAGTACAGGAACCCACACTGAAAAGTCCTGCAAAAGCACTTGTTATGCACATGTACGTACATGAATCACAAGTGCCTTACACAATACTTGCATGATAAATCTGTGGTAAAGAGCTTGCATATACGTTTCATACCAAAATGGCAAAATGCACGTCATCCTCAAAGGTAGGTCATTTAAAGGGGACCTCATATGTTTTTCTATTTTCTGCCTTTTCTTTAGAGGGTTACGCAATTCGTGTGTATGTAAACAGTATGCGAAGTTACAAAAACCCAGGGCACACGCCAGAGAGATTAACTGTATACCATAGAAACCTCTACTCTCACTTGTCTAGAAACACTTTAATTGCCATCCCATCCATTTCCTGCACTTTTCCTCAGTACAACAAGGTGATATCATGTTGTACTACAGTCCTCATACGGGGAGGACAACAATTTTTACATTAAAAAACCAACATGAAACAATTCGATGATCGTAAAGCACAATGTTTTTAGCCTAATCTTTGTGTTGAATCTTGTAACTGCTTTTTTATTGATATGTGTTGATGTACTATGTTGATGTATTATTCACCCCAAAAAGGAAACATCCCAAAAAGGAAAAGAAGAAATGAAGAAATAATGCATCTATGGTCTTTAAACACTTGCTGTCACTTTATTAAAAACAATATGTGGAACACCTTATTTTATTCATTCAGTATAAAAACCTATATGAATTGCATAGACTGTTCTAAAGGAGACGGATGGCTTTGTGAATCTGTTTTGAATGTCGTCCTGTATGCCTAAAGCCTTACATCCTGTTCCCTTTCCAAAATCTTCTTCCAAAACACTGTAATCCAGACGTCTGGAATTCCCTAAATCTGTTAAAAATGTGTAAGAATATCTTGTTGATGGAGCAAAAACATGTGATTGGGGTTTTGAGAATGTAAAGTTTTACAGCTGATCGAGTGCACTTGACATTTTTGCTTTTCTTTTTTGTGGGATTTTTTCTCCACCTACAAAACTACACATAAAGCAGTCATCAGCCATTTAATTAGCAATTCACTCTACTTTGTGAACTTTGGACTGTAGGTCTTCACTCACTCTTACCAGTGCCCATCACATCACACACACAGAGTAAATGCGGAGTGCTTCAGTCCAAACTGCTCTAATCTTTCAAACACTGTGCCTAGTCCAGGCACGGCACGGCACTGCCACATCTCTCTCTCTCTCTCTTTCTTTTTTTGACTAGTTTGCAGGTTCCGTTCCTGTGTCCTTCCGCTTCCATTCATCAAGCAGGCGAGAGCAGCAATCCATTAGACTGGAGTGATCGAATCAGGCAGATGATGGGAGTCAGCTGGGGTGGGAGTGGCCAATTTTGTAAGCTGTCAAATACTCCAATACGAAAATGAATGATTCCACTCACACTGAGCAAAATGCAACACATACAACAACAGTCCCAAACACTGCAGACATGAGCAGAATCTGAAGGGAAAACAGTAATACTTTGAGCCCTCTTTCTTGTAACAGGAATAGAGTTAGAGACAGCACCAGTCACTGTTCCTGGACCTGGGAAATCCAGACATGTAGGAGGCCAAGCTGGGTACAGCTGATTTATCTGTTTGGACACAAAATCAGTAGCATGTAGAACAACACCTGAGCTCACCTGTTCACATACAGTACCACACAGCGCAGAAGGCCTAGAAATGCGACACAGTCACAAAAGTACTAGTGGTGACCACTGACCTAGAAATCTTTTAGGGTCAATGGTGACAAAAGCCAACTGTTGCATTGCCTCTACTAGGTCTGTGTTTGAAAAAAGTTGCCCTCCTGGAACACCCTGCAAAGAGAACTACCGCCAAAGAGCATGCTCATTCTGTCCCGGTGCGAGAGGAAATTTCTTCCCATACCATGTAATGGATGAAATCATAGATAGCACAGCTACAGCCTCCGGGGGCTTTTCCAAACCTATGTTTAGAGTTTCAGACACGTGAAACTTGTGATTGTGATTGTAAAAAAAAATGAAAGAAAAAGTGGCCTGACTCTTTCCTATTCACTTCCACATGTTGAAGGTACTTATCGGTCCAATCTTCCAGAGGCAAAACACTACCTACTGGGACTGTATCTCCCTAGAGAGAAATCTAATGATTACACTGTGCGTCTTGGCAACAGGTTGGTGAGCTAGAGGTTATACTATATTAAACGGACTTGCTTGAAATGTAGGTTACATAGGATGCCAAGTCTACTCAGAAACAGGTGACATGTTCTGAACCCAGTTTAACAGCCAATCAGAGTGATCTCTCTCACTGAGAGACGTCTTTGCTGATTCAACATGTTCGGCCGACCAAAGTGTTGCCAACAGGGGTGTTACTAGGGCCACTGAAGTGGGACACTCCACAGACACTAAGGGCACAGATGCTCCATGACAACGCCAATGTTGTCTGACAGCCAACTGTCAACCTGGTAGGCCATGGTCATATGACTAGCTACCTCCAGAGCTTTGAAAGAGGTTTACAACATGGTGGGACAGTTTTTTGTTTACTAACTAGACACCTGCACTGCAGTAGAACAATTTGTAAAAACATTGTGTTTTTGGGGTTAAAGCCATATACTACTGTATTAAAGGGGAAATTCAGATTTAATATCCCCAGTTTAGTTTCCTCTGTGGCTTATATTTTGCCCCTGATTGTAGGCAAGGCCTAGGAGATTTTTTATCCCTGTGATGTTATTACAACTTCGATTTATTTACTTGCAGTTGTGTCAAGTAAAATGTGTTGTTCTCCTGAATATCATAAATACCCTTCACTGAATATGAGGTAAAAAAAGTTTGACAGTTTGACTGCAGTGCTGTAATTGCAGTAGCAACCATCCCGTGGAGTCAGTATCTGTGCTCTGAAGTCTTGGCACACCTCCAGTCCTGTGTATTGATGACAGTCAACTGCTCCAGGCCACTGTGGCATATTCTGTCCAAACAATTCCGCTGCAAAGGGGATAAGTAACATCGATTGTGAGCTCTGGTCCTATTTCAACTTCAAGAACAATATTTTTAATTGCCACGGGCCCATTTTTATAGATTGCACCTTGAAACAAAAAGATCGGCAGAAAAAACGAGAGGACACCTGGACCAAGGTCAGAAGCAAGTCACACTTACAAATCTGCTCTCATAAAATCTTTTCAATGTGTTAAATCTTAACCAACCAGGATCTGTTGTTTGATAATGAATGTCATGGATATTCAAGATTTTTCTTAACTTTGTTATTCCAGTAACAACCAGGTGAAAGAGTTCAGAGCACCAATTGTAATGAATATTAATAATTTGCTAATCATAAATTAGGCACTTTGGCTGCTTTACATAAAGACTGTGAGTGCGGCAGGCTAATCAGTGGCAGATCAAATGGCTGTCTGTAATTGAAGTGCAAAAACAGGCCCTCTTGTTCTCTTGGTGATGGCGGTGGGCTGGACCACTGCAGGCAGAGCAGCTCTTCGAGATCCATGGAGAGGCTGTCTGTTCTCCTCAGGCTCCCTGTGCTCCACCGACAATAAGACATCACACACTAGGTGGTGTGTGTGTGTATGTGTGTGCGTGTGTGTGTGTGTGTGCGTGTGTGTGTGTGTATGTGTGTGTGCGTTTGGGGAGAGAGAGGGGGAGAGAGAGAGAGAGAGAGAGAAAGAGAAAGAGAAAGAGATAAAGAGCGAGAACGAGAGATACCACAGATAGTCATGTAACAGTGGCAGCAGGATGAGTGAGTGAGGCAGACAGGGGGAGCAAGAGAGACAGCACAGAGAAGAGAGAAATGAAGGGGAATGTGGAAGCGAGTGGGGAGAGGCGGAGGGAACAGAGAGAGGGAGAGACAGACAGAGAGAGAGTGAGAGCGAGAAAGAGAGCTTACGCCTGAAAGCTTTTCAGAGGAAGTCATTAATTAGGTCATTTCCTCTGGGTGGTCAAGGTAAGGCTGAATGAAGGCTTTTTGCTGAAAACCTGAGAGACAGAGCCTCTCTCAGAGACTCCCAGACAGGCTGCAGCATTTCAAATCACAAGAGCACGGAGATACTGCTCCAGCTATGGGGTATGAGCCTTCCCAATGAGCTTGCCTCTGGCCTGCAGGATAGGCCTTCTCTTGCACCTCGTTCTTCATAATACTGTTTTTACCATTTAACCGTTTCTTAATGTTTTTTCAACCTGATGTTACACTGGAAATACTCTTAGAACAAAAGACAAAGTAGGACAAATGAAGTAACGATTCAGTTTCATTTTTTTATTACTTAAAAAACGCAAACAAAAACAGAAAACAAATCTACCAAAGTTGTCCATATGGATGTTTTATTTATTTGTGTGTTTATGTTTATGTGCAAGAGTGTGATATGTGGTAATGTCATGAACTTTTAAAAGAAGGTCAACATCATCGATTAGCTGCCCGACCATGATTATGATACTAATGGATCCCCCAGAACCTTTTCAAAAAATAGATTTAAACTGGCAGCTGTTTCTTTTTTTTCCTCCATTTTTTTTTAAAACCTGTACGTGTAGCTTTTTATCATCAGTGTGGTATCTACAAGCATGCTTGCATCAGATGTGCATTAGGGTATTTGTCGTCTTTTTTTCATCCTTTTTTTGTTTTTAAATCTCACTAAAAATGTATTCACTTCATTACAACATCAGAGTAGCAAACGCTAAAGCCTTTTTTTACAAGTCTTTATAAACAAGGGTAAAAACAGGAGGGGGGCGTTACTGTAATACTGTATTTATAGCAACAATAACTCAACAAAGTTCTTTTTGAAACTCATAAAGGAGCAATATATAACCATTACTGAAGGGGCTATGAGGACAAATGGAAACGGGAGACGATTTGCAACCTCATTTCCTGTGCATTCATACAAGAGTGACAATCAAAAATAAAATAAAAATAAAAATAAAATAAAACATACCAACAAGCAATTAAACAACAACAACGAAAAGGGACCCACTGGAAGTACTGACAGCATGAGAACAGACCAGTGTTGTGGTGGAGCCCACGAGGAGACAGTGAGGGAAGTTTTTTTTTCTTTGTTATTTTTTCCCAACTAAAAACAAACACGAGAGGAAAAAAAGGAAGAGAGCTCTTAGAAGAGGAATGAAAACTTCCTCTGATTGAGATTTTTTATGTTTGTTTGTCCTTTGTCCTTCCTTGTGAAGATGCTGGTCAAACGAAATGCACTGCTGTCTTTTTGAAATGCTTGATTCTGCTGTCCAAGTCATGTCCCTATGCCACAACTCTCCGTTTCTTAAAAGGACATTGTCACGCAAAAGACTTTGCAAGGCTGTTGTGCAACTGTGAAACACTGGTGCGACAGAATAAAAGAAAAAAATAATATTAATAATAATAATAACAATAACAACAGCAATAATAACAACAACAACAATAATAATAATGTGTGTAAGGAGAGAGAGAGAGAGTGAACATGTTGCACAGATGGAAAGAAAGGCTCTTTTATGTGCTTCACAGAGAGTCAAGAACAATCTGGGAATGTTCTTTTTAATTCCGAGAAAAAGGTCCATCTATTTTTAGCCTGGAAATAACAATCAAAATAAAAAAAGAAAAGAAGGAAAAAAGATAGATAGGAACGTAGAAGTAGTCAAACAAGGGGATTCAAGGGAGGTTTCTATTTCCTTTTTATACAAGAGAGAGGCTTCTGATACACACCCTTCATTGTGCATCACTGCACCTCCTCATAGCCACACACACACACACACACACACACACACACACACACACACACACACACACACACACACACACACACACACAACCATACAAGCACACACACACAAGCACAAGCACAAGCACACACACACACACACACACACACACACACACACACACATACATGCACACTCTCTCTCTCACACATACACACACACACACACGCACGCACAAACAAACTCACTCTCTCACAGATTCAGCCTTATACAAGCACACTCTTTTTTTCCTCCACTCACTCACTCACTCACTTACTCACCCTCTAACTCACTCACTGACTCACTCACTCACTCACCCTCTCATTCACTCCTTCACTCACTCACTGACCCACACACACTCACTCACTCAGTCACCCTCTCACTCACACTCACTCACTCAAACTCATAATTTCTCTCTCTTCAGTCCTGTACACCATTTGTTTTTCAGCCAGAGGGCGGTTGGGTCCCCCCTCCCCTCCAACCCAAGTAAGAAGCTCCTGTGGTCCCCCCCCCTCTTCACCCCTCTCGTGTGTCCCAGCCAAGGAGTGCTTCCGTGGGGCACCACCCTCGCTTAGCCCACCTCAGTCGCACACTCCGCCAGCGCTGAGCTCCTTCTCAGTACATGATGGGAGGCTTGGAGAAGGGAGGTCTGTTCTCTGTAAAAATAAAAAAAAGCCAACATGACCAACATTAGTGAGCTTTTCATTTAGGAAACAGGGGCATTAAAATAAACCCTAACTCCCCCCTCCAAAAAATGAGTGAAAACATACAAACACATATACACACATCGAGTCTTAAATTAAAAATGCAGCCATTAAATAGGAATGCATACATGGTTGCCCTGTGGTATATTTCCTCTACAAAGCACAGAAAGAGAGAGAGAGAGAGAGAGAGAGAGAGAGAGAGAGAAAGAGAAAAAAAAGATACACAGCAAAAGATGATGGCTGGTCATACTTGATAGGCAAAGTGATTCTTGATGGGAAAAAAAACAAACAAAAAAAAACGCACAAGTATTTTAATCAAATGTGCGGCAAGAATAATTTAGGGGATTGATCACTTAAGTGTTCGCTGTCAGTGAGCAGGAGCAGATAAAGGGGGAACAGCTGGTGGGTGGAAAGGGAGAAGTTGGTCGTTGAATGTTAATATGAAAAACGTGGCTTGATTTAATTCCCCGAGCAGGAGGAGAGGCAAAGGCAGTTCATTAGGAGCGGCCGAGTGCTTCTAGGTGTTTTATATACAGATCCACATTCGCATCCGAATGAAACGGCCCGATCTCGTCCGAGATGTGCGTGTGATGCAGAATGGAAGGATGGTGTTGCTCTCACAATGTATCGATAAGGGAGGAGAGACCAACGAGGCAGAGGATAGAGTCGAGGATTGACAGACGTACAGTAACTTCCATTCAGATAAGGGATATGGATACTTTTATGTTATTACACATAACACCTCTAATTCATTTAGTGTCTATTCCTTTACACTTTATTCTATCTATATTATGGCCTCTTGTATATATATAACTAACATACTGTTGTACTCTTATTGTATCATTTCTAATTATAAATGAGTTTATTTGTGTACTACAAATGATCGCTTTTAAGTGCATTTTTACAGACCTCCAGGACCAACTGTATGTGTATTAGTTCTCTGAGAGTGAACTGGGTGACACGTGACCAGACCAGAGCTTTTTCTCCCCCTCTCCCTCTCCCTCTCCCCAGCGTGCCCGCTCAAGCCTCTTTTTATGACCTCTTCTTCATATTAACCAAAAATTACTTATATCACTTAATAGCCGCCGGGATATTTAACAGTGGCCCCCTCTAAAGTGACTGTATGAAAATCGCCCCGCTTATAGACATGCTAGCCCTAAGGCTGGGCTTTCTCTCTCTCTCTCTCTCTCTGTCTATCTTTCTTTCTCTCTTTCTCTCTCTCTCTGTCTATCTTTCTCTCTCGTTTCATCTCTCTTTCTCTGTCCCTTTTTTCTCTGTCTCTCTCTCTCTTTCCCTCTCTTTCTCTGTCTCTCTCTCTGTCTCTCTTTCCCTCTCTCTCTCTTTCTCTCTCTCCCTCTCTCAACCTCTCTCTCTTTCTCTCTGTCTCTCTCTCTCCCTCTCTCAACCTCTCTCTCTTTCTCTGTCTCTCCTTTCTCTCTCACTCAGTAAGGGAACACCGTCCGGCGGCTGGACTTAAATTGAGACTTAAAGGCCCAGGGGCTTTGACGAGGTGTTTTACTGCTCAATGAAATGAGTTGTAATATCCTGAGGCGCAATTAATCCGGGCCCAGAGAGTGACAGCGGGGCCAGTTCCTGTAAAGAATGGCAGCTCCCTGGGACTGGGGCAGTGGTGTA